>JAQPPZ010017170.1:4672500-5098154 GCA_028583015.1 Wollemia nobilis | reverse complement strand
CAGAGTAGAGCATTCTAGGGAGCTGCCCCTACTCATTATAGATATTAATGATGAGCATCAATGCTATGATGCTTACTGGCCTCGAGAGGAGGAGGGTTTCTATAGCAGGACTCATGTTGGTGAGACACAACATTACATTACCCGATTTGTAGCACTTGGGTCGGATGATATCCAATGGTGGCCCTACATGGATTCTCTTGACTGGCTTGAGGCTGGCGAAAGGCTTCGATGGACTCATCGAGATAGATGGCTACTCGGTCAAAAGGTTGAGATCAGAGAGTTTCAATTTTTCTCTCATGTTCTACGATAATTCGGTATGGTGTAGGACATACCAAAGATCCCATTCTCTTATAGGCACCTAGCTTTGGAGAGGGATCTATCATGGATCTAGCCTTTGGCTCTAGGTGATGCTCTAGATGACTTATAGGAGACTGGGGTTGACGTAGCGGTGACCACTCTAGAGTACGATGAATGGTGGTCTATGTTTTGCTAGTATGGGATAGGGCCTCTAGGCCATGCTACAGATTAGGCAGGAGTAGAGGTGGATCCTGATGAGTGTAGGGTGCACTAATGGACAGAGGGTGGATAGGGTGTAAAGGCTACCATTGAGGAGGCTCCCAAGATTGATCCCAATAAGGAGGCTCCAGAGGAGAGTGAGGTCCCTCCTGACAGTGTAGAGAGGCTACTCTTAGCATAGGTGGATGACTTGCAAAGTGAGCTTGGTCGATTCTAGAAGTAGTAGAGGGAGCATGATACTACTATCACTACTCTACAAGCGCAGCTGATAGAGATAGATCATAGATTGACATAGGTAGACTAGTAGATTTCTAGCCTGATCGCCCAGGATACTATAGTAGAGACCTAGGTTGGTGAGCTCATCCATGCTCATGAATTTGTAGAGGTACAAAGGGATGCGGCCGTAGTATAGCAGGATCTGCTCATGGTACAGAGGGGGGTCCTCCACCCTCTCAGTTGATTATGGGGCCTTCGATAGCATTACCAGTAGTACTACCAGGTGGTCGGGATCCTATGCCAGAGGTTCAGTGCCTATAGGGTTTACTTATGAGTGCCAATGAGAGGCACGCATCCAAGGTTACTTGGGTTTACCAGTTGTTTGGATACATTTAGATGTTGGGCATAGATTTTCTTGATGATCCATATGCTGTAGAGTCCCAAGAGACTAGATATAAGACTATAGGATAGTCCACTGCTAGATCGAGCCATCGCACCCATCGGAGCGAGAGGACACTCTGGTCCTCAAGTATGCATCAAGGAGGCAGGGCAATCTATTATGGCATCCAGTCATAGGTCCTGATGAATAGAGGTGCCCATCACTCAAGGGGCAGTTGGACGAGTGCTAGTCCTCTTCGGGTTAGGTGGTACTTAAGGCTCATAGGAGGATCCAAAGCAGTTAGTAGGGCAGCAAGCAGAGTAGTCTCCTGAGCATATCACTAAAGGAGGAGGTGAGAGCTCTGGTACAGGGGGAGCATATTAGAGCTAGAGCTCTATATTGTAGGACACATTTTTGATGTATCTCATTTTTTGTGTAATGTCGACCTACACATTTGTATCCTACGAGCATTTTTGTACTCCCCATGTACTTTGAGACACACATTATATATGATATGATCATTATTATGGCTCATTTATTGTGTACTCATTTATTTTTAATTTTATGTTTATGTGATGCACATGGATGTAATGCTTACGTTATGCTGATGCTATATGATGTGATGTATGGATGACATGCACTAGATAGCTATTTGAGTTATGATGATGATAGGTAGTGATCTTAGATGCTTAGATGTGATTTTTTATGGATGCATATGGATGTGATGTTTTTCTCTTAACGTATATTTGATATTGCTTTCTTTTCATGCATTAATGTATGTAATGCTTTATTTACACGATGCTAATCTAATGTACATGAACCTGTATGCTTTAATCACTTAAAACATATTGAATTAATGCAATTATGTTCATCAATATAATGGATGACACCACAGAATGTATAAAAATTATGAATATAATTGAAAATCCTTGAGATAAGAATGTAATCAATTAATCACCCATATATGAAATACAATGGTATGCAATATTTTATGATGCGAATGATATAATTTGCCATTCAATTTTCTTTTGCAAATTGAAAAATGTGCATGATATAGTCAATGGTCGTCTAAATATTATTGCTAATATCCAGCCGGTATTTATCCTATATGTTGATTGTATTTTTTATAATGATGTATCATGGGTTTAATACTTTGCAAATTCATGATTTATATGGTTGCCATTTTTGATACTTTCATAGCAAAAATTTTTAAGGTTTTCAATGAGACTCAAACTCCCTAATAGACTTATCAAAAGTTGCATACTAACCACACTAGACTTTCGAGATAAAAGGCTTTTGCTAGGATAGACCCTAACTGTTCATTATCGATGTGTGTGCAAATGATTATTTAATATAAGACACCAGCGTTCCCTGATGTCAATCAGGATTCTTTTAGCCCATTGCTAAGATAGGGGTTTCACAAATGTCTTATCCAATCTCAAGTTTAGATTTCAATTGGACTAAGCCACTAGGCAATGCAGGACATATGAAGCTATCTCTTCCACATTCAAATATTGGTCTTGTTCATAAGCGAGATGCTAATATGTCAGACATATCGTCATGCGTATGGTACAGTAGTGCTGACAATTCCAAAGATTCAGGCTCATTCCTTTCTATCCTTCAATTTTTGGGATACTTGCTCATATGTAGTGAAGTAATGAGTCGATTCCATATTCTTTTTTAACTATATTTGGATCTTCCTTTGATCTCTCTTTGACTTGGATTTTGGATCTTCTTTTGATCTCCGCTTGAACTTTTGATTTATGATCTTCATTTGATCTTCACTTTTGAACTTCACTTTGAACTTTGATTTAAGCCTGTTTTTTTGATCTTCACTTTTCAGCATTTATATTTGATAATTTTCTTTAGAAACTTTCCTTTGGAGGATTTACTTGGAAAATTTGTTTATTGTATATCGATTGAGAATATCGATCTTAGGATATCAATATGGGATATCACTCTAAGGAGTCGATCTATGATATCAATCTATGGTATCAATCATGAGGATTGATATGGGATATCTCTTTGGTATATTGCTCATTTTATCGTAAGCAAGGGATTCTGAAAAAGGAACTAACCTGTTCTTTTTCCAACTGCCAACATTTCCCATACCATCTGCACAGAGGGATAAGCAATAATAACTCTTTTTGCTTCAGGATACCCGGTCCTGCTTCATGGTTGTCATCTTCCCCTAGTCCTTGTTAGGATTATTTAAAATTTTTAATTAGTGATAGGCTTATTATATGCTAAGGGCTATACTAACTGAACCTTAGCTACAAAAGCAAAGCGAGCTTTCTACCAACTCTTGATAAGACTACTAGGTATGGCTGAGTGACCGAAAAACCATAGTATATCTCCGTAGCAACATTATAGGTTGTGTTGAAAAATAAAATTACTCACATGAATGATGGATCATGATAAATGTAGAGATGCATGATTTAAACACAAATGTGGTGTCATTTGTAAGATTGACAAACACAAATGCCTTCTATTACGGAATGCAACGGATGACGAATGCCTATATGCAATGCAGTAATGTTGTGAATGCATGTGTAAATGCAAAATAAAAATGTAAAATTCAAATGTAAATGCAAATGTTTTTGGATTTTATTGATTTTAATTTTTTATGGGTTTTGAGCCTCATAATTGACCAAACAGTGAGTACATGCCTCTAGAGCCTTTATATTGACCAAGAAATTTTTAGGAATCCTTGGAGCTTTTGGGATTGACCAAAGGGATTATGGGTACCTTTGGGGCATTTTGGGATGACCAAGCGATTTTGAGAATCCTTGGAGCCTTTGGGGTTGACCAAGCAGTTTTTCAGAAACTCTTGGTGCCTTTTGAGATTGACCAAAGGGCTTACAAATACCTTTGGAGATTTTTAGGATGATCGAGTGATTATAAGCAAATCCTCGAGGCTGTTAACTAACACGGCCAAGGGGTTTTAGGGACTCTTGGAGCCTTTTTGGGATGACCAAGCGGTTTTGACCACACCCTCGAAGCTTTTGAGGTTGACCAAAGGGCTTACAAACACATTTGGATATTTTTACTTGACCAAACCACTAATGAAAGTGTTTTGAGCTTTTTAGGATGATCGATCAGTTAAAAGCAACTCTCGAAGCCTTTTACTATGCTCTTTAAGCATAAAACGCCTTAAGATGGATGATGTTGAGAGGTTCAAGCTCTTCAACACCCCTAGTGATGTTAGGCGATAGGTATCTGGACCAATTTTTTTAGATATGATGTAGGGTCTTGGCCAATTGACCGCAAATTTGTCTCGAATATCTGGCAATAAATTAGAGTTATGTTGGTTTTCTTTCAAGACAATATCCCCAACTTCAAAGTCTCTTTGGTGGATTTTGACATTGTAAGCTCCTTTTAGTCACTCCTGATAAACTCGAAGATGCTCCAGGGCATTCATGTGATGTTCATCAAGTAGCATAAATTGATCCAGTCGAGCTTGTTGCACAGTGTCATCATCGATGAACTCTTTCAATGCAATGTGTAGCATTAGAATTTCTAATTCCATAGGTATAATGGCCTCAGTGCCATATACTAGTGAGAATGGTGTTGCCCTAGTGGGCATCCGAATACTAGTCCTGTAAGCCCAAAGCGCAAGGGGCAATTGGATGTGCCAATATTTGTGGTTTTCTTGTACCATATTTTTCAAGATGGCTACCACTATCTTATTTGAAGCTTCAGCCTACCCGTTTGCTTGCGGATAGTATGAAGTCATAAAACTATGTTTGATTCTATATTTAGATGTGAAAGTTCTCACAGTTTTGTTCTTGAAAGACGTTCCATTATCCGATATTATTTTGTATGGAATCCCAAAACAACTTATGATATGCTCTAGTATGAACTCTATTATACGAGCTTCGGTTTTCATTGTTAAGGGTATTTCTTCCACCCACTTTGTAAAATACTCAGAATATGTGATTATGAATGTATGTCGGCTCGATGACGGAGGAGATATATTGCCTATAAGATCCAATCCCCACTAAAAAAATGGCCAAGCCGCTTGAATGGGCTGTAAGGCCTGCGATGGAAAGTGCATAATATTAGCGTGATGTTGGCATTTAATGTATTTCTTGACATATGTGTTGCACTCCTTCTCCATAGTGGGCCAATAGTAACCCATTCGAAGGATGCGCTTGACGATGGCCATGCCGCTAAAATGGCCACTACACGTACCATCATGGGCTTACAAAATTGCCCATGATGCCTCTTGGGGCTCCAAGCAACGTAGGATAACTTCATCATAGCTTATTCGGTACAAGATGTCTCCTAGTAAGACATATTTGACTGCTTTCCATTTAAATGTGTGCTTCACGGCACGTAGCAATCCCTCTGGGATTATACTAATCTTTAGGAAGTCTTTAATTTGTGACATCCAATTTTGATAAATCTCAGCTTCGATAGCCAAGACGACTTGCTCCCCCTGTGTATTTACTTTTGCAAATGCAGACTTGAAAACCACCCTATGGTGAATGGTAGTACCACTCCCCATGGGACTCTAAGAGGTTAATTACCTCTAGGGTGCCTTCTTAAAAAATTCTTCAACTCTATAGAAACATTTCGATTATGGTTCTACATTGATCATGTTGATTGAATCTCTGTTATCATAGGCTGCACGCTCTACTGCTAGATGATAGAGCGTCTTTAAATGAATGGTAGTGAAATCAATAGACGAATTCTGAGGGATTAAGGATCCCAAAGAAGCCATGGTATCTACAAACCTATTTGACTATCGAGGGATTGCATCAATGTCATACCATTCCAGTTTGGCCAAATATGTGTCAACTAGATCTTTATAGGCTTTAGATATTTATAGGCTTTCAATACGGGACACCGACACTGAAAAATCTCCTCGACTTGATTTACTATGAGTAAGGAATCACCAAAGATGTTCAATCTCTTAATATTCATAGAAACAGCTGTGTGTAAGCCCAACAATAGGGCTTCCTACTCAGCGTTATTATTGGTACACAAAAAATCCAACTTGAAAGATAAGGGCATTGGATCTCCTTACGGTGGCACCACCCCCTTGTTTGCACTTTGAACCATCAAATAACAGAGTCATATCAGCATTTTTCTCTGGTTCTTCGGGTTTGGGAGCTTCGGATACGACGAAGACTGCATCATCCGAAAGCTCAATTGTTAGAGGCCTACTATTTGATAGTTGCACCTTAGCTAATTGATTTGCTATGACCTATCTCTTAATGGACTTCTGGCTTATGCATTCCAGATCGAATTCCATAAAAATCATGATCCACTTTGCAGTACACGTATTGTGATAAGTCTTACTCATCATGTACTACAGAGGATTTTTTTTGGATATAACGTACGTCGTATGACTTAACATTTAGTGTCGTAATTTCTTTATAGCGAACACTACTGCTAAACACAAATTTTCCACGTATGCATACCTAAGCTCATAGCTCACCAAAGTTTGACTAATGTAATATATGGCTTGTTCTTTGCCTTGCACGTTATTTTGGGCCAACATGGTTCCCAGTGCAAAGTCAATTGACAATATATATAGTAGAAAAGGCACCTCTAGCCTTGGTGGAGCTAACACTGGCGACGTCGCCAGGTATAGTTTTATCTCAGCGAAGGTTGTATTGCAGTCCTCATCCCAGCTGAATGGGACACCCTTATGTAGTAGTCGATTCATGGGTTGACATTTATCTGATAGTTGGGTGATAAATTGCTTTATTGAGGCTACCTTACCCTAAAGGATCCTTAATTTCTTAATATTGGTGGGAGGACGCATTTCCAAAATTGCTTTGACCTTCACTAGATCTACTTCTATGCCTCTCTTGGAGACGATGAACCCTAGTAATTTTTTATAAGTTATGCAAAATACGCACTTCTTAGTATTCAGCCTGACGTTGTGCTTTATCAGGTGATCGAAGACTTTTCTTAAGACCTCTGCATTCTCTTGTTGTAGCAATGACTTGGCTAACAAATCATCGATATAATCTTCAATAATTTTGTGCATATAGTCATGAAAAATGTATGGCATGGCCCGCTAGTATGTGGCACCAGCGTTTTTGAGGCCGAATGGCATAACTTTATAACAAAATGTTCCCCATGGTCTTAAAAATGCCATTTTGTGCTAGTCTTCGAGTTTAATCCAAATTTTATTGTAATAAAAAAAACCATCCATTAATAAGAGCATTTTTTGACCTGCAGTTGCATCTACGAGAGCATCAGTATTGGGCAACGAAAATGAATCTTTGGGTGTTGCCTTATTTAGGTCTTTGAAATCCATGCACATACAAATTCTTCCATCGGGTTTTCCCACGGGTACCATATTGGACACCCATTCTGGATAATCGATGGAAATCACAAATTCCACTTCCAACAGCTTATGCAGCTCATCTTTCACCATTAAGGCTACTTTTGGGTGCAGTATCCTAAGCTTTTGCTTGACCAACTTCTTCATCAAATCTAGCGAAAGGTTATGAGTAACCAATTATGGATCTAGACCTAGCATATCCTTATATGACCAAGCAAACAAATTTGGACTCTCTTTTAGTAGAGGGATGAGGATGGCCCACTCATCTGGAGTGAGACTCTCTCCAAATTTAAATTTCTTTACGTTGGTGGGATCATCACTGATATCCACCTCAAAGGTTTCCTCTACCGACATATGTGATCCCTCCTCAAGATGGTGAGGCGTAGGAATCAAATGAATGTCATCAGTCGGGTTGAGTGGTTTCGCGTTGGAAGGATTTTTGGTATGATAAACATCATATGCACATCCTGGTACAAAATGGAAAGGTTGCAATATTTCTTTATAGGGGAATAAATCCTCAAGCTCAACGGGTGAGTCAACGTGATCCCAGTTGATAGCATATTTGTTAAGATACAACGGTTTAGACGGATCTATTGGATTGTGGAGTGGAGTGGTAAAATCAATGGAGACCATGTTTATGGAATGGAATTGATCTCCAGGACCACACGGATTGACCTCTACAAAATTTGTACAGTCTTCATACCCACAATTTGGCTCTAATGGCACAGGTACAAAAGGGTATTCCTTGTGAGGACTATGAATAACTGGATCCTTCCTATGCATTGAATGCAAAATAGGATCATTAAGCTCACAGAGCTGCATGCAGGTCGATGGAAGGGGATTAACCAATCGATGGATTTGATCCAGGTTTAACCGTCTCGCTCTCAGACACAAACCAACATGTAGCTACCTATAGACCTCATCAATGTCGATGGGTTTATGGCAGTGATGCAAACAAGGAGTACCAAGGTAGGCCCTCTCTAGCTCATATTCTTCATCACTGTCATAATAGAATCCTTAATTCGCCCCCAATCCTGCAGGGCATTCCTTTAAGTGAGGCACCATAAATCTCACTTCTTGCATACTGTCATCGCTATCTAAAAAAAGTGGATAATTATACCTCATGTATGATGCTATCAAGAAAATTGTCTCGGTCCCTTCCCATGGATGATCAATGTTTGGAATGATCTCTTCGGTATCCTATACCTATTCCATAGGCAATAAATGATGCACATACAAAGGCCTTACATAAGTGCCTTCGACTTCATCCCCAGGTCCGTCATCATTTGGGTAATCCTCATCTGGATCATAGCCTGCTCCACTCATATCAGAGGTGGACTCCACTCCATATTCATTACAAATATCTCCTAACTTAAGATCACTTGTAGTAATGCGGTTGCATCCCTACATGTCTGTGTCATCGACTACCTCATGGGTTTGGTGTTCCAGTTGATCTTTGGAGTTCATTTCTGCCTCAGTCTGCTCAAGGATCTCTTCATGATGATCTTTGAGTGACTCAATGGTGATGGTAGTTATCATAGGGTGATTACTCCAGAATTTAGAAGGATCCAGATTATATGGATTAAAATCCACATCATCTGCCATGCTGAGGTACAAACAATCTAGGGATACTGTGAGCAAATTGTCCTACCCATGTATCTGTAACCCTAAACCAAATCTATCAGTAACTAACTGATAATGAGGTTCTAGCAGAGTCTTGTGTCTTTGTTCAAAGAGACCAAGGTCGTATCCATGCCAATGATGTAGCTCAAAAATATGCATTGCATACTCTGGATTAGACAAATAATGAACGTTTACCACAAAAGGTTCCTCATCATCTTCATCCATGGGCTCTCACGTTGGAAGCTGATCTAGCCCTGCATATATGAAGTTAGTCTGGTTAGGTGATTCTCCTAGTGGAACCATTGATCCAACCAGATAACGATGGGTGGATGGTTTGCCCATCTCTTGTGTAGTCTTCATAATTGGTTCGAAGGTCACATTTTGCACAAGGTACTTGCCTAATATGGTATTAGCGAGATGTACAATCACCCATGATGTAGATAACCCTGTTGAAGATGCAAGCGAAGCAGGTTGAGGTGCCTTCTCAATTTTATCTTTGGGTTCCTCAACTTCCATTGGAATGGGAACGTCCTCGACGATTGGCTTGGGCTCAAGCTCTTTCTCTTTCTTGCCCATATTTTCCTTTAATTTCTTGTCATCCCAATGCATGATTGATGCCGATGGTTTCAAGGAAGTGGCAGTGGTATGCTTCGATCTGTGTGACACATATGGTATTGGTTGAACATGCACCGTCGGTTTACCTACTGGTTTCCTTATTGGCAATGACGGCTAAACATCTAGGTGCATTGATGGGAGTATGAAATCCCCAGGCAAATATGCTAGGTTCATAAACTTAAATGGCTCCTCATCTGATGCCACTATGTGAACCAGTCCCTCGTGAATATATTTCACACATTGATGTAGTATCGATGGGACACAATGCATTTCATGAATCCAAGGCCTACCAAGTAAAATGTTGTACTACATGGCCCTTTCTATCACATAACACATTATTGAAATGGTCTTCAAACCTACCTGTACGAGTAAGATAATTATGCCGATAGTAGAACATAGTGCGTCATTAAACACTCTAAATGTAAATATAGTTGGAACAATATGTGATTTAGGTAGCTTCAAATGACTCAGTGCCTTGGTTGTTATTATGTTTATCGATGAGCCATTATCGATCAAGACCATTTTAAATGGCATGTGATTCACACATGCGATTATATGCAACGCTGGGTCGATCGTAGTTGTAGAAATTGTCCTTATCTCATGATTGTAAAATTGGATCATCGATTCCTAACACTGTTGTACATGTCCCAAAAAATTTGTGAATGCTTGCGCATCCTAGGCCTATACTTCAATGTACCTTAAAATATCCATAAGATTCTCCCTGTGCCTTGATGACGGCTGAATTAATTCATTTATTGACAACTTCGCAGGAGTTGTCTGCAGGTTTTGGACCAACCTGCTCCTTAGGGTCATCACCGATCTTATTGGTGGGCCTGAAATATTTTGTGTCGACCGCTGATTCAGCGTGGCTTGTATCTGGATAGTAGCACGAGGTTGATTTTGTTGTTCGTATCTCCCATTCCTAGTAACAACATTGACCATACCTACGAACCCCTGGGTAGGCAGTTCAACTCGTACCTGGTTAACTTGACCAATTTTGTTCTAAGGTGCCTCATGATTCGATAAGGGGTTCTTATAAATCCCCATATTTTGATTTTTAGGCACCTATGGGTTGTGAGGCACTACAAGCTCACCCTTGTCGATCATATTTTGTACTAGGTGTTTGAAATACCAACACACCTCGATGTCATGACCTTTCATTCTATGAAAGATGCAAAATAGATCGTCTTGAAACCCCTTTGGTTTGGGTTGATTGGGGTCTATCATCTTGACTTCAAGCAATATGATTTTCTTGGCCTTGTATAACTGATGGAAAATCATCATCAATGATTTTGTCAATGGTGTGAACTAGCGAGGTGGGTGTTGCTCTTTGTTTTTATCCTTGTAGTTATTGTGCTTGTCATACTGCGCAGGCGGAGGTTGGACCTGGTAGTTTTGCTTCTGCTGCCTCTTGTCCTCCTGTTGGAGATTTAATACCACTTGATTTACATGGGCCTGCTTGCCTTGATGCTTCATGGTAATCTTATTCTGTCCCTCTTTCATATTTTTGAGCTTCAAGTTTCCCTCTTGCAACTTGATTTCCTCAATCACCTTGGCTTATGCCAAAGCCTCTTCGAATGTAGCATACTATTGCAGCTACAACAGTAATGAGATGTGCTTAGCACAACTCTTCATGAACATCCAAGTTAATTTCATGGCAGGAATGGTGAATGGCAATTTCACCATTAATCTTCTCCACCTCTTTCTGTATTATTCTATCAGCTCATCATCGCACTGAGTTAGAGCAGCCAGATCGGAAATATTAGCATATTTCTTGATGCAAAAGGAATAGAATTCAAGAAATGCATCAACTAATTGCTTGAAGCTTATTATATTGTGCTTCATTAGCTGATTAAACCACTCTCGAGCAGGCCCTAAAAGTGTTGTGAGGAACGTGTGCAACAATAAGGTATTGTTTCTTGCTATATGAAAGCAAGCATCCATAAATCTCATTACATGTTCTTGTGCGTCTTCATCACCCTTGAAATTATCTAACATGGGCATGTCGAAATGCTCAGGGTAGGCCAGAGTAGGCTCTGAAGGATCCAAAGGCTCGTTATAGATTTTCCTTAGAGTCGACTTTTGAATAGTTGCACCTTGTCTCTTAATGGCTCTAATTTTCTTGGCCAAGGCCTTATAGGCCTCTGAATACAGAAAGTCCTCCTCCCTAAGTTGATGCGTAGGTGGCATAGGAGGTACTATCTTCCTTATGCGAGATGGAGGTCTTTGCTCTTCCTCCTATTCAACTCAGGAGCTTTTAGGATATTCCTGTTAGTATCTATCTCCTGATGTTGCTTCATGTTGTCTCTGCCTTTGAATATTGAGCGGTGGTAACCGCTCCCTTTGTTCGATAGTAACATGAGTACGAGCATCTCTATGCTCTTGATGCATCTCAACTTGTGATAAAGCCTTCCTATGTGTGTGCTCTTGATGCTCATCTTGAGGATATAGACCAGTCCTAGCTAGCTGATCCTCTTGTTATACACGTTCCTTCTAAGCAAGGATACGCTCCTCGTGCATGCGCTGCTCATATAACCTTTTTCTCATGAGCCTTTGTGCTTGAATATTTTCATATTTGATACGCTACCTCTCTAGGCGAGTGTACTCCAATTGGTCTTGGAGGAGTTGGCATTTTTGCTCTGATTCTAGTCGATGTGATCTATCGATTTGGTTGATTTTGGGAGGCCTTTGATAACCCTACTTTGTATGGGCAACTTTATGGGTTTTGTATCCATAGGATTGATATGCTATGCCTTTACCTCTGTTTGTAAAGATGACATTAACCTCCTGTTGTGTCCCATATTGTGACCCACCATGCGCATATAGCAGGTGTCTAACATGTGGCTGCTTAGAATCCTCCCCATGTTCTGTAGTAGTGCAGATGACACTCACACTATGCTCACTCGAGGCTCGAGTGGGTGGAGCAGAAGGCTTGCAGCCTAACTACTCTAGAACACTACCTAGACCTTCTAGCTGCCTAAACCACCATCACTCATTCGACGGTGTGCCATTATCTCCCCCCTTTGATATGTCAATGGTGATTTTACGTGTTGGACCACACATGGGAGTATAGTTAGTTATATGCTCGGTAGCGAGCCTATCTGCCTATCCTTGATTGGGCAAGTCTCTAGTCCTTCTATACTTAGAAGGTGGAGCTATAGATCCTCCAATAGACTTAGTATGTAGGGGCACCAATCTAGTCCCCTACACAATAAACTCTTCAATCGACCCTATGGATACACGTGCATTACGGTCTTGGTAACGGCTCTCAAGTGGAACACCCTCATGCTAGAATGTTTCTCGTTCTACTCTGTGCCTAGAGGAGTGTACTAAAGCTCCTCTATTTAGGATTTGCTCTGTTGTCTCCCCCCGTGTCGAGTTGTCTCCTCGAATGCTAGCTGAACGATGTTCGGTATGCTCATGTGGTTGAGGATTCAACACGTATTATTGTAAACTAGTTAGGGGTTGGTCATCGATGTTAGAATTGGAGCATTTTTTACCACCCCATGTGTCCGCCATTGTGCACCTAAAGTCTAAATATATTATTATTAAGCAAACAAGGTATACAACAATGATTATCTCATTTTAAGTTTTAAAAGTGAGTCCTAAACTGTTTGATGTGTTTTCAATATGTGTTGTATTATTTGTAGAAACTCTTATCATTTTTTGCAAAACTTGTTGGATTTTATTCTTTATTTAATGGATTTCATATGTACACTCGTAGCTCGACAACTTGGTTATGAACTCCAAGTCGCGTAAATCCCTCGTGTGTGGTAATTAAGCCAACACCTAGACAAGAAGCATAGGTCCTGCCAAATCCTCACCCAATCTCACCCAGTCAGCATTATACCCTCCGAAGAGAAGTACATGCAAATTTTTTGGGCTACATATGGTTCTTGGATCCAGTATTGGTCTATATATCAAGGGTTCATAGGATTTGGGCCAACGGATGGAAGTTACGCCCACTGTCGTTGAACCCTACTAGTGGTTGGATGTCAAGCCCAACTCACTAGAGTTTAAGTGCTTCGTGGTGTTTGTGGTTCTTTTTAATGTACATAAAAAATGCATCATATAGCACACATGCTCATTTTCTAAATGCTATGCAAATGAAAGACGTTTTAGATTCAAAAATGCAAGCTACTCTAGATGCTCTTTAGGACTATGTGCATTACGATTCTAAATGGCTACTAATAGGGCCTCACACATGCAAACCATCAATACATCTCTATCAATCATGCTATAGCCTATGGCAGACTGCAATTAGAGGTCTACCGTTCCCAACAACGCCTTTCTAGTAAAAGCAAAGTACAAAAAGCAAACTAGGACAATTGATTTATCATTTGTTTTAGTTGCTTTCTTAATTTGAATTCAAAATTGACCTACTGTAAAAACATAGAGAACAAATAAGTGATAGAGGGCTGGAAAAAGGACCTACCTCATGTCCTACATTATCTAGAATTTTGGAGTCATTTGTCTGTGTTGTCAGCAGGAAACCGTAGGTCTAACCTGCGGTTTTGACTATGAACCACATCTTGTACCTGCAGTTTAGTTGTTGGGCCACAGTTGATAGCTTTGGTCTGTACCTACAAATACAAAATCCAACAAAACACAGTTAGATGGGGTGTCGTCGTGATCGCCTCTGTAACCACCAGAAATGGTCACACCCGATAGCGGCTCCTATTGTGATAAATGATAAATATATAACATGCATACAAGTAAACAAAATTGAAAACAAATGAAACAAGAAAGAAACACATTATTCCATTGTATTTGAATTCAAAACCCAATTACAAGTACGTCCCTCTTAGGGATATTCATTTTGATACAATATTACAATAGGAGTGCTCAATTATTTTCCTTATTAAGGGTAGGTGTGATTTCCAAATGCCTCTCAGAATGGCACAAACTACTCTAGAGTGGAGGTGCCCTCTTCTTCGCAATGGGGAAGGAACTTAATGGTTTTATCTCCTTTGAAATTATTCCCTACAGTCAATAAACAACAATAATGTCAAAAATATAGGCAGTCTCTCATGATGAGGCCCTTTTAGGTAAATTGCATAATGACACCATTAACATGCATAATCAAGAAAATATAAAGAAGACTTCCAATCTATGCAAAGTGAATCAAGATTCATGTAATAGCGTAAAGGAAAGTAGCAACTACACTATGCATTGATCAGATATAAAAATTGAAGCATAAACATTCATAAAGAAAGCATTTTAGTCCTAATTAATCATAAGCATAAAATGTAAATTTAGCCTAGTTCTACGGTCAAAAGTCTTCCAAAATGCTATTAATCTATGAAAACAACTAATCTAACCTAATTAGCTAGACAGAAATGGAAATAGGAAGGTGTTTATACCTTTACTGTAAAACGTAGCTCTAGTGCACAGTTTGCACTATAAACCATGGTTGACAGCTATGGTTAGCACTCTGATAGGCTTACCCTCAATTCCAAAGCTAGTGGGCTTCACCTCCTTGTCCAATTGATGTTCAAGGGTCGCCTTCGATGTCCTTATAACAGGTTTGGTGATCAAATCACTATTATGGGTCTTCATTTGTTCGTATTTGTGTTTCTTGGCTCTCCTAGACTCCTAGGGCATCCATAATGCAATTCATCATGAATATTGATAATTCGGTAGGGAATAAGTGTAATAGCTCTCTCTTAGTATACTCGATTGAGTGTACAATTCAACAGGGATCCGCTGCTCAAATATCCAATGCTCTCTCTGATTGTATTTCTACAGCGCTTCGCTATCAAAATCCTCTATATCATTGCCCTAATTCTTAAGGGTACTTATAGGAATACCCAAGGGCTAGGGGTGGCTTCCTGGAGAAGCCAAGATCAAGAAGGGGTGATTAGGATAGTTGGAATGGAAGCTTCCACCCTCTAACCACCTTCTTCTAGATCCAAAGGCCATTTCAACCGATATGGATCGTATTGAAGGCCAGCTGAACTTCAGTTAAGACTGCAGGTCACAGCTACAGTCTAGACTGCAAACCATAGGTCTCAACCATGATTTAGCTATAAACCATAGGTCTAGGCTGTGGTTCATACTAATTAGTCCAAGGATCCTAAATTGAGTGGTTAGAACCACTGCTCTATCTTGAAGTCTATCCAAGATCTTCCATATGGTCTTGTAGCATGTCCATATGAGTAGTAGCCCTCGACATGATGTGTTTTAGGTGTCTAAAAATGCTCCTTTTGAGATACGTTGTGAGATCGAACAACGCTGAGCAAAAATAGACCTTATAAAATGATGTCGAAGCCTCTATGATGATCATTAGTCAGATCAACATTAGATGCCCTAGGTCCAACAAAAGGACACGCATCCTGGAATCATTGCTTCTAACTCTTTGGAGGCTTAAACTTGAAAAGCTTGTGCCCCTCTCATCTCATTCAGTGTGGCTGTGCATTCCATAGGTATCTTCTAACCCATAGATCTGAAATGCGAAGAAAAACAAGCAAAATTATATTTGCTATTTACCCCAAGAAAAGGGGTAAGCTTATGATAGCTGTTTACAATGATTCGCAAGAATGAACACAATTTTGACAAGATCAAGGGATCTACGATCTCCGGGATCTTCTATTGATTTTTATTATGATTTGATATTATACTATTTGTCCCACCGTGATCGCCTCTGTAACCACCAAAAAGTGTCACACCCGATAGCGGCTCGTATTGCGATAAATGGTAAAGATATAGCATGCATACAAGTAAACGAATTGACAACAAATGAAACAAGAAATAAACGCTTTATTCCATTATATTTGAAGTCAAAACCCATTTACAAGTACGTCCCTCTTAGGGATATTCATTTTTATATAGTATTACAATAGGAGTGCTCAATTTTTTTTCCTCTTAAGGGTAGGTGTGATTTCCAAATACCTCTCAGAATGGCACGAACTGCTCTAGGGTGGAGGTGCCCTCTTCTTTACAATGGGGAAGGAACTTGATGGTTTGCTCTCCTTTGAAATTGTTCCCTGCGCTTAAGAAACAACAAGAATTTCAAAAAGATAGGCAACCTCTCATGATGAGACCCTTTTAGGTAAATTGCATAATGACACCATTAACATGCATAATCAAGAAAACATAAAGAAGACTTCTAAGCTATGCAAAGTGAATCAAGATTCATGTAATAGCGTAAAGGAAAGTAGTAGCTACACTATGCATGGATCAAATATGAAAATTGAAGCATAAACATGCATAAAGAAAGCATTTTAGTCCTAATTAAGCATAAGCATAAAATGTAAATTTAACCTAGTTCTATGGTCAAAAGTCTTCCAAAATGCTATTAATCTATGAAAACAACTAATCTAACCTAATTAGCTGGACATAAATGGAAATAGGAAGGCAGTTATACCTTTGCTGCAAACCACACAGCTCTGGTGCACGATCTGCATTGTAAATCATGACTGACATCCAGGTTTAGAACTCTGATAGACTTGCCCTCAATTCCAAGGGTAGTGGGCTTCACCTCCTTGTCCAATTGATGTTCAAGGGTCACCTTCGATGTCCTTTTGATAGGTTTGGCATTCAAATCACTATGATGGGCCTTCGTTTACCCATATTTGCGTTTCTTGACTCTCCTAGACTCCTAGGGAATCCATAATGCAATTCATCATGAATCTTGGTAAGTAGGTAGGGGATAAGTGCAATAGCTCTCTCTTAGTATACTCAGTTGAGTGTACAATTCGACAGGGCTCTACTTCTCAAATCTGATTGTATTTTAATAGCTCTTTGCTATCAAAATCCTCTATATCACTACCCTAATTATGATGGATACTTATAGGACTACCCAAGAGCTAGGGGTGGCTTCCTAGAGAAGCCAATATTAAGAAGGGGTGGTTAGGACAGTTGGAATGGAAGCTTCCGCTCTCTAACCACATTCTTCTATATCCAATGGTCATTTCAATCGATTTGGCTTGGATTGAAGGCCAACTAAACTTTAGTTAAGACCGCAAGTCACAGTTGTGGTCTAAACTGCAAATCATAGGTCTCAATCGTGGTTTAGCTATAAACCGTAGGTCTAGGCTGTGGTTCAGACTGATTAGGCCAAGGATCCCAAATTGAGTGGTTAGAACCACTGCTCTATCTTAGAGTATGTCCAAGATCTTCCATATGGTCTTGTAGAATGTCCATATGAGTAGTCACCCTCGACATGACGTGTTTTAGGTGTCTACGCAAAGCTGCAAGTAGGCAGATTAGAGCATGAAAGAAGTTGGGAATTTTTAGCAGCGTAAGCGATAGCTTTGGAAGCTACGGACACAGGGTCATTTGACGTAGAAAGAAATTTAAGATTTCTCTCTAGACAAATTTTCCTTAGAAAATGGTGGAGACAGACCTTCCAAAGTAAAGGGACTCTAGAATTTTTGAACGGGATAGTCCATTGAAAAGAAAAGGTCCAAAAGGGATTTGGGAGGGCCCATTGAATCTAAAAAGTAGTCAGCATGTGACTTAGTCCCTCTTTAGTATAGTCACAGTCCATGAAAAGGTGGCGGACAGATTCCCAGCTGTAAAGGCACAGGTGACATCTGTTCGGGATAGGGATTCCTCTTTTCATGAGATTTTTGATAGTGAGGGATTTGTTTTGGATGGCAACCCAAGAGAAGAAACCTATCTTGGGAATGAGATGCTTGACCCACACCAAGCTGAAGGGAATAGGGGAAACCTGGGAGCTGAGCAGGAAAGAGTAGGTTAACTTGACGAAGAAATATCTGCTATCATTTCCTTCCAGATGGGGTAGTCTGGGGTGGCGATGGTTGTAATGATAGTGGTTTTGAGTAAGCGGGATAATAAATTCCTAGTTATAACCACTTGGCCACTTTTGTTGATAGTGGGAATGGTTTTCCATTTGCACCAGTTGTCAATGTAGTCCACAAATTTGCTACCCCACCTCCTTTTGAGGATAGGTTTGAGAATGTAGACCTCAAGGATTTTTGCAAGAGGTTTATATTTTAACCAAGTATCATCCCAAAAGCTGATCATTGAACCATTGCCTAGCTGCCACTGAGTGCCTTTGATGATGAGGGATTTAGCCTGAATCACAGCCCACAAGAAAGCAAATCCATTGATGGTAATGTTGTTCTCTAACAGGGACATGTGTTGGATATATTTGGCTTGAACGATGGAAACCCAATTTACTTCGTATTTGGTGAAGATTTTCCATGCCTACTTGGCAAGGAGGGCAAGTTTCATGTTGGCTAATATTTTGAGGCCAAGGTCTCCTTGGGATTTAGGTTGGAAACTCTGTCCCAGCTGACTAAGTGAAATTTCTTCTTTTCCTCTAGGCTTGACCATAGAAAATTCTTTTGAATCTTCTTGATATTGGATTGAACTGTATTTGGAGCTTTGAATACCGACATAAAATAGACATGGATGCTCTAGAGTATTGCCATAGTGAGAGTTGCTTTGGTCACCTGAGATAGGAGATAACCGTTCCACCTTGTAAGTTTGCATCTGATCCTTTCGATAACATTTTCCCACATGGGATCTTTTAGGATTTTGGTGAACATGGGAAGACCCAAGTAAGAGGTGGAAATATCAGCAATGCAGCACTAAATGATACAAGAAATCTTGCGTTGTCTACTTCCAGGGGTGTTGAGGAAGTAGCATTTGCTTTTTCAAGTAGTTAATTTTCTTCTCGGTTACTAAAGCATAGGTGTCAAGGGTAAACTTTATGGACTTAGCTTGAATAACAGAGGCTAATGTAGTAATAATAGTATCGTCTACAAACAACTTGTGGGATAGGGGTGGGGAGTTAGATAAAGCTTTGATCCCGAAAACACTCTCTGTGATACAGGTAAATTTGAAGGCTCTTCCTAGGAATTAAACGATAATGATGAAGAGGAAGGGGGATAGGGGATCTCCCTGCCTAAAGTCTCTGGAGCTATTGAAGTAACCTGCAGCAGATTCATTTACCAAAACTAAGAACCAAGGGGAGGTGATACGACCTTTGATGAGGTTGATTCATTCTTTGTGAAATACAAACCTAGAGAGGACTTTAAGAAGGAAGTCCCTGTTAACCCTATCAAAATATTTGTTGATGTCTAGCTTCAATGACATGGCCATAGTTTTGTTGCACAAGGTTGACTGAAGAGTTTCATGAAGAGATATGATGTTGGCGGTTATGGATCTACCTTCCACTGAACTACCTTGATGGAGATCTATGATCGCAGGAAGGATCTTCTTGAGCCTTAAAGCTAAATATTTGGTTAGAAATGTGTATATGATGTTGCATAAATTAGTCGACCTGAAGTTCATCATGGATTTGCATTGAGGGGTTTTAGAGACCAGGGAAATGAAACTAGAGTTTGTCCCTCTAGGAATGATCTTATTTTATTGGAGTTCCATGATGGCAGTGCAAATATCTTCCTCCATAATATACCAAAATGTTTGAAATAAAAGGGGGGGGGAACCCATCTGGTCTAGGGGCTTTGTTAGCTTGCATGGAGAATAGAGTGAGCTTGATTTATTATTTTCTAAGGGATTGGATAACGGAGGAATTCATCTCAAGAGTGACCAGAGGGGTAATGTTCTGTAGGATGGCCTCCTGGGCCTCAATATGTTCAAGGGGAATGGCTTCCATTATGTTTTTGAAGTAGGATGATGCTTCAACACTAATTTTGAATATATCTCGTGAGACTGTACCATCAGATAGAGTGAGCTCTTTGACCTTGTTCATGCTTTGATTTTGGATATTAGAGATATGAAAGAACTTTGTGTTTGCATCACCATATTTCAACCAAAGGGCTCAGGATTTTTATCACTAGTAGGTCTCTTATTTGGCCAAAATTTTGTGGTATTCTGATAGGAGTTGCCTCTCCTCTTCTCTCAACTGAGGGGTCCACTAGTCATGCTAGATTTGTTGTTCTAAAGTTTTAAAGTTGCCCAAGATCTGCTCTTTTCTCTCAAATATGTTCATGAACACTTCCTTGTTCCAAATTTTGAGGTTCTCCTTAATTACCTTCAATTTTTGGGATACTTGGGAGATAGCAAACCTAGGTAAAGGGAGCCCCCACCACTCGAAGATCCTCTGCCTCAGGTCAGTGTGCTGGATCCACATGTTCTCAAATCTAAAAGGAGTTTTGAAGGATGGGGCCTTGTTGGATTCCAAAAGAAGGGGGCAGTGGTCAGAACCGATTTTGGGGAGAGAGATGAGAGGTGTCTCCAAAGATAGGAATAGCCTATTGGGATAGGAAAAATATTTCCATAGTGACCTGTATGTGCTTGGGATCCATTCTCTTGTTACTCCATGTGAATTGGCATCCTTTAATCTAAATATCCATGAGTTCATTCTCTATGACAAAGTTTTGGAAATCTTAAATATTTTTGGAAGGAGTAGAGATGTCGCCCTTCTTGTCAAAGGGAATTAGGGGGGAGTTGAAATCACCTGCTAACATTCAAGGGAGGTTGGAGAAGGCATCCTTCAACTGTGATAGGGATCTCCATATAGCGCATCTTTCAAGAGGATTATTGGGGGCATAAATATTGGATAAAACCTAGGTGAACTGATTTTCTTTGCAATAGAAAACCAAGTTCAACATTCTATTAGAGGATGATATCACCTCACCTTCAACTTTATTTGGATCCCAGAGGTACAGGAGGCCTCCAGAAGATACTTCGACAGGGGAGGAGGCCCATTGACAATTCTTCCACATAGACTGGGAGATGTTATTGATTCTAGAAGCATCGACTTTTGTTTCTTGCAAAATGAGAATGGTAGGTTTGTAGTCCTTATTTATGGTTCGAGCTAATATCTATTTTCTCGTGTTGTTGAGACCTCTGATTTTCCAAGAGAGGATATTCATCTAGAAACTTCGTTGGATTTCTTGTCTTCCTTTCCCAACAGGGGGAAGGTTTGGGATTTTTGGATTCATTCTTAGTCTAGTTGAACAGTAATGAAAATAAAGTTGACTACACACCATTGGCAACTTGATTTTTGGTGTCCTTTTTTATTTTATCTAACATGGTAGTTCTACCTCTTTTATTTTCACTCCTAGTGTCAATAGGGATTTTTATTTGCTTTTGGTGATGATGGGACTAAGGCTCATTCTGTTATGGGTGCGACTTGTAGCTTTCTTCAGGGATTCAACAATGTATTTGGTTGGGGAAATGGACTCAACCAGGGAGGAAGAGGTAGGATCAACCCCTCGAAGGGAGGGGTAAACAATCATAGGTTTAGAGGTGGATTTGGTTTGGGACGGGGACGCGATTGGGGGAGGGAGAGAAGGATGATCCAGATTTGGATGGGGAGGGGTGGGGGTGAGGGGGACTGGGGCAAGAGGAGGGGCAGATTAAGGGAATAAAACTTTATAATTGGAGATAGATAAAGGTCCAAACCTATTAGGAAAAGCAAACATGGAGTATACCTAGTCTGATACTGAAGAAGTATGGTTAAGGAGCGACTCTTGGTTAACAATTTGCTTCCCTTTAAATTATTTCTCCCACCTGTCGTCGATAGGGGCTTTGGGTATTTCATTGTGTATTCCCATTTGAGTGCTCTATTTTTGGGGGTGAAGCTTGGGACTAGGTACCTATTTCTAGGATTTGAGAGATGGGCATTGAGACTTGAGATGTCCTTGAGGTTGGCATTCGATGCAAAATGCTGGCTTGTTCTCGTACTCAATTTCCTGGCACCACTGGAAGGCTCCATATATAAGGTTTATGTGAGTAGGAAGCTAGAAGGCCAAGTTAGCATTGACATAAATTCTGGTATGAGCCATGCGGGTTCGGACTTCGCTGCAAGGTCAATGGCAATAAGATCCCCAATGTATCTCCCAATCCCACATAGGATATCTTCATGATAGAACTGGATGGGAAGATCTAGGAGGTGAACCCAAATGGGATCGAAGTTGATGTCTTGAGTTTGGGTGTTAACTTCTTCCCCCCATTTTTTGAGGAATAAACTCTTTCTGCCATAAAACCACGACCCTCCTGTGAGGATGCGAGCATAGTTATTATGGTTATTTAGCTGGATCAGAAAAACCTCTGGATAGGGCAACCAACTGAAAGCTTCCTACTATTCGCCATTTGTATCGAACCCATTTTCTTATGGACTCCATATTGGGTCTGTCTCCTATAAATTTCCCCACAAGGGAAACAAATTCAATATATAGTTTTGATGCCATTTTTTATTCTATGATAACAATATTTTCACCCGAGGTAAATGACGTGGGATGGGTCTCGGTCCTAGAAGAGTTGGGATTTGGAGTGCCCACTACCTTCTTGAGGTATGATTTATGGGATCCATTCTATGAATGAGGGTTGTTGGTTGGGAGGGGAGGAACAAACCCCTTGTATTTTTCCCACGGTCGGTCACAGTTCAGTATTTCTAGCCCACCCGAGTCAGGGTCAGGGCCCTTGGGATCATCCGCCTTGGTAGCTTCATTCGAAGGAGGAATATCTCCTTTTTCCAATTCATAATCCCCTATAAGGGCTTGGGAAATCTCGCTTGTTGTCACCAGGGCTGTCGAGGTCATTGTTACTATTGCCATCGCTCCTATCTCAGTTTTCTACTTGTTAAAAATTTTTAATTAAAAAAAAATGATTTTATTTCCTTATATCTCTCAGATTTATACATTCTCTTTTAAATTCCTTTTAACTCCCTATTCTAATTATTTTAATTATTAAAACCTTATACCTCCCCAAGTATTTGAATAAATATTTGATAAAAAGATAAGTTGAATATGGTTTAATTAACTTGACAACAATGTAAATAGAGCAATGTAATGTGAGGCAAAATACTAGGAAGGGGGAGTAGGGCATGGTGACAATTGAAGATCCATCTACAATTTTGATGAAATATCGAACTGTGAAGGAGGTAAGAATTCCTCTTTCTTACATATAAAATTTTTTTGGAAGATGTTTGTCGGCTATAATCATGAAGTGCATGTAGTGAAGATAGGGTTTGCAAAGTGGAGCATAGAGGAATAAAATCGAAGGGGTGAAAGGGGTTATTTTTCTAGGGAGCAATATTTCTATCCATTTCATAAATAGTTTGAAGAATTGTGTTAGCGAGAATACTGGAGTGCATGCAATAAATATAGGGTTTGCAAAGTGAAGCACAAAGAAAATAAAAAAAAACACAAGTGACATTATTTTATTTTTCTTGAAACTAGAATGTGCTCAAATACATTCATGTGAATAAAATGAAGGTGGATCTAGTTCTTGACTAATATCTTTAAAAAAATGACATAAAAAGCATCAACATTTTTTAGAACAGAAGTGTGCTCAAATCTATTTGTGTGAAAAAATGAATGTTGAACAACTTTCTTTCTAAAACTGGAGAATGCAAAAGGTGAAACGAGTTACTTTGATAGGGAGGAGTATTTCTATGCATGTGAATGGTTTTTTGAAGAATTTTTTCGATTAGAATCATGGAGTACATGCAACAAAGCTATGGTTTGCAAAGGTAAAATATTAACCTTTGTTTTTATTTGGTATTTTAAAATGGTAATATAGATTGGAAAATTGGTTTCTTGTTTTGATGGAGAATGAAGAGGAATGTTTGGACTTCTTAGAGGACCCCTTTGAGGGGCAACACACATTTTTAACTTTAATGGCTAGGGTATAGTCCCATTTTTGGATAAGACTTAGTAGTTGAAAACTAGGGGTCCTTGGGTTTTTCAAGTGGCTAGAATAAGACTACAAGTCATAAAAATTTAGTGGACAAAAGGGAGTCTATGTCAGTAGGTTCGGATCAGGTCAGTTGTCCTATTGACTACTCACTCTCAGGTGTCTCAGAACACTATACTCAAGTGATGGGTCTAATGTATGAGCAAGTATTTCATTACGGGAGAAAAAACTTGAGCATGCTTCAAACATCCTATACTCACTTTATTTGATAGAGTTTCCTTTGTTTGGTTCTCATTTTATTGGTAAAGGTCTTTATTTACAGATCCTAAGTGGAGTGGGTCTAAACTTTCAATCAACACAAACTATAACTCTAATTACTAAAGTGCGCAAGGCACACAAAGTGGTTACAAAGAGAAGGTCAAAGATCAAAATGGTACTTGGGGAAGACCTGAGGATGGAACGAGTTCTAGATTTATTGAGGAAGACCCTTATTAGGAAGTTTCATAGACATCAAATAGCTGATAATACACTAAATGAGTGGTTGTAGAAGGTATGGATCCCAATTTTAGGATATGAACCGATTTTTCACTTACTTGCCATAGGATGGATAAGTTTCCATTTCTGGTCTAAGGAAGATGCACAAAAAAAATTGGAAGGTCCTTTATATTGGGGGTCTTCTTTTTTGGCTTTGAAGGCTTGGACGAATTGCTTTTATCCTAGAATTGAAGTTTCTAGGAGAATCTTGATTTGGGTGAAAATTCTAGGTTTGCCAATGAAGTTATGGTCAGAAAGAGCTTTGAAAGATATTGGGGATTTATTAGGTAAAACCTTGGATATAAATGTTTCTTTCAAATCTAGTATTTTTTGGTATGTAGCCCAGGCTTTTGTTAATATGGATATCAGTGAAGGTTTACCAGATTGTATGGAGATAGTTGTGGGGAATACAGTTCATAATAAAATCCTATACTATTTTGAAGATTATTTTTAGATGTGGTCATTGTCATATTTATGGACATATTGGTAAGGGATGTTCTCAGTATTTTGAATAGAAAGTATGGAGGAAAAAAAAATGACCAATGGAAATTTCAAGTCAGCTAACAACAATTAGGAGATACCTATTTTTAGAACTCAGTAGTGCTCCTTGATTTGGCACAAACAAGCAAAAAAGATGTTTTTAAACCCATAACCAAAACTCTAGAGAAGGAAGAAGAAATTTTGAGCCTGGCTTTGTCTCCATTTCACTATTCACAAGTTGTTAGAGAGGGAGATAAAGTCAAAGAAAAATATGAAAGGATTAAAACATGATACTATTAAGTTTGTTGGCCATTCATATAAGTCTTATGATAATTGTTGTACAATACATGTGGAGAATAATTTGGAATTAGGTAATAAATAAGTTTGGACAATTATTTATGAATCTCCAGAGAGAAGGCCCAATGTCAAGGACTTTTCTAGGGATTTGGACAATGGGTCGACAACCTCAAACACATTGAATAGGGATTATGATCCAAATCTATCTACTCTTAGGGAAAGTCTTTATGACCTACTTAGTGACTCTTCTAGGGAGGTATTTGTTTCAGGCGATGGTTTGGAGATGGATTTTTCTTGCAAATATTTGTTATGTTCTAGGAAAAATGAATATGAGTTGAGAACTTGTGTAGTTGTTAGAAGGTTAGGGTTAGGTCTAGACCTTATAAAGGACTCGTTTGCTTCTTTAGTAGGTAGAAATTCTTTTTTGTTTTATGTATAGGAGAAGGCTTTGAGGGAAATTCAATAGGGTAAACAAAAATCTATCAAAGGGGTCCTTAGAGCGAGAAAATCCCCTATAAGATGTTTAAATGATCTTGTTATTCCTTAATATACAAGGTCTTGGTAGTCCCTCTAAAAGACTTTCCTTAGCCAAGCTAGTGGAAATTCATAACTTGGATATTATCCTTCTAGAAGAAACCATGGAGGCAAGTACAAAAGTCATTGAAGAGTTAAGTAAGTTGGTTAGGGACTCAAATTTCTTGGCTCTAGATGCTACTAAAAATTTAGGGGGTATTTTGACTAGCTAGAAGAACTTCGTATCCTTAATTAATTCTTCCTTTATGGTTTCAGGCTTGTGGACAAAATTCTTTTTTAAAGACTTGGGTTTGAGGTTATCGATTATTAATCTTTATGGTCCTTATGAAGATAAGCAAGTCTTTTGGGATGATTTTTTCTCCTAGAGGTGTGTTAGGGATGAAAGAGTTATCATTAGTGAGGACTTAAATCTTACTATGAGTAAAAGTGAGGTATGGAAAGAATATGCAAGACTTTATAGACTTACAAATTACATCAAACATAATATTGAAGAAACTAGTTTAATTTATTTGGAATTAATGAATTTATTGCCTACTTGGAGAAATAATAGAGTTAGGAAAGTTGGGATCTTAAAGAGGTTGAACAATTTTTTGATCTTAGATTCATTATACAATAAAATATATAGAAAACGATCATGGGTTGAGACTGAAGGTGACCTGGATAATTCTCCCATACTTATTCAATTATAAAGTCAAGAGGAAAAACATGTCAATACTTTTAAGCTCAATCCAATTTGGTTGGAGGGAGAAGGATTTCAATAACTGATTAAAAAAGCATGTATTAGTTATGATCAAAGTTCCAAGTTATTGACGAGTTTTCAATTTGTTGCTCTTTTAAAAATTAAAATGAGTTGGATAAAAATGAGAGTATAGATAAATATCTTAAGTTGGTGGAGAAGGAAATTTTAGAAACTCATAAAAATAATGAGGCTAGTTTTTTTAAAGAGGAGGAGAAAACAAGACTGGTTGAACTAGAAGTTAAGAAGAAAAAATTCTTGAAGTGGAGGGAAGTTGAATGGAGAATGAAAAGTAGAGTTGTATGGTAAAAAAAAGGGGATGAAAATACTAAGTTTTTCATAATTTTGTTAATCATAGGAAGAAGGTTAACACTATATAGGAGATGCAGAATGAAAAAGCGGTCCTTGTAGGAGTTTATCCGAGTTACCAGATTTGGGAGTAAAACATTGTCAATCTATGTACAAAGATCCTGATAGAGTCAATATTAGAAAAAATTTAAAGTGTATTACTTTCTTCCCTAGTTTTGTGACAAAGGAGGATAATCAGTTACTTATGAAAGAGGTCACAAAGGAAGAACTAAGAGTTGTCCTAACTTCTTTTTAAAAAGATAAAATTTTGGGTCTAATGGATGGCCTTGGATTTTATCCTAGTTTTCTATGATCTTGTTGAGGAGGATCTTCTCAGAGTAATGGATGAAGTCAGGTTGAGTGGTCAGTTTTTGGAGGCTTTTAACTCCACTTTTTTAGCTTTGATTCCCAAAAAGGAGAAACCTAAAACCTTTAACAAATTTAGACCTATTTCCTTGTGTAATTGTATATATAAAATCATTGCAAAAATTCTAGTTATTAGATTGAATAATATTTTCTTTGAAATTATTTCCCAGAAGCAATTTGGGTTTATAGTAGGAAGTTGTACAAGAGGGCCTTCACTCTATTAAAACTAAAAATCTTCCTGCAATGGTCCTTAAACCATATCCATCTAAAGCTTATGATAGAACTAGCTGGTTGTATATCAAATTGATGCTCTTACATTTGGGTTTTAGCTATTCTATAGTAAAGTGTGTTATGGGATGCATTTCTTTTGTATATTTTGCTATTCTTATCAATGGATCAGCTGCTAAATTCTTTAGATGTTCGAGAGGATAGAGATAGGGATGTCCTTTATCTCCTTTACTTCTTTTTTGGTAATTAAAGGATTGAGTAGAGCTATTTTGAATGCAAAGAGGGAAAGATCCATGTTTGGGATCAAAGTGGGGGTCTTTTATTTATCTCATTTATTATTTGCTAGTAATGTATTGTTTTTCACTAATGGAAGTTTAATGGAAGCTAGAAAGTTGAATGAAATATTGGACACTTATAGTATTGCTATCAACATGGAGATTAATTTTCAAAAATATTCTATTTTCTTTAATGGTCTAGAGTAGGAGATTGAACAGGGTCTAATTAGACTTTTTCCTTTTAATCTCTTAGATTTCTAGGAAGGCTTTAAGTATTTGGGTTTTGTACTATTGTCGAATAGTTATAGGAAGAGATATTGGAAATGGCTTTTAGAGAAAATTGAAGTTAGTATTAACCATTGGTGTAACAAATAATTGTCTATTTGTGGGAGATTGAAAATTGTAAAGTCTATTCTTGAGGCAATTCCTGTGTTTTGGTACTAATTGACCTTCATTCCCAAAGGAGTTCTAGAGAAAATAATAAAATACTACTTCGAATTTCTTTGGACTAGATATAAGGAACATGAAGGAATTACTTTATTTAAAAGGTAGAGCATTGCTAGGCCAAAGGAGGAAGGTGAATGAGGACTTAAAAATATCTAGTTTTTGTGTTCTTGTTTGGAAGAAAATAGATTGTGGAGGATTCTAGCCAGAGAAGGATTATGGAAGAAGATTATTAAATAAAATTATATTAATCTAGGGACCTTAATGGATTGGATCAAAAATCCACAAAAAAGCTTTAAAATTTTTACATTCAATGGAAGGTGCTAATACAAGCCTTTCCTATGATTGAAAAATATTTGGCTTGGAAAGTGGGCAATGGTGAACATGCTAGAATAGGGATTGATTCTATTTTGGGTTGTGGAGAAAACATTATGATAGGTTCTTTACAATACAAGGGTTTTTACTTTATTCATCATGTAGGGGAATCATATTCTTCTGGTCTTTGGACCCAAGGTTAGAAGTAGGCTCAAGTCTTGGGTCTTTCTAATGATCAGATTATTTGTGGAAGGCTTACACTGATAGTCTTAATAAGAGTCATATCAAGTTGAGAGCTGAACCAGATACTATTGCTTGGGCATAAAACTAATCTAGGGGTCAGTATATGTCTAGACTTGGCTACAAATCAAGTTTTGACCTTGATTCCTAAGGGCCTACTTAGTGGTAGAAGCAAATTTAGAAATTGTCAACCCCAAAAAACCAATTATTTTCATGTGGTTAGCTTTTAGAAATAAGGCTTTGACTTGGGATGTTTTACAAAGGAGAATCAAACAGGGTCCAAGTATTTGTATGCTGTGTCGGTCAAAGGAAGAAAAAATCACACATTTATTAATCAAATACTCTTTTTCTCAACAAGTTTGGCTAGAAGTTGAATAGATAACTAGAGTTCAAAATATTTGGGAAGGATAAATAGTGTAGGTATGCTTAAGATAGTGGTTTTTGAAAAAAAGCTTAAATGATTTATTTTTTTACCATGTATTATATGTTGGGGTATATGGTTGGTATAAAATACAACTATTTTTTAAGGGAAGATAAAACCTGCATTTTAGGTTATTTTTTAGGTGAGGACTTTGGTCTCAATCAAAAAAGGGCCTTGCAAACATAAGAAACCTCGACAAGTAGACAATTTATTCATTGAAAAGTCTTAACCATGGGATTTGTTTTATGGGGCCATCCAATGACAATTGAATTTTAGTAGCACGAAAGCATTCTGTACTTCTAAGATATCCACTATATCAAATTTAAAGTAGGTCTTGGAATAGGTTCCAATAATTTTGCTGAGTTTCAAGCGTTGAGATTACTAATGAGGTGTGCTTCAAGGAGAAATGTGAAAAAATATAATTTTTTTGAGATTCTACTATGGTCATTAATTGTATGAATGGATCTCCTCAATTACAAAATAATCTACTTATATTGGTGGGAGATAAAATGTTGAAGGCAATTTTCTTTTTTGAAAATATCTCTTACTCATGTTTGTAGGGAATTAAATCAAGAAGCAGATCGATTATCAAAATAAGGTCAGTAGATTCTAGAAAGTTTCTTACAAATAGAAGAGATCAAGGATGGAGTTTCTTCCTTCACTCACATATCATACCCCTAGTTTCTATGGTAGCTTTAGGTTTTTACTAGGGGTCTATCCATTGATTAGAGCTTTATGGTAGATTTTGACTATTTTATTTTCTTTCTACTATTTCTTTTTTGTTGGTTTCTATCATGGTTATCGACATGGAGGTTATTTTGATGATTATATATTGATATATAAGGATTTCTATCTTTATCATCATCATGTTTTTTTGAATATGGGGTTTCCTCTCTGATTTTTCTAACTGTAATTATATTTTGACTCCTAGTAATTTGTTTTATCTAGGTTTTTATTTGTGCCAAGGCACTTGAGAAGCGTAATTTTCTTTCATTCTTGAAATAAAATTATGATTTTTTCTTTTAAAAAAAATCTTTGGATAAACAAATATCTCCCTTGAATAATTTGCTTGAATGAATAATTAACATGTGTCTTCCTTAATTATAGCAAAAATCAAATTTACCTTGACTATGGTGTCACGTATGAAACCTATGCAAATTAGAGAAATATCTCAGGCATTATGTGGATTATTTGTGTTCCAAGTTCTGTCATAGCTATTATGTTCTTGAGGTTCCAATGTAGGCTCATTCTTCTTCTATTCCTTTGAAATATATTTGCACTTAGGTTCTGCACTTTCAACTCTAAGATGTCATTTGATTCATGCTCCTTCCAATATCTCCTTCTAGTCTTTGACTCTTCCAATGACTCTTTCCAGCTTTTGACTCCTTCCTCCTTCATTGTCTACTTCTAGATTTTGACTCCTTCCTCCTTCATTGTCTACTTCTAGATTTTGACTCCTTCCTCTTTCAACATCCCCTTTTCTCTACTTTGTTCGACTTATTTTTTTGCATTTCTAGCAAACGATCTTTCATAAATATCTCCCAACAATATTGATACTACACTTGTACCTTTTCCAACAATTAATCTTCCATGAATTTCTTCTACATTTTTTTTCCTCGAACTTTCTTCTCACTTCAATATTTTCCTTTCTCCTTTAACCTTCTTCATCCTTTAACCTTCTTCTTCTTTTAGTCTTATTCTTCCTTCTTCATTCGTACATGTCCAAATGCAACATGGAGCTTTATTGTATTTTATCTAAGGTATTAATCATGTCATCATACTTCACTGGAGCTTTACATTAAATCAACCCTTATTTTTTGTTGAGTGATGACACCCTTAAGCCCATTCTAACTCATTCTATCTCCTAATGACATAGTGCACTAATAAATTTATGATATGGTGACCTCTCTTGGTTCTACTTGTAGGGTTTCGATGAGGTTATTTATCATCATACATTTACTAGATGTAACGATCCATCTAGAAGGCCATGTAAGAAAAATGATGAATCAATTGAAGAGTTCTAGCAAAAATTATTCCAGAATAATTAATATAGAAATAAATAACTTAGAAGAAAACAACTCATAATAAATCATGCACATAGAACACACGAGATTTACCCTGGTTCACCCAATATGGGCTACTCCAGCAAACAAGAGCCACACCTCCTTTGATATTATTATTCACTCCTTGCCTGTAATGGGACATTAAAATCAATATAAAGGAAAATCTTACAATCCTAAACCACAATGTTGTATTAGAATACCGTGGGTACAATACCATGGGCTAAAACCACCCATACCCATAAATCACAGGAATTCCACCAACACCTCCGAAAATAGCTCCGATAATATCTCTGGAAAAATTGGGCCCGAAGCAAGGGCCTATCGTAGAGTACTTCCTCTGCAAAGGATGAGACACATCCAACATTCTCCCACTTGTTGAATACTTTGCATAAAGGTTGTAATCAATGTTAGTTCCAACATCCAATCTTGCGAGACCCATTTCAACTGTACAAAACATGAACTTTTATGTGCTAACTTCCTTGGTTAAAGAATCTGCAATATTTACCTTGGTATCCGCTTTTTCCAAAAAAAATTTCTTATGTTAAATCATGTCCCTACTAAAGTGGTACTTTGTATCAATGTGCTTTATTATTCAATGGTAAACTGGGTTCTTTCCCAAAAATATAGCACTTTGATTGTCATAATTTATCTTCACATCTCCTTGAAATAACCCAATCTCAACACATAGTCTTTGTATCCATACTTATTCCTTACTTGCATTAGTGACTTCCATGTATTCAGCTTCAGTGAAATAACAACAACAGTTTACCTTTTGATCATCCAACTAACAGCCCCTCCAAACAAGTTGAATACATAAGCACTAGTATATCTTCTATTGTCAAGATCTCTAGCCCAATCTACATCAACAAAACCTTCTATATCCAAGGATCTATTTTTGTTACCTGCACCTTCATAACATATTGAAAAATCATATGTACCATGTAAATATCTGAAAACCCTTTTTAAAGTAGTTCAATGCTCTTTACTAGGTTTAGACATGTATCTGCTCAAAACTCCCACTGTATGGGCAATATCTAGTCTAGTACATACCATGACATAAATTAAACTCTCTACAATATTTGCATAAGGAACATGGAACATTTATTCTACCTCTTCTTCTATTTTTGGACATTGTACAGCAGATAATTTATCCCCCAAAGGAATAGGTACCTTCACTAGTTTGCAATCCTGCATATTGAATCTCTTCAATACTGTCTCAACATACTTCTTCTGATTTAGCCATAACTTTCTGTTTGAATGATCTCTATTTATTTGTATACCCAAAATAAAATTTGTAGTGCCAAGATCTTTCATGTCAAATTGTGATGCTAACTGAGACTTCACTTCCCTGATCATTTCCTTACTGTTTCCAATTAGTAACATATCATCAACATACAGAACTATAATGACAAGTTCATTATCAATTTGCTTTGAGTATACACAATGATCAGCATTGCTACGAACAAAATCAAGTCCTAAAACATAAGTATCAAATTTTTGATACCACATTCTAGGTGAGTGTTTCAATCATGCATGAGATTTCTTTAACTTACATACAAAATCCTTCTTTCCTTCAAAGAATGAATCCTTCAGGTTGTCTCATATAGATTTCTTCCTCCAAATCTCCATGAAGGAATGAAATTTTCACATCCATTTGCTCTATTTCAAGATCAAATGCAGCAGCCACAAATAAAAGAAATATTATTGAGGTTAGCTTTGCAACAGGAGAAAATACTTCACCATAATAAATTCCCTCTACCTGAGAATAGTCTTTAGCAACCACGTGAGCTTTATATTTCTCCACTTTACCTTCAACATTCTGCTTCTTCTTGAAGATCCATTTGCTACCTATTGCTTTTCTCCCACCAGGTAATTTTACTAGATCCCATGTCTTGGTCTTTTTCAAGGCCATCATTTCCTTATTCATGGCTTCTACCCAAAGGTTTACCTCTTTAGAATTAACAGCTTCTCTAATTGTTCTAGGATATTCATTAATAACAGATAAAACAAAGGAAGAAGGAAAATCAAATGGACTATACCTATTAGGTTGCCTTATTTCTCATGTTGATCTCCTGAACCTCTGGTTCATCATCATCTTCTTCTTTTGAGTAGTATCCTTCTTCCATGAGATCAAATTGTACCTTTTCAGGTTCTTCTTCTGTTACTTCATTCTTGTGATCACTTTTCATTTCTCTAAACACCACATCTCTACTGTAAACTGTCCTTTTAGTTTTTGGATTCCAAATTTTATATCCTTTAACACCATCTTTATAACTAATAAAGATACATTTAACAGTATTATTATCAAGCTTACTTATTTTCTCCTTTGGAATATGCATCATAGCCAAAAACTCTAAGATGTGAAAGAGGGTTTCTTACCAAACCATGCTTCAAATGGAGTTTGATCCGGCAATGTAGATGTAGGATATCTATTTCACAAGTAACATGTCGCACTAACTGCTTCTACCCATAATTCTTGTGCTAGACCAGCACCACTGAGCATAATTCTTGCCCTTTCCATTAGTGATCTATTCAATCTCTCAACAACTCCATTTTGTTGTGGTGTATATGGAGTTGTCTTCTGTCTTGCAATACCACATTGCTTACAAAAATTATCAAATTTATTTGAACAATACTCTCCTCCATTATAAAACCTCAACACCTTAATCTTTTTCTCAATTTGATTTTCAACAAGTGCTTTAAATTCTCTAAACTTATCAAACACTTCATCTTTACTTTTAAGAAAATAAATACATGCATATCTTGAAAAATCATCAACAAAATAAGCATAGTATAGTGATTTTCCAAGATATGGAATAGGAACAGGACCAAAAATATCATTGTGAATCAGATCTAATACCCCTTTTGATCTTGTAGCACCAGATGGGAAACTAACACAATTTTTCTTGCCATAAATATAATGTTCACAGAAATCAAAAACCATTGAGCAATTAGGGATACCTTGGACCATATCATGTGCAGGGTACGCAATCCTTTTTCTCCAATATTTCCTTCTTTGATGCCAAAGCATTGAAATTTTATCTGATTCAGCCTCAAAAATAGTTGAGCTATTGCACTCATTTATCATAGTGCTTCCCAATAGGCTATACAAGGTTCCAATCTGAACTCCTCTTGCTAAAACCATAGATCCACGAACCATTTTGCATGAATCTTTACTTTAATTGATGTTTACTGCTACATCAGCCATTTTGCTTACATAAATTAAATTTCTAGCAAGGCCAAGAATATGCATCACACATGGAAGGGTTTTAACCCTACCATATTGCAACAATATTTTCACCCTTCCATGACCAATGACTCTAATTTTTGAGTCATATCCCAACAATACCTCCCCTCCATCATATCTTTCATATTCACTGGACCACCCTCTATGAGGAGTCATATGAAAAGAGACACCAGTATCGATCAACCAATCATTTCTATCTGAACGTATGGAGAAAGATGCCAGATATACATCCCCTCCTTCATCAGTGGATTTATTTATCTCTTTGGAAGTGGATTCATCAAATCTCTTTCCAAAATCAACATTCTTTGATCTACAATCCTTCTTCATGTGTTCAAGCTTGCCACATTTCCAAAATTTTCTCTCAAACTTTCCTCTAGACTTGGATCTACCTCTAGACTTAGATCTATCACCAAATATCATTTTATCTTTTTCCTTGTCATGCCCTCTTACAGTTAGGGCATCCTTTGATGTGCCTTCCATGGCTTTTCTCCTCATATCCTCTGATAATAGAGATGCCACAACATCTTCAAACTTCATTGTGGATGAAGTTGTACTACCAATTGCTACAACGGTTATCCCATGAATCTGGTAAAAAGCATAGCAAAGTAATACATTTATCTTCCTCAACTAAATTTTAACAGATGTAGGTTTACTTATCATCGTATTTAATGCATTAAGATGATCTGCTACTGAATCCCCTTCATTAATCCTCATATTATACAGTTTCTTTCGGAGGAATAATTTTTTCATGAGGGACTTAGATTGATATAAAGCCCCTAACTTATCCCAGAGATCCTTTGCAGTAGCTTCTCCAAAAATATTGATTAGGACAGAATCTGCAAGACACTGTCGAATTAGACTCCTTGCTTTTCGATTCAACTTTTCCCAATCTTCATCAGTTATACTGGTAGGTTTCATTTCAGTGATAAACCTTTAAATGATGCTAGATCTTGGCAACCTAAAATTATGAATCGAGTAAATATTATTGTCTTATCATAATAATATATGAAAAATGAGTGGTGGCAAGATTTTGTAATTGATTTACCCCATTTTTATAGTTTTTGGTGGAAAAGAAGGCAATTTGCCATGTCTCCTACATAAGTTTGGACACGATTCGCCTCGATTTCAAAACTAATTCACTTTATTTTTATAAATACATTTTGGGGTTGACCCCTTATGCATAACCTTGGTGAATAGACACTCAAACATCAGGTGGTGAAATGTTTCCTCACTTTTGTAGCATAAAACACACTAGAATGGGCTAACTATTTCCCTAAGCCTCAAATTATCAAAAGTAAGAATTCCATTGTGCATGAACTACCAAGCAAAGAAGTGTACTTTCAGCAAACCCTTGGACTACCAAATATTTCTCCAATACTCAACCTTATATGCATGAGGATGAGGTTCTAGAAATTTTCATACCCATCCTTCACTCTATAGATTCCAAGGCTCCCATAGCCCCAAGCTAATTCATCCTCCTCATCCTTACCTATGTAAAATATTTTTTCCAAGATGTTAGTCATGACAGGTACCAATTCCATAGGGATTGGAATCGACCACTTGTCCAACTTCTTAAGTTTATTAAATATATAATATTGATCTAACCCTTGCTTTCCATGATTGTAGTTCTAGTAATTTAGTAATGATAGGTGGGTATTGATCCCATTAATTTTTTTGAAATCATGCCTTCTCCCCTTTCCATAATTTTTAAAATAATTCATATTTCCTTACTTGAGATCCTATCTTTAGAGCCTACCATGCTAGGGACCCATTACCATCCAAAGAAAAAAATACTCACCTCATTTAGGTTCACCTATCCCAAATATTTAGTATTTAAAACTCTATTGAATAAAGAAGTCGGTTGGGAGATCCACCTCCAGTAAAGCTTTACATCCAAAGCTTTATTATTTAGGTTTGATCTCATCAAGCCTAAACCTCCCTTTGGCTTGGGCTAAATTACTATATAATAGCCTATTGATACCAATTTCCTCTCACCTTTTGCTCCCCATAAACATTTTATGACCATCTTGTCCAATATGTGAGGCAACAATGATAGAAAACTTGTAGATTGGCATGGCTTGAATGATTGACTACAAAAAAGTTAATCTACCCCCAAAGGTTAACCATTTGTGAGACCAATGGTTAATTCATTCTTTAATATGGTCCAGAAGATTTCTTTAGACAACTATATTTAGTTTTTATAGAGGATGCTAGTTATCCATTATATGTTTAGTTATAGGAGTGGTCTAACGAGTACAACCTAAGTAGCCTAATGGTGGAGACTTTGGAACTCTTAATAGAGGTTTGAACTTCAAATATTGCAAGTGGTAGGGTTGTATACCATGTTTTGATAATTAGAATATGGTTGGATAACCATATATTGGGTAAACAATATCCTCCACATATGTCCTATGGCCTTGTGCACATTAAAAACTACTTTATACTTCACCCTTTCAACCAAATATTATTACCGAAGTATGGTGTATAACTACACCAATTAGAAACTACTTTACCCTTTACCCTTTCAACCAAACCTTCTTATTAAAGTATGATGTATGACAAAAACCATTAGATTTGAACCTTAAACCTCTTATTCAGAGTTTCAAAGTCTTACCAATATCCTCCATAAGGTCATCTCATATGACCTATGGCCTAATAGATGCTAAAAACTACTTTACCCTTTCAACCAAACCTTGTTACTAAATTCCACTCTAAAAACTACTTTACCCTTTCAATCAAATCTTGTTAATAAAGTCCATTAAGGTCATCTCTTATAGCCTATTCCCTAGAAGATATTAAAAACTACTTTACCCTTTTACCCTTTCCACCAAACCTTATTACCAAATTCCATGAGGGTCATCTCATATAGCCTATGCCATCTCATATAACCTATGTCCTCACATGCATTAAAATTTGCTTTTTAATACATGGGGGAATCATTCCCACCTTTGCTCGATACATGGTAGGACACTATATTGAACTAAAATATCACCATTATAAACCCTAGCCCACTGGGTAAGACAAATCAACTAGACTCCTAACTTTCCAAGGAATCAAACCAAGTCATGCAACCGATAAAAACTCGATTGCTACCAACCAGCCCATCCCCTTCTGGGCACGTTGTGGTTTGAACCTGGGTCTCCCTAAAGAGAGCCCAAAGTAGAAAAATGTAAGGGTAAAGTGGGATTTTTATGAGGGGTCCTAGTCCCATCGTATCAAGGTTTGAACTTGGATATCCAAAATGAAAACCCAAGGATTTACCACTACGGTATCCCTCCTGGGATTAATATTAGGGTAAAGCATGAGTTTTTATGAGGGATCCCAATTCCCTTGTACTAGCGTTTGAACTTGGGTCTTCTTGATGAAAACCCAAGGACTTACCACTATGATATCCCTTTCCACCAAACCTTGATACCAACATATGGTGTATGATTACACCTATTAGATTTGAAATGTATGGTGTATAATTGCACCTATTAGATTTGAACCTTAAACCTCTTATTTGGAGTTCCAAAGTCTTACCATGGAACCTATTCAAGTTTATTTCATGTTAAAGTAAGTTTCTCCAAACAAGTTAATTTGATATGAAAATGAGACTCAAGCACATGTATATATATTTTTTTTTATTTGTGGAAAACATCCCAAAAGGGATGCCACTTTCGGTAAGACCCAAGGAGGCAGGGGTATCCATTTTGCCAAAAATACCGAGGACTCAAACTTGGCCTACCACCTTTGACATACTCAAGGAGAAAAAAAACACACAAAACCAAATTAAAAAAAGAAAATAACAACAAAATAAAAAAAAATTAAAAAAAATTCCTTGAGTGTGTCAAAACCAAAAGCACAACCAAACACGCACAATAAGATAAAAGAAACCACAACACAAACCACATAGGAAAACACAAGAACTACATGAAAAAACACAAACAAGACAAAAACAACAGAACACTACAAAGACATAACCCAAAAAAACATGAAAAATAAACACAACCAAAACCTAAAAAATAAAATAAAAAATAAAAACAAACAACAACAGACAATAAACAAAAACAAAAAACATAGAAAACACTCACACATAAAAAAATGAAATAACACAAACAAAGAGAAACCCAAGAACAAGAACGAAAAAAACACAAGAACAATAACAATAAACATAAAAAATTAAAAAAACAACAAAAACACAAGAACAACAAAAAACAACACAAAGAACACAAAAACAAAACAAAACAAAAGAACCCACCCACCTTAAAAAACTAAACAAAAAAACAAAGAAGACAAAAGAAAAAAAATGAACAAAACAATGACCTATCTAGACCAGAAGACTATTAATGCAAGAATCAATAGAGGAAACAAAATAAATAATAGAATGAGCTAGGGAACTAAAAAAAACTGAATGAACCAAAGAGAAACAAAAAAAAAAAAAACAAGAAGAAACTAGGTACCTTCGTAACTGGAGCCATCCAAAGAAATGATAGAAAGAAGAGCTTCCCTAATTTGAGAAGCCCACCATATAGGAGGGTGGCCATAACAAGTAAGATCACCTTTGTCCAAAGCCCAATTAGCTAAAGCATCAGCACTCTTGTTTTAATCTCTAACCACATGATTGTAATCAACTTTCAAAAATCCCATCTAGATTAACTGAATTTTCTCAATAATTCTTTTTATTCTCCAATCCACCTTATGATTCTTAGAAGGAGTCTTCAAGAGATTAATCATAAGTTGAGAGTCCGACTCAACTAACACATTTTCCCATCCAACCTTGGTAGCCTCCCGAAGGCCTCTAAGGATACCATACCCCTCAGCAAGGTTATTGGAAAGAATACCCAAATTCTCAAAGAAAAGTAAAAACCAGGGAGCCATCTGAAAGTCTACCAATTCCTCCCACATTGGCTTTTCCAGGGTTCCCTCTAGAGGCTCCATCAGTATTGACTTTTCCAAAATTCTTAGGAGGAGGTTGCCAATTTCTAGTCCTATCCATCTTACTAATACTCACATTCCCTTTAAGTTGGTTGCCCTTAGAAGGTTTAATCTTCAATATTTGCATCACTTGATCCCATATTTGGTGGGATTTTTGGGGGTGATTAAGGAGATGATGGACCGATTCAACTAAGTTGGCTATGGTCTTTTGCCAAATATAGTGAATATCCTTCCTATCTTGATTAAAAATTTGACTGTTCCTTTCATTCCAAATATTCCAAAGAAGAATGGTAGAACCCATCCAAACTAATCGCCTAATAAAATGATCAACACCCTCTTGATTAGGCCAATCCCTCCAAAGTCTGTTCAAAAGTAAAAAAATTGGACCACTGTAATCCAAGTAAAGTTGTCATTCTCCTCCATAGCTCAGAGGCTAAAGTACACTCAATAAAAATATGGTTGATATTTTCTACATTCTCTTCACACATTTCACATCTAAAAGGGCCATGAAAACCACACTTCACAAGTTGCTCACCAGTAAGCACCCTACGATGCAATAAAAGCCGCTTAAAGAACCTCACCTTAGGCCGGAGCTTTTGAGCCCACAATTGGGAAAATATGTCGAAGAATGGTTGGAATTATTATGGCATAAGGTCAAATAACCTTGAGCAACTGAATACTCACCCTTAGTAGTGTCGTTCCATCCAAAACAATATTTTTCATGGGACCAAGAGAGGGATCTCATATGAAGGATGCCTTGGATATCTTGTCTTTGCCTTTCTGGGATTTGAATAGGCCAGTCCTCAATAGGGATCCAATATCTACCAACCTTTGAATTATCAGTATGGTACCGACAGTAATTACCCACCTTTATCCAATTAGCTCGGTGAAGCTCCTCCATCCAAGGCCTCCAATCGGGAAACCGAGTTATCAAAGGCTTGTGACCATCCCAAGAATCTATCCAAAAATTTACATGTTGACCATTATGAATGATCCAAAATAATTTTTTCTTTATCAAATCCTCACCAGTCTTAGGAACTGCTAAAATGGGAGAACCTTTGGTAGGAAGTTGATAGCAAACAAGGTCTTCGGGACTTTTGTTCTCAGCATATTTAGCACGGAGATTATTGGCCCAAAGAGCATTGGGGTTATACAACATCCTCCAATATAATTTAGCAACTAAAGCTTTGTTGTTATTAATTGAAGACCGGAATCCTAACCCCCTTCACTCTTAGGAAGACATAAAGTATCCCATTTCACCAAGGCCCATTTTCTTTTCTCCTTAGTACCACTCCAAAGGAAACGATGATTGATTTGATCCAATTCTCATCAAGCACATGTATATTAGAGATTAAGGTTATTTAATTATTTTTTATTATGAAAGGTAAATATATATAAGTGGTATCTTTTATAATTTAGATTTTTTGAAATTTGTATTTTATGGGTTATTTTTACTAAAGTATTAAAATATTATATTTTTAACTTGGTTAAATTAAATCAGGCCCGAGGTGTAGACCAATTGGTTCGACCAAACCCCGTAAGGGGGCGGAGGTCCAAGGTTCAAATCTCGGGCCTCGTTGGACTAAACGCTTGTCCTTTTCTTGGTGCTTTCAATGGCATAAAAGGTTTAAAATGATTGTGGCATGGTGGTTATAGGGGCGGATTGTGCGAAGATCTATGTGGCAACTTCCAGGACGGACAACATAGAATACTATGGTGGCCATAAAAGCCAAACAACTTGCCTGGATTCATATCCGCTACCGATTCCACCATGTAAATTTTAAAAAATTAAATTAAATCATATCTAATTTGAATTTTTATTAAACATATTTTCTATCTTATTTGAGTCATTAATTTTTCTCTATCAAATTCTTATATTATTTTCATTAAAAAATATTATTATCTTGAGTGGGTCTAACTGTGACAACCTAGTCTAACACACTAGTTGTAATAATCTGGTCTGACTTTCAAGTTCAACAAACAAGGGTAGAGGTTGACTAGGGTAAAAAAAAAAAAAAAATTATTTGCACCCATTGAGTAACTAGTACAAAGCATTGATAGCTACTTTTGGGTTATGGTCCTTGTAGTTGGCCCCCAAGTGGACAATATTGGACAAATCCCATAAGAGATGCCTTTAGTGGTTCTATTATTCTCACCTTTTGTCCCATCATGAGAACCTAGAACCATGGATTGGGGTTATCCTCTAAGGCCCATAACACTTAGAGGGTGGATGCATAACTCCCCTTCCTTAACATGTTATTAAAATATAGAATCTTGAGTTTAATTTTACTCATCTATTACAAAAATAACATGTAAGGTTTTATAACGTAAATGCTTTAGTGCTTAGTTGATGACCACATCCTTAGATCAATGTCTAGCTCCATGGAAACAACTAAGGTCATGCCATTCACCTGTCACCGATCATGGTATCTCTTGGAAAAATTACAAATAATGTGATGGTTTGTTCCATACCAAACCACCATGGAATCTAACATAGAGTTTCTTAATTCTCTCACTAAGATTCACTATTCAAAAATTTCATACAAGGGACCACTATTGTATTGCTCGCATAATGGCTTAGATGGACGTCGCATATTGTCCATCCTTAGCGACCATTCTCAAAGCATCCTTGATGCCCTCATGCATTCAATGGAACTAAGTGACTTATTTTCCTTGGTTTTACATCTTTCTAATGACTCAACCAGTGGGTAAGTTTGTAGTTAGTAATAATCAAGTGCCTTTTTTTTATAGGATTTCCATTTAATCCAAGTTACAATTTCTAGAAAAATTCGTTTCTAGAGAAAACCCTGATTTAATGCTAGGAAAGAAGGGTTTTTCATTTATTAAAATAATCTTCATGTTTTTAAGAGAATAAAACTCTAACCAATACCTTTAGGAAATTTACTACTTAACCCCTTAAAATATTTTTTATGGAAATACAAATTTGTTAAATACTACCTTAAAGTACTTTTGTTAAAGAATGAACTTGAAATTATTTTAAAGGAAAAATTATACTTGAAATTATCTAAAAATATAAAAGGAAAATTTTACTAATAAAGAATTATGCATTACATTAAATTATAATCCCATTCCAAGTATAGAGATGGGTCTTATGCTAGGATTTAATGAAAACTTTTAGACATTCAACAAGGTTATATCTAAAAGGTTAAGAGTTGTTAGCAAAAGTTACCCATTGAAACCTAAGCAAAATAATGATAACTTTTTCATCTATTCTACTCTTAAGGTAAGCAATTGCATAAACATTTAATTTAAAGTCCTAGTATACTATTTAATCTCCTTTTAATTTAAAACTACATTTAATACAAAACAATAAGGTTAACAATCACTTTCCTTTATGGTAATAAAGTGAAGTGCTTATTAGAAAGCTAATAATCATTTTCCCACAATATTAAATTATTAAAAGAAATTCTAAGTCTTTTACCTTACAAAGACAAAGTGTATAGCAAGGCATATTTCCAAAGCAAACATGAGCTTATTGAGAACACTTTTTGCACAAACTTCATAGGCTAGACAAATAAAATAAATAAAAACGTAGACTATATGAACTACATTTTTTTAGGAGAACGTTTACAAATTACATCAACAACCACCATCAAGGGGTTTGAACACAAGACCACTTAAGAAACAACCATCATCTTAGCCACTAGGGCAACTACCTGTTGGCAACTACACTTTATTTTTACGTGTTCATCGTGAAACAAATTTAACCATACTTTTCTGGGTAACTAAACGAAAGAAAGCTTATACATAGTCAAACTTAATATAATGAATCATCTAACTTAATAAGGATTTTGACAATTTTTCTTCAAAGTATAAAAATATTATTCTTATATTGTTTTTAAAATTAGAAAGGATGTTGCCTTCACTCCTTGATGTCTTTCATATTGAAAGTTTGGCATAAAAACAACTTTCAGACCTTACAATTTTAAAGGGCTTAAGTAGTCTACTTCCCTCGAATTAATTGAATTCAGACATTTATTTGTGTTTTATTAGAGAAGTATATTTACAAGATGACCATCTATTCATTAGCCAATATTTTTTTAAATAAATAAAAGAAAGGATATAATCAGAGTAAAGAAATATTTAAATACATCAACTGTTGGTATTATAAGAGCTTCCCTTGACAGAAAACCGCCTGCTTCAAAGTTGTGGGATCAAAGTGGCCAATTAAATGCATAATGCATTCCTAAATGAATGCTGTAATTTATATTTTATACTCATATATTTATCAATGTATTCATTTCCTTTTTTCATATTTAAAATGAGTACACATTTAACAAGGCTTCTAAGATTTGTTTTCATATTTTAAAATAAAACTAGTGACCTAAGAATGTAACTCTTATTTTAAATGATAGCGTGTCAAAAAAACATCTGGTATTTACACAGGAATAATAGGGAATTCTTCCAATGACTATTAGATTTTAAGGGATAATCCATTCCTTAAGGATTCCTCTTCTTTTTATATTTCTTTTGAGTTTTAGCTTCAAAGAAACATAATATTTTCTTATCACGAAAACATCGGTTCAACCAAACATAAGGTAGGAGATGGCAAGCACGAAGAAAAATAAATATTAAAAACAACAATGTAGAACCCAAGCTTCAACTTACACAATTAAAGTTGTACGGAGGTTTTTTTTGAATGGCTTATCTAAATGATAGGACACAATTCTACAATAGCAACATAATTCATAAGAATACTGGTCCGGGTTGACAAGAATGTTGAGGTAGGAATTGGCAAAACAGGGTTGTGACCACTAGATTAAATATCCCCCCAAAAAAATAATAATAAAGGAATATGTTCCTTCTTAAGCCTGTACTATTTATCACACAATAGCTACAGTAAGCAATACAAAAGACTGCTCGGATATTTTATTACTTTTCCATATTTGAAAATCATAGTCTCTAAAAAAAATAATACCTCATAGCTTATTTGAGAGAAACTCATGGAATAAGCTAAATGCAATATTACATAAAAAGAAGAATTAGGAGAGGTTGTACAACCTGATCCACTAAAGGAATTCTTATGACCTGGTCGTGTTCAATCCACTAGAGTCCTTCTGCATTATTATTTATTGCTTTTCTTCACCAATCGTGAACACTCTTCTCTCTTCCTTTCTCCCTTTTAAAGAGATTGAAGATATGTCGTTATTAGATAGATGGAAAATCATGCAAGCGACCATTTCTTCACTTCTTTTTGCCAGGTGGTCAAATATGGGTACTTAAATTCTTACTCCTTCCCCCCCTTAAAGATTACAGAAGGCTATATATATAAAAAGAAGGTAGTGCATATTAAGATATTTAATCAAACTTATTATTATTTATTATTGTTCATATATATACACTATATTATTATTAAAATTTTCTTTTATCATGTTGTTAGAACAAAACAAAACAAAATTTAATAATTTTCCAGTAATATGTTTTCAATAGGCATATATATGAATGCATTTTTATGATGGGCTTTCATGTACCCTTGGCCATTGGTGAATATTTCACTTCTAGGACTATTATGTCTTTTAGCTAGTAATGAATATCTCACCACGGTGAAAATTCCACTACCATCATTTCCCATTTTATCTTTTGTGGACCTGTACCTGAAACACAGAAATCATCAACAATACCATATAAAAAATATTAAGGTGTAGAAAATAAAGATTTGTAAGAAATTACACATAGAGATAGCAATATTATAAATCATGTTTTGGATGGGTCATGACATTCTCCCTCCTAATTCTAAACATAGTCTTGTGTGTTTTAAAATACATTTTAATCAAAAGATAAGAAAATTGCTCTTTCATGGAATCTACATCCTTCCACGTGGAATTTATTTCTAAAAATTGATCCCATTGGACCTTACATTGATTCACATTTATTTTTCTTAAAATTTTGGTACGAAAAACCAAAATCTAGATTGGTCAAACCTCAATGGCAAGTGGATCTATCATCTACAAATTTGATACACTCTGAACATGAGATGGGTCAACAACAAACTTTCTGAATAGATATTTTTGAAGTTGTCATAGATTTTTCCACATGTTGTTACTATGTTTGTTATAAATTCATGGTTAGGTTCTCATAAATTTGTTATTATGAACCCCTAAGCTTATTTTTTATGGAAGGTGTCATGGATTTTTAACATATTAGGTGGAAGGACAAGTCTATAGGCCACATGATTGATATTTTCTATAATCTCAAAAATACCAAAAATTAAGGGGTCGAGTTTGGTAAATTTGATGGAGCTTTTGTTAGATTTCACTCTTAAAAAGACTATATCTCCCACAAAGAAATATCTCAATGACCTTTTCAAATCAACATAGTCCTTTTGTTGATCCATGTCTTCTTTGAGCTGTTAGCAGATCATTCTCAATTATTCCTCCATCTCCTTTACAATATCCAATTTGATCATTACTCGATCCTTTGGATTATCCCAAGATAGAGGATTTTTGCATCATATTCTATACGAGGCCTCAAAAGGACCCATTCCCAAGAAAGTGTGATGGCTATTGTTATAATAAAATTCAACTAAATAGAGACAATCCTCCTACTTAATCTTATGGTCCATGCAATACATGCGTAGCATATCCTTAATGACTTGGTTAACTCTCTCGATTTGGTCATCTTCCTTTGAATGATATGCAAAACTAACATGTAGTTTTGTACCCAAGGCTCGATGTAAGTGTAGACACCAAAATCTAGCCACTTGTCATCCATCTATGATCTCCAATCACAAACATCCATTACCATCCACCTCAATCCATGCCATTTGCCCAGATTTAATCTCCACCCTTCTTCATATTTTAATCTTGGCCACACATTTTGTGTCATTGAAACCCTAACATTCCTAAGGGAATATTATAAAAGAGGAGCCATTTTGATGACTTGGACCCCTAACATTCCTGAAGCTTAATCTTGAGTCCCTGATTTTTTTAGATTGAATTCTGTCGATGAATATTCGCAAATAATTCTCAGAGATCATTAAGCCCTTCTGCCCTAACAATATTGTCATCATTCTTGCCCTTCTGCCCTAACAATATTGTCATCATTCTTGCCCTCCATCGTTACCCTCACCTCATTCGCATCTACCTCCACATAACTTGCACAAAACCAAATCTGGTTTTGCGATACCTTGCTCAACCCCCAAATGCCTCGGTGCATCTGTTGTCATTGCAGAATGCCCTGGTGTATTTGCCATCATCACAAAACACCCTAGTGTATCTTCCACCATCACAGAACACCCTGGTGTATTTACTACCATCATAGAACACCTTTGGGTATTTTTTACAACATATCTATAATACCCTAATCCTCAGGCATTATTCGGGCATCCTTGTGACCATCACTGATTGAAGCATAAACATGAAATCTCAAGTGACAAGGTAAATAGTTTTATGTGTATTTATTTTACATTCTTTTTTTTAAGAGAAAAACCCCTTGCAGGGCCACCTTGGTCTGAGATACCACGACCAAGGGGTTCTACACCGTCAAAGTCACCTGGGAGTTGCTCCCGGCCCTGCCCGCACTAACATTATCAATTGGATTTTGGGTATCCAATTCAACTTTTTGGTAGGGTGGATATTTGAACTTGGGACCTCCCTTGGAGGATTGCCATATCCTCTCCAACTCACCTACAACACCTGGATTATTTATTTTACATTCTTATGTTCTGTTTACAACTTTTATTTTACAACATCTAGGTTTTAGTGATTTTTATTCTTTTGAGGATCTTACGCAGTGGAGCCCTCGCAAGTATTGCTGACTCTTTGTATTGTTTTTTGTTTGCAGGTATAAGCATTATATTTGTATAAGTTGTTGAAGCTAGGGTGGCCCTTTTAGGGTATACAATCCCACCCACAACCTCATTTGGATCGAAGACAAGCGTAAAGACACCAACTATTATTTTGAGCTAGGGTTTCAGAGAACCCTAGCAATTGTAAAAATTGTATCACACAAAAAGCATTGTAAAACCCCACATTTGGGATACATTGATTGTATCATTTTGAGATCTACCCGCATTAATAAATATTTTATCTATCTTGTGCAATATTTGTGTATTATTGTGCTTATTGTCATTTTATACTTTATATTGGTGTTGCTTGATTTTTGATTCATAGTAAGGCTTGCCAAAATTCTAAGGTGAGTTTATCTAAAGTGATAATTTTAGGAATCCCATGCAATCACATAATCTCTCTAAAAAATTTGCTAGCAATGGCGGGTGCATCATTCTTAATATTTCTTGGAATAAAGTATGCTACTTTGGTCAATTTTTTAGCTACCACCAAAATTACATCATGTTGAAACCTGTTCTTAGGTGGACCAACAATGAAATCCATAGAGATAACTTGCCATTTTTGTTCTAGAATATCATGAGGATAAAGCTTTCCAGCTAGATGTAAGTGTTCAACTTTAAAATTTTGGCATTCAAGACATATAGCTACAAAATTATTGATATCCCATTTCATTCCTGGCCAATAATTTTTTTTGTCATGTTTTCATGTATTTTAGCCCCTCTAGGATGTGAAGAATAAGGATTTCAATGGCTTCTTGCAAAATAACATTCCTTAATTCACATGACTCAAGAATAACAAGCCTATCTCTAAATAATATCAAACCATTCTTAATAGTGAAATATTTTTCCTTACTAGGTTCTAACTCAACCCATGCTCAACATTTACCATAGTAACTATCATCATGTTGTTGTTCTCTAATCTTGTCATACAAATCTACATGATATTTGGACATAGCAATTATGTGCCTCATTCTAATTAAGGTATATGCTATCTTATTTTACTTTTATTTAATGTATTCAATTATGAAGTCATACTCGACCAAGAATTCTATCCATCGACATTGTATTACCTTTAAAAGGGGTTGGGTGAAGATATATCTCAAACTTTTATGGTCTATTTTTAATTTAAAGGGCTTCCCCAAAAAATAATACCTCCTAATTTTAAGCGTGTGGATAATAGTTGCCATCTCTAAATCATGGATAACATAATTTAGTTTATATTTTTTTTAGCTTTCGAGACTTATAAGCTATGATTACCCCATTTTGAGTCAAAAATCCCCCAACCCTTCAGTAGAAGCATCGGTGCAAACTGTAAAATCTTTCGAAGGATTAGGTATCTTGAGTATTGGGGTAATTTTCAGTATTTATTTTAACATATTGAAAGCTTCCTCACATTGTTCTGTCCATTTGAATACTTTTCCCTTCCTTTGCAAACTTGTAATTAAATAGGCAATTTTTTAGAAATTCTTCATAAAATGCCTATAATATCCTACCATTCCCATGAATCTGCATACTTCAAAAGTATTATTGGTTGCAGGTCAATTAGTTATAGCTTCAATATTCTTAGTGTCAATGATAATTCCATCAACTGATATAATATATCGTAAATATTGTACTCTTGGTGTGTAAAATTCACATTTAGATAGTTTTCCATAAAGCTGATTCTTTCTAAGAATTTCTAGCATAATTCTTATGTGCTAATCATGCTCCTCCTTGGTTCATGAATATATCAAAATGTCATCCAAAATATGAGCACAAGGTGGTCTAGTTGTTCTCGGAAGACACTATTCATAAGATTCATAAAGACAGTTGGAGTGTTTATTAACCCAAAAGATAAGATTGTAAACTCATAATGCTCATATCTTGTTCTAAAGGTAATCTTATGAGTGTCATCTTATCTTATTCTTAATTGATGGTATCCAAATATGAGATCAATTTTTGAGAAAATGGTGGCTCCTTTCAACTAATCAAATAGATCATCAATTCTTGGTAAGGAGTATCTATTTTTGATAGTTACTTTATTAAGCATTCTATAGTCAATGCATAGCCTTAAGGATCCATCCTTCTTTTTCATAAACAATACAAGGGCTCCCCAATATGACACACTTGGCTTGATCAATCCCTTTTTGAGCAATTATTGGAGCTATATCTTTAATTCGTATAGCTTGATTGGAGTCATCTGATAAGGTGGTCTAGCAATTGACTTGCTTCAGGTAATAGTTTAATAGAAAAATAAAACTCTCATTGTGGTGGTAGATAAGGTAAATCTTCACAAAAACATCCTTAAACTCTTTTAGCATAGAAAAATTCTTAAAATTTTCCAAGTTAGCTTCATTCTCTTCATATCTATTTATTTTGACTACATATACCGCCCCATGCCTTTTAATTACCTTATTAATTTGTAGTGCAAACAACAATATGGCTGAAAAGAACCCCAATCATAGTGGATTTTTATCCACTGATTAGATTATTTAGTGAATTCCACCCACATTTCTTGGAAATTAATAAGGGCTTTATGGGCTTTTAGCCAATCCATCCCAAGGATAATATCAAAAGAATGCAAGGGAGCTACATACAGATGCTAGTCAGTTCTTCCATTAGGTAGAAATATGCAGGCATCAAATAAACATTGGTTAACTGAGTAAGTTTATCCTGACCCATATTCTACCTTCCACCCATTTACAAAAAATCCAAGTCTTTTCGATATACCCTCGATTATATATATATATATATATATATATATATATATATATATATATATATATATATATATATATATATATATGTTGGAAATTACCATCGAGAAAAGTTAAAAATATTTGATTTTACTTGGGGTAAAGGTAACTTACCTTTACCTTACCTCGGACGGCAAGTGGACGGCAAGCATTTGGGCGGCAAGAGAACTCAAGTTAACTTTCTTTTCCCCCAATTTCTCCTTTCCCCCTTTCTTTCTCGAATAGGTTATTTACCTTGTATTTAAGCTTTGTAACCTTTGATTCAACGTTAATTCAATTAATCCTATTTGCAAATCACTCACCTTTCACATTTGGTATCAGAGCGGCACGATTCCCGAGGCGGTGGGGCCCGTAGTTCGAGGCGACGACACGGATCCCGAGGCGGCCCGTAGGAGCCGAGGCGGCACGGATCCCGAGACGGCCCGCAGGAGCTGACTGGCACATTTTTTGAGGCGCTGGTGGAACTGGACGACGCGGCCCGCAGGAGCAGCAGATCCGCACGATTCCCGAGGCACTGTTGACGTGGCACCGACGCGATTCCCGAGGCAAAGCTGAGGTGGCGATCTGCTGCACGTGGCCCGAGGTGCGAGATCGACGTGGCACGATGCGTGGCGACGTGAGACTGGCACGCGGCCCGAGGAGGCTGACGAGGCAAGGTGACGTGGCGCTGGTGCGCGGCCCGAGAAGGTGACGTGGCGATCTGCAAATTGTGCTGACGTGGCACTGGTGCGCGGCCCGAGAAGGTGACGTGTCAATTTGCGCGTGCATCATCGATGGCAAAAGGTTGCGGCATTGGTGACTGCCCGCAGGCAGTCAAAGCACATTGCGTGCTTTGTTGTTTTTAAACAACAAAAACATCGCTCTGTGAGCGATGTGGGACTAATAGTCCCAAAGAATATAAAAGCTTCGCGCCGAAGCGCGAAGCCAAAACTTGCTTCGCGCTCGACGCGAAAGTCAAGAGGCGGGGAGCGCGCGTTGCTCCCGGATCAGCCCGGGTAGCGCAGCGGCTACCCTCAGCCTGAGACCCGCGAGGTCGCAGGATCGACTCTCGACGGGGTCGATAGAAAATCAAATTTTTTTTTAATTAATTTTTTTAATCAAAAGAAAAACTAAGGAATAAGTTTAAAATTAAAAAAATATATATTTTTTTTAGTTTTTTTTTAAACTGTTCATTAGCTTTTATAAAAAAAAAAATTTTAGTTGAGTGAAATTTCCTAAGAGGAAATAAATGTGAAGTTTTTTATTGATTGAAATTTCCTAAGAGGAAATATATGTAAAGTTTAAAAAAAAAAAACTTGGAAAGTTAAATTTTTTTTACTATTTCCTAAGAGGAAATCCTTGTAAAAGAAAATTTCTGGGAAATTTTCTTAAATGATAAGATCGGAAGGTTGTTATCATGCCCTCTGCAAGTTGTTACTGAGAACAACTCCCGAAAACTTTGATAGGAGCGTGAAAAAACTAAGTCTTAATACAGCTTTTTTCACAGTTGCAAAACGCGGTTATTGCACACCAGAGAAATCCTGATCAAGGATACGAAGCCGATTCAGAAGATAACTCCTTCGGAAGCAAGTTTGAACAATCTGACACAGTTGCAATTGCTGCACAAGGATCCGAATATACTCATTATAGTAATTCAGTTGAAATCCTTCAACCTCCTTCTCCTGAAATAATATTGATCAATGACGATGATGAACAAGTCGCTGACAATTTTGTAATTGCTGAACAAGTTTGAGTTGTTCATGATTGTAAATCAAGCATGGCTTGATAGTTTGTAAAGTCTTTTTGCAATAAGACTATAAAAGAGAGGTTTCTTGTTTTAGTAGATTAAAAAATGGGATCACATAATAATCTACCAATTCCCGAATTCATAGGGGATAATTATGAGTACTGGTCCATCAAGATGAGGACATTACTCATCGAAAAAGGACTATGGGATATTATTGAAGACGGTTACATTGCTCCAACAGATTGGACTACTTTAAGTGCAAATGATAAAAAGATCTACAAAGATGCACAGAAAAATAATTCATTTGCCTTATACCATCTTCAATCAGCATTAGATCCTAGTATCTTTCCAAGAATTGCATCTTACTTAACTGCTATAGATGCATGGAATGCCTTGAAAGAAGGATTCCAAGGAAGTGATAAAGTAAAGCAAGTCAGGCTTCAGACTTTGAAAAGAGATTTTGAAAATCTCATAATGAAGGACAATGAAAGAGTTGGAGACTATTGTGTTCGTGTTAAAGCAGTAGTTGATATGATGCAAACTTTAGGTGAAGACACAAAAAATGAAACAATTGTGAAGAAAGTGTTGCGAACACTTCTTCCTAAGTGGAATCACATTGCAATCATAATTGAAGAATCCAAAGATCTTTCTACTCTTACATTTGATAGTTTGATTGGATCATTAACATCACATGAAGAGCGACTTCAAGGTGCACCTTCAACAAGCTATGGAGGTGATGACAAAGCCTTCACTTCGAATGAAAGTGTAAGACGAGGACAAGGAAGAGGACGAGGCAGAGGACAACAACAAAGAGGCAAGGGCCAAAGCAACTCCTACAGAGGAGGTAATCCAAACAGAGGTGGAAATCAAAACAGAGGAGCCAATCATAACCAAAGCGGCAATGCAGGCCGTGGAAATCAAGGACGAGGAAGTAATAAGCCTAAAACAACATGTTTCAATTGTGGGAAACAAGGCCACTTCGCTCGTGACTGCTGGTCAAAGTCTTCAAAAGATCAAAGCAATCAATATGGCTCATTCTACGGAGAAGAAGAAGGTCCACCAAATCTTTTTCTCTCTTATGGACAACCAGATCAAAATCTAAATGATACATGGATTCTGGATACTGGTTGCTCCAACCACATGAGTGGCAAAGAAAATCTCTTTGCTACATTAGATTCAAATTACAAATCTCAAGTTAAGTTAGGGGATAATAAATCCTTGCAAATTGAAGGCATAGGAGCTATGGAAGTTCCCACAAAAGAAGGTATTAAAAATGTGAATGACATATACTATACTCCACAGCCTACAACACAATTTGTTAAGTGTTGGCCAAATGATGGAGAAGCATTACAAATTAGTTTTTGATGAAAGAAAATGTACAATCTTTGATAAAAACAATTGTAACCGGGTCATCACATAAGTCCCTATGACAAAGAATAGGTTGTTCCCTCTAAAGTTTGGTGAGCCATGGGGAGCTCAACTTGCAAACATTGCTATTACAAATCCAAGTGAATTGTGGCACTTGAGATATGGTCACCTCAATTCCGCTAGCTTGAAAATGTTAACATCACAAGCTATGGTGACAGGACTACCAAAAATACCATAACATAAAAAGGTATGCGAAGCATGTGCTTTGGGAAAGCACTCCAGAACGAAGTTTCCAAGAGGCAGAGCGTGGAGAGCAAGCTATCCTCTTCAGCTAGTACATTCGGACATCTGTGGTCCAATGCAAACAAAGAGTCTTGGAAACAATTCTTATTTTCTAACATTCATAGATGATTATTCTAGAATGTGTTGGTTGTATTTTCTGAAACACAAAGATGAAGCATTTGATTGCTTCATAGACTTCAAAAATAATGTAGAAAAGCAAAGTGACTACTATGTCAAATGTCTTCGCACTGATAAAGGAGGAGAGTACTCCTCAAATGAATTTCTTCATTATTGTAAGCAAAATGGGATAAAAAGGCAGTTCACCACTGCCTACACCCCACAACAGAACGGTGTGGCTGAGAGAAAGAACCGCACCCTTGTTGAAATGGCACGAACAATGCTTCAGGCAAAACATCTCACAAACAGCTATTGGGCAGATGCAATGAGAACAAGTGCATATATTCTAAATAGAAGTCCGACTTCTAGTTTAGATGGTATCACTCCTTATGAAGGATGGTACGGTAAGAAACCAAATGTCAAACATTTCAGAGTATTTGGTTCTTTAGCTTATGCACACATTCCCTGAGGAGAAGCGAAAGAAGCTTGATCCAAAGAGTCAAGCATGTGTTTTTGTAGGGTATTGTGATTCAACCAAAGGGTATAGATTGTACAATCCCACGACACATAAAATCATTATCTCCAGGGATGTAATTTTTGATGAAGGGGGAGAATGGGGTCATAAAAAATTTGTTGATTTTGACTCTAATTCGGACAGTACCACACCAGTACCTCCCATAATGGTACAACCCAAGAAAAGCAGTCCTCCTCCACAGATTCCACATCAGGAAACTTCATCAAGTACATCAAGTGGTACACCAAGTCCAAGAAGGAATTTGTTGGCACCCCCAAATTCTCCAAAATGATTCCAAAGATCTGTAAGCGCTCCAAGTCCGATGGATATTGATTCAGTTTCTCAAAGGAAAGAGACAAATAGAGGAAAGCGCATACTACAGAGTCATCCATCTTCTCAAATGTTGGATAGGAATTTCCAACAAAGATACACTAGGAGTCAAGCTAGTGAGATGGATGACATTTTGTCAAGACTTGAAAATCTTCAAATGTCATGGGATGATGAGTCTCATGAACCAAGGGGTGATGTAGTCAATTATGCTTTGTTGGTCGCCGCACGCCTAGAACCTTCTAGCTATGAAAAAGCATGCACCGAAAATATATGGCAGATGCCATGGAAGAGGAAATATCCTCTATTGAAAAGAATGATACTTGGGAGCTTGTGAAGCTTCCCAAGGGAAAAAAATGTGTTGGATGTAAATGGGTCTATAAGACCAAATTCAATGCCGATGGAAGCATTGAAAGGCACAAGGCGAGATTAGTAGCTAAAGGTTTTACTCATAAATATGGAATAGATTATGAGGAAACTTTTGCTCCAGTTGCTCGACAAGAAACAATTAGAACTGTTCTTTCCTTGGCAGCCCATAAAGGATGGAAGATTCAACACATGGATGTGAAAAGTGCATTTTTAAATGGATACCCGATAATAAGAGGTGTATGTTCAACAACCTCAAGGTTTCCAAGAACCAGGAAAAGAGAACCTTGTTTATAAATTGAAAAAAGCACTATATGGCCTCAAGCAAGCACCAAGAGCATGGTACTCAAGAATTGATGGCTATTTCAGCAAATATGGTTTCACAAAAAGCAAGAGTGAACCAACATTATACTACCTGGAGTAGATATCCTCATAGTTTGTTTATATGTGGATGATCTAATATTCATGGGTAGTAATGATAAAATGAATATGGAGTTCAAAAACTCCATGATGAATCAGTTTGAGATGAAGGATCTCGGATTAATGAGATACTTTCTAGGAATGGAAGTACATCAATCAAAGAATGGGATCTTCATATGTCAATATAAATATGCTCATGACATGATCAAGAAATTTGCTATGCAAAGAAGTGCAAATCACTCGCAACACCAACTCGGACATGGAATCCAACTAAGCAAAGAAGATGGAGCACCTAATGTTGACTTGACCAATTACGTAAGCATGGTTGGGAGTTTAATGTTTCTCACCAACACTAGGCCGGATATACAATATGTTGTTTCTCTTGTATCACGATTTATGGCATGCCCATCCGAGCTGCATCTTCAAGCAACCAAACGAATTTTACGATATGTAAAAGGTACATTGGATTTTGGAATCCATTACCACAAGTCTAACTCTGTGAAGTTATTTGGTTATAGTGACAGCGATTGGGGCAGTAATATAGATGACATAAAATCTACATTAGGGAACTGTTTTAGTCTAGGATCAGGACTAATAACTTGGAGTTCCAAGAAGCAATCTGTTGTAGCATTATCATCTACGTAAGTCGAGTACATAGCCATTACTCATGCAAGTACTCAGATCCTCTGGTTGAGGAAAATCCTTGAAGAGATTGGCGAAAAACAAATTGGTCCAACCAAACCGAATTGTGATAATATAAGTGCCATACAACTTGGCATATAATCCGATCCACCACAAAAGGTCAAAACACTTTGATATGAAGTATCACTTCATAAGAGATATGGTGGAACAAACAGATAGCTTGAGCTTCAATATTGTAGCACTTTGGATAATCTAGCAGTATATCTTCACCAAAGGCATGGCTAAAGCTCAATTTATAAAGCTGAGAGACTATATAGTTAGTCCTCTCAACTTTAAGGGGGAGAATGTTGGAAATTACCATCAGTAAAAGTTAAAAATATTTGATTTTACTTGGGGTAAAGGTAACTTACCTTTACCTTACCTGGACGGCAGTGGACGACAGCATTTGGGCGGCAAGAGAACTCAAGTTAACTTTCTTTTCCCCCAATTTCTCCTTTCCCCCCTTTCTTTCTCGAATAGGTTATTTACCTTGTATTTAAGCTTTGTAACCTTTGATTCAACGTTAATTCAATTAATCCTATTTGCAAATCACTCACCTTTCACAATATATATATATATATATATATATATATATATATATATATATTAACATGGTGAAATCGGTAGCCACCACGGATCCAGGCAAGTTGTCCAGCTTTTATGGCCACCATAATATTCTGCGTTGTTCGCCCCGAAAGTCGCCACACAAATCTTTGCACATTCCGCCCCTATAACTGCCATGCCACAATAATTTTAAACCTTTTACGCTGCTAAAAGCACCAGGAAAGGGACAAGCATTCAGTCCGACAAGGCCCAAGATTTGAACCTTGGACCTCCGCCCCCCTTATGGGGTTTGGATGAACCAATTGGTCTACACCTCGGACCTAAAGTCACTATTTTTTGAAATATATATTTTTTATTTTTTTATTTTTTATTGAGTAAATACTTCTTATACATATACATATCCGCCGTGGGGATTGAACCCGGGTCACATCATCGATAATGCAAGTGGCGTCCTTGCTGGTATACCACATCACACGAAATATACCCCTAATTATATTAGAAGAAATGAAATTATCTGTTGCACCACTATCAATCAAAATATTCACATCTTTATTAAATAGTTTACCTTTCAAAGCATAGAGGTGGCTTGTCCATCTAGATTTGGGTTTCCAATTGTGACTTGTCCATTTAGTCTTGAATTCCCAATCATTACTTGTCCATATAGACTTGAATTTTTAGTTGTGACATAATTTTGATGGGGTTATTTTTTTGATGCTTTCCTTTGGTCTATTCTTAGAGGACACTTATTAGCAAATGTGGCCTCCATAGATGATGAAACCTATATTTGGCTCTTGGGATTTTCCTTCCTTATCTTTATCAATACCTATTTTATGATCCGATCCACTTACTTTCTAAGGGAAGAGTTTTAGATTATTGTTTTTCTTAATTATTTTGTTTATACATCTTATTCTTAGCTTTTCATTATTATTTTTTCCTCTAGGTTTTTTATTAGAAAAAGTTTCCATTATATTTTGTTGTTGCTCCATTTTCTCTGCTAGCAACTTAATTATAGATATAAGTTGTTCCATATATCCTTGGAATGATTTGACAATAAATGCAAGGTCATCCATTTCCTCTTGGGTACAAAAAGATATATGTCAGGTTTTAATGTTCTTGGTTTGTTAGGGGTATCAGGTTAAATCTTATGGAAGTTCTTCGGGCTCTATGACCTAGGAATATTACAACCTAGGCTCTAATACCAACTATGTCAACCTAGTCTAACACACTAGTTGTAATAATATGGTCTAAATTTTAGGTTCAACAAACAAGGGGAGAGGTTGACTAGGGTAATTTTTTTAGTTTTTAATTTGCACTCATTGTATAATTAGTAAAAAGCATTGATAACCAATTTTTTTTATGGTCACTGCAGTCAGCCCCCAAGTGGACGAGATTGGCCAAATCCTGTAAGAGGTACATTTAGTGGTTTTATCATTCTCACCTTCTATCCCAACATGAGAACCTAGAACCATGGCTTGGGGTTATCCTCTAAGACCCATAACACTTAGAAGATGGACACATAACATGTAAGGTTTTATAGCATAAATGCTTTAGTGCTTAGTTGATGACCACATCCCTGGATCAATGTCTAGCTCCATGGAAACAACTAAGGTCATGTCATTCACCTGACACTGATCATGGTCTCTCTTGACAAAATTGCAAATAGTGCGATGGTTTATACCATACCAAATCATCATGGAATCTACCATAAAGTTTCTTAATTCTCTCACCAAGATTCACTAATCAACAATTTCATAAAAGGGACCACTATTGTATTGCTTGCATAATGGCTTAGGTGGACATCACATACCACCCATCCTTAGCGACCATTCTCAAAGCATCATTGATGCCCTCATGCATTCAACGGAATTGAGTGAATTATTTTTCTTGGTTTTACATCTTCTCAATTACTCAACCAGTGGGTAAGTTTGGAGTTCGTAATAATAAGGTGCCTCTTTTTTTTTAATAGGATTTCCATTTAATCTAAGTTACAATTTCTATAAAAATTGTTTCTAGAGAAAACCTTGATTTAATGCTAGGAAGGGTTTTTCATTTATTTAAATAATCTTTATTTTATAAGAAAATAAAACTCTAATCAATACTTTTAGGAAATTTACTACTTAACCCCTTAAACTTTTTTAAGGAAATACAAATCTATTAAATACTACCTTAAAGTACGTTTGTTAAAGAACAAACTTTTGAAAGATAAATAAATCATCGAATGAATTATTAACCATTATTTATCATAGAAAAATATTCTCAAGAGAATAATTCTACAACTATTTTATACTTGAAATTATCTAAAAGAAGAAATTTAGCAATAAAGAATTTTGCAATACATTAAATTACAATCCCATTCCAAGTATAGAGATGGGTCTTATGTTAGGATTTAATGAGAACTTTTAGACATTCAACAAGATTATATCTAAAAGGTTAAGAGTTGTTAGCAAAAGTTACCCATTGAGACCTAAGAAAAATAATGAAAACTTTTCCATCTATTCTACTCTTAAGGTAAGCAATTGCATAAAGATTTAATTTAAAGTGTTAGGATACTATTTAGTCTCCTCTTAATTTAAAACTACATTTAATACAAAACAATAAGGTTAATAATCACTTTCCTTCATGGTAATAAAGTGAAGTGCTTATCGGAAAGCTAATAATCATTTTCCCATAATATTAAATTATTAAAAAAACTCTAATAGTCTTTTACCTTACAAAAATAAAGTGTATAGGAAGGTATTTTTCCAATGTAAACATGAGCTAATTGAGAACACTTTATGCACAAACTTCAAAGCCAGGACCAATAAAATAAAGAAAAACGTAGACCATATGAACTACACCTTATTTCTATGTTCATCATGAAACAAATTTAACCATACTTTTTTAGGTAATTAAACGAAAAAATTTTATACATAGTCAAACTTAATATAATGAATCGCCTAACTTAACAAAGGTTTTGATAAATTTTCTTTTGAAGTATAATAAAATTATTCTTATATTGTTGCCTTCACTCCTTGATGTCATTCATATTAGAATTGTTGCATAAAAACAACTTTCAAACCTTACAATTTTAAATGGGTCAGCGTAGTCTACTTCCTTAAAATTAATTGAATTCAGTCATTAATTTGTGTTCTAATAGAGAGGTACATTTATAGGATGACCATCCATTCATTAGCTAATATTTTTTTTAAATAAATAAAATAAAGGATATAACCAGAGTAAAGGAATATTTAAATACATCAACTATTGGTATTATAAGAGCTTCCTTCGATAGAAAACTGCTTGCTTAAAAATCTTCTTTCCTTCATCTCCATGTTAGATTTTTTGTGATGAAAGTTGTGAGATCAGAATGGCCAGTAAAATACATAATGCATTTCTAAATAAATACAACTAATATACATTTTATTGTCATGACCTGCCTTGGTAGGAAAATTTGCATGATAGACTCTGTATTGATGAATGATAACTTGATGCCTAGTTTTGATGTATTTGGATGGTTATGCAATATTTATATTGATTTATCTTTGATGAATATGGTATTGTTGATGTATTTTTGATTTGCAAGACCAGGTACACTCATGGGTGGAAGAGGTAGAATCGACCACTAAGAATGAGGTACTTGAAAAGAGAAATTATGATTATGGCGACTCAAGATAACATGAATGACTACCCTCATATAGATGCATGCATTCTTGCTTTTACAATTATCATCAACAACCCATCCATCCTTAGCCCGAAGTTGTTAACCTAGAAATTACCATAATTCTTTGGCTAGGATAGGCAATTGGGTTTACGATGAATCACCCACCTTGTTTGATGTGATTGATTGCCTGCTTTTGTTTACATAGGTGTTTTATTTGAATAGGAAATGATTAATTTGATATTATATATTAATGTTTTAAGTTCTGTTTAATACTCATATTAGATAGAAATTACATCTTATTTATGTATCTTTCTTTGATGATATTATAGATGTTATCCAATGTTTAATTAAGTAGATGGACTTAATCATATCCTTTTAAAGAAAGAAATATTAGAAGATCTTGATGGTTTAATGTAGTTTAGATGATTAGAAATAGTATCTAGAAATGACTATGCTTATGTGATAGAAGTAGAGAAAGGAACCTAAGGGATTATGGGATCCCTTATGGAGGAACTTCAAGTAATCTTATTCTTCAAGGAACTCTTTGTAACAACCCAAAAAATAACTAACTAGATAGAGAAATATATATATATATATATATATATATATATACAAATACTTGATAGGGATTTTCATAACCATAACCCGTGTATGTTATTCTAAGAAGTAGCCTAAGGCCTAATATAATGTTTTAAGCTATCTATCTCATTTTCATAATGAGCCAACTTATCCCCTTTTTTATTCTATCAAAGGATATGCCCATCCCTATACCGTACATAACCCCATCTATTTAGATATACCGTGCGTATTACAATAAGCTATCAATCTCATCCTCATGAATGAGCTAACTTATCACTTTTTTCCTATCAAAATCTTATGACCATTACTACACCATATTTAAATCAATTACTTCTATTTTTTGCTCATCTTGGAAGGTTTTCCACCATTCTAATCCAACCCCTTGTAGATGCAGTGTTTCCCAAACTGTTCGAGTCCCAGTAGATTAGTTATTCATAGTGAATAGATTTCTAGCTCCCTTAGACAAGCTTTGGCTGCATCACCTTCTTCTTCTCCAATGAATTTGGAGGTATGAACATTCTTTATGTCTTTGGCTAGTTTTATCTCTAGCCGAGCTCTAGCCTCTCGCTCCTTAACAAAATGTTCACTAGCTTGCCTAACCTTTGAATTCCTACCCTACTAATCTTGGTTTGCTATGGTCTCCAACAACTATTTTGTTGCTCCATTTGTTCTTGTAACAATATGACAACCACTGTGAGGTTCTCCACCTCTTTATTAGAATTACCCAAAACTTCATCCCGAGCTCTTCCCTCATCATCATCCTGACGGGTTTGTCTATTTAGTGGGATATAATTCCCTCTTCTTGTCTTTGGTACCATTATCCTGGTCACACAAAAGAAATAATAATATGTTAGGTTACAGTTCTTTCCCTAAATTGTACTACTAACTACTAGCTATATACGTCATCTGTACAAGCTAGCTACAAAGTTTTCTTACTAATATCAACCTTACTTTATGTAAGGTGTCACTCTAAAATTATCATTTAATTCCATTCTAATGGCTACAAGTTCAATTTTCTAGAATTCCTAGCAATTGGAGATTCTAGGTCTTCTCAGCTTTAGCTTAAGAACTAAGCAAGGGCTTTAATAGGAATATATTTGAATTCTTAGCATATTCCATGAAGAATCTAGTCCTTGTTAGCTTTTAATGTAATGAGTAATGAGAGATAGCAATCACAAGATGTAGAATAATATAAAAGAAAGTAAATTTGCTAGATGACTTAAGTATACTGAATAGAAATAACTGTTGAGCAAGGTTCAACAACAGTATTGTCATTGTTGTCAACACAGTCAGATAGATCTGTTGATGCAGTGGACAAGAAGTTCAAAAGCTAGTCAGATGCAGAAGACAGGAGTTCAAAGGTTACTCAGAGTATGTAAAGTGATTTTCCAAGAAGACCGAAGTGGACCACTTGCAAAAGATCAAAGAAAAAGACAAGTAAGAAAAGTGTCGCGATATCGCGACATATACAACAAGCAAGAAAAACTGTCACGATTTCGCGACATGTTGGAAGAGAGAGAAGAAGAAAGAAAAATTGTCACGATTTTGTGTCATGTTGGAGAGAGAAGAAGAAAGAAAAACGATTTCACGACATGTTGGAAGAGAGAGAAGAAGAAAGAAAAACTGTCATGATTTCGCGACATGTTGGAAGAGAGAGAAGAAGAAAGAAAAACTATCGCGATTTCGCGACATGTTGGAAGAGAGAGAAGAAGAAAGAAAAACTGTCATGATTTCGCGACATGTTGGAAGAGAGAGAAGAAGAAAGAAAAACTGTCATGATTTCATGACATGTTGGAAGAGAAAGAAGAAGAAAGAAAAACTGTCACGATTTCGTGACATGTTGGAAGAAAGAGAAGAAGAAAGAAAAACTGTCACGATTTCGCGACATGTTGGAAAGAAAAAGAGCAAGTGGAAAAACTGTCACGATTTCATGACATGATGGAAAGAAAAAGGCAAGTGGAAAAACTGTCACGATTTTGTGACATGTTGGCAAAGAAAAAGGCAAGTAGAAAAAGTGTCATGATTTCATGACATATTGCAAGAGAGATAGTACGGAAGAAAAAGTGTCACGATTTCGTGACATGTTGAAAGAAAAAGAGGCAAGTAGAAAAAGTGTCACGATTTCATGACATGTTGAAAGAAAAAGTGCTAAGGAGGAAAAGTGTCGCGATATCGTGACATGTCACGTTTTCATGACTCGAAGGCAAGAGAAAGTGCTAAGGAGAAAAAGTGTCGCGATATCGCGACATGTCATGTTTTCGTGACCCGAAGGCAAGAGAAAGCGCTAAGGAGAAAAAGTGTCGCGATATCGCGACATGTCACATTTTCGTGACTCAAAGGCAAGAGAAAGCGCTAAGGAGAAAAAGTGTCGCGATATCGCGACATGTCACATTTTTGCGACCTGAAGGCAAGAGAAAGCGCTAAGGAGAAAAAGTGTCACGATATCGCGACATGTCACGTTTTCATGACCAAAGGCAAGATAAAGCGCTAAGGAGAAAAAGTGTCATGATATCGCGACATGTCGCATTTTCGCGACTAAAGGAGGAGAGAGAAAGTAAGAAGGAGAAAGTGTCACGATTTCATGACAAAAGTAAAGAAGGAGAGTACGAAAGAAAAAGTGTAGCGATATCGCTACATGTTGTATTCTCGTGGCCAAAGCTAAGAGAAAGCGTATGGAAGAAAAAGTGTAGCGATATCGCTACATGTTGTATTCTCATGGGCCAAAGCTAAGAGAAAGCGTACGGAGGCAAAAGTGTCATGATATCATGACATGTGTTTTCGTGACAACAACAATAGAAGAGTTACAGGGGCAGTTGAAGCCGACGAAGACCGATGTAAGCCGATGAAGATTAGGGTTTGCAATCGACGAAGACTAGGGTTTGCAGCCGACTAAGAGTAGGGTTTACAACCGACTGAGATTAGAGTTTTCATCATGAAAAATATTGTTATAAAAGGAGGGTTGTTTGGAGAAGTTGAGGTGTGTTGAATAGATCGTTGAATGCGTGTTGATATGTGTGAAGTTCGATCGTAAGAGCACAGAGAGCAAGTCGAGTCGAATCATGCTAAGTGTGAAATTCGCAAAGGAAGCAGAGTGTAAAGGTTCGTAGGAGAGAGGGAGAAGACGATCGTGAAGTTTAACTATGATGAAGCAGTGTGTGAAGTTCGGTCAGTGTGTAGAGAGGGAGAAGACGATCGTGAAGTTTGACGGTGACGAAGCAGAGTGTGCGAAGTAATTGCATAGAGAGAGCAGAGTGCGTAGAGAGCACAAAGGTGAAGTAGACCGATCTGGGTCTTGTAAAAGCGAAGGTATTTTCTGTTAAATTTCTAGATTCTAAATTGAAGTCCAGGTTGCAGCTTGGCATCAGGGGTTGGTGCTCCTTCCAGTAGGTGCTGGTAAATTAGGAGTAGGTGCTCCTTTCTGTTGGTGCAGATAAATCAGGGGTTGGTGCTCCTTCCAGTGGGTGCTGGTAAATTGTTTGTAAAGTTGTAGCTTTGCAAAGGCTGGATTTGGATGGTAGTCCAAGCAGTCATTTTTGAGGAGTAGCCACATTGGTGAACCTCGTTAAATCTTGTGTTGTGTGATGTTATTTTGCTATACTTGTTGTATCTGTTTATAAGTTTTAAATTGCTGCTATTTTAAGAGCTGTAAATTCAAGATTAAAAGAGCTACACTGATTCACCCCCCCTCTCAGTGCCATTGTAAGACTAACAATTGGTATCAGAGCTAAGTTCCTATACAAGCTTAATCGGCTAGGGTGATCTTGGAAGTAACACAATGGCAGGTGGTGAAGGCTTCTCATCAAAAAAAGCACCATTGATTGATGGATCTAATTACGTGTTCTGGAGAATCAGGATGCAGGCATTTCTTTGTGCTTTGGGATACGACATCTGGGATTCAGTAGTCAGGAGATACACAATACCCATCACTCCTCCAAAAGAGGCTGATGAAATGAAACTATTTGAAAATAATTCAAAAGCAAGGAATGCCAGTTCATCAGAAGATAGCTCCGATGAGAATTCTAAAGAAGAAACAGGTGAAGCTCTCTTCATGGCATTTGAAGAAGAAAAGGAAGAAGGAGTGAACTCTGAAGTATGTGGTGAAAACCCTGAGGCTGAAGTAGATCTAGAAGGTGAGTTGATCTCTACACTTGAAGAGTGGAAAATAGAGAGGAAAAAGAATAAGAAACTTTCAAAAAGGCTTGAGGATGCAAATGAAATCATATCCAGTTTGAAAGTACAGATAGAAGAATCCAATAAAATCTTCGAAGATCTGGAAGTGCAAATAACCATGAAAATAGATCATTGCAGCAAGCTAGAAGAAGAGATTGTTGGGTTAAGAATGCAGCTAGAAGAGAGGAATAAGAAAATCAGTTGCTATCACAAACGTGAAGAAAGTTCTATGAAGCTGGATAAGATCATAAATGACCAAAGGCCTGCAGGCATCAAATTTGGTCTGGGTTTCGTCGAAGGAGAATCATCTAATGGATCAAAGGCCAAAAATGTAGAATCCATAAAGAATGAAGATAAGAAACAGGTTGATCAAGGAAAAACATCTCATGCAACAGAAAGCAATAATGCCAGGCACGAAAGGAAAATTGACAATGATGGATTCACCAATGTCACTCATCAAAGAAGAAGAAGACCTAGGGCTCCTACGACAACATGGCAAAGACCATCACCCAGGTTCAATTATCCCTTTTCTGGTTTCTGTTTTAAATGCAATGGCTATGGACATAAAATCTCAGATCGCAAATATAATGTAAGACCAAGGAATTTCACCAGTAGAAATGCTTTCTCTCCTTTGATGAATTATACGAAGTAGAATGTTATAACTGTCACAATTTTGGGCACATTGCAAGAAACTGTAGAAGTACATTTGCTTCAAATCAATTTTAGGGAAGAAAAATTCAACCAAACAGGATGAGACAAAATAGAAAACTTTCGAAAAAACAAGCACAAGCTATTGATAAGGGAAAGGCTAAACAAGAGCTCAAATCTTCTATCAAAATGGAGTGGAAAGAAAAGGAGCGACTTAAGGAAGAAAAGGAATCCTTAATAGTACAAACAACATTTAGAGCACAGAATAAATATATACCATGGATACTTGATAGTGGATGCTCCAGTCATATGACAGGTGACAAACAGAAGTTTGAGAAGTTGCAGAAATATGAAGGTGGTTCAGTAAAGTTTGGAAACAATGATGGAGCTAAGATAGTTGGCAAAGGCTCTGTCAAAATTAGTGACGGAAAAATTAAGTCAGAAGAAGTCCTGTTTGTAGATGGGTTGAAACATAACTTATTAAGCGTAAGTCAGATTTGTGATAAAGGTCATGAAGTAGTTTTTATGAAGCAGGGTTGTGAAGTCAGAAAAACAAACAGTGGAAAATTGATAGCAACTGGATTAAGGACATCTGGCAACCTGTACACGCTCTCAGAGACTTCAAAAGGAGCTTGTTTTATTGGACAGGAAGAAGAAAATTGGTTGTGGCACAAGAGACTTGGTCATATCAGTTTTGATAATCTAGTAAAAATCACCTCAAAAAGGGTTGTAAGAGATATTCCCACCATCAACAAACCTGCAAACAACATTTGTGCTTCATGCCAAAAGGGGAAGCAAACTAGAGTCACATTCAAAACTAAAGAATACTACACAAGCAAACCTCTGGAACTAATACACACTGATTTATGTGGACCCATGAGAACACAAAGCATAAATGGTGACAAATATTTTATGTTGTGCATTGATGACTATTCCCAAATGACATGGATATTTTTCTTAAAGCATAAATCAGAAGCTTTTGGTATGTTCAAGATTTTCAAAAACTAGGTTGAGAATGAAACAGGTAAGAGGATCAAATGTTTAAGATCAGATAGAGGAGGAGAATTCATTTCAGAGGAGTTTACAGAATACTGTGAAAAATACGGTATTAGGAGACAGTTTTCAGCAGCCAGGACACCTCAGCAGAATGGAGTGGTAGAAAGAAAGAACAGGACAGTGCAGGAAATGGCACGGACTATGCTGGCTGAAAGTAGTCTAGCAGACAGGTTTTGGAAAGAAGCAGTCCATACTGCGGTGTATATCCAAAATAGGTACATGCTGAGAACACATGAAAGCAAAACTCCTTATGAGTTATGGTTCGAAAAAAGGGCAACAACAAAATACCTCAAAGTGTTTGGCAGCAAGTGCTACATCAAAAGAACTAAAGATAATCTTGGTAAGTTTGAAGATAGAGCGGATGAAGGTATTTTTGTTGGTTATTCATCAAAAAGCAAAGCTTACAAATGCTACAATAAGAAGCTAAAGAAAATTGTGGACAGTGTCGATGTTAAATTTGATGAAGGTAGAGAACGAGTAATTAGCTATGAAACGAACTACCCAATTTATGAAGAGGTTATTGAAAGAGATGAGGAAAACGAAATTGAAAAGATACAAAAAATTGACTCAGATGATGATTCAGAAGTGGAAGAAAATAAGAAATTCAAAACAGGCAGCTGGCAGAAAAATCATCCTAGAGAGCAAATAATTGGAGATCCTAAAGTTGGTGTTCAGACAAGAAGAAGAGTAGTAAGTAACTACTCTCTGCTATCCAGCATTGAGCCCAAAAATGTTGCTGATGCAAGCAAAGATGAGAGCTGGATGAAGGCAATAAATGAAGAATTAGATCAGATTGAGAAAAACAAAACTTGGGAGTTAGTACCTAGACCTGCAAACAAAAATATAATCGGGACCAAATGGATTTTTCGAAACAAATTGAATGAAGATGGACAGGTAGTCAGAAACAAAGCAAGATTGGTATGCAAGGGTTATGCTCAAGTTGAAGGCATTGACTTTGAGGAAACGTTTGCACCAAGTAGCTAGACTAGAGGCAATTAGAATGTTTCTGGCTTTAGCAGTCTACAAGAATTTCAAGGTTTATCAAATGGATGTAAAATCAGCGTTTTTGAATGGGAAACTTGAAGAAGAGGTTTATATTGAACAACCAGATGGTTTCCAACTTGGTGATGATCCCAACTTGGTGTGCAAATTGAAGAAAGCATTATATGGTTTAAAACAGGCACCCCGAGCATGGTATGCAAGGCTAGACAACTATCTCACTCAACAAAGGTTTAAGAAAGGTATGGTGGATAGTAATTTGTATGTCAAAATAGAAAATGGGCATCTTATTGTTCTTGTTGTATACGTAGATGATATCATATTTGGCAGCAACAAAGATGAGTCGTGTAAAGATTTGGCAAATAAGATGCAGAAAGAATTTGAAATGTCAATGATTGGTGAACTTTCGTATTTCCTCGGGTTGCAAGTTAATCAAAATAAGAAGGGCATATTTATTTCTCAAGTTAAATATGTGAAAGAGATGTTAAAAAAGTTCACAATGGAGGATTGTAAGCCAGTTAGCACTCCCATGACAACAGGTTGCAAGTTGAGCAAGGATGACAAATCTCCAACTGTTGATCAAACCATGTACAGATCTATGATTGGAAGCTTATTGTATCTGATAGCCACCAGACCAGATATTTTGCAGGCAGTATGCATGGTAGCACGATTTCAGGCTAATCCCAAGGAGACTCATGTGACAACAGTGAAGAGGATTCTTCGGTACCTCAAAGGCACTATGGAGTATGGGTTATGGTATCCGAAAGGTAAAGACTTCACCCTTATTTCGTATTCAGATGCAGATTGGGCAGGATGTGTAGATGACAGAAAGAGTACCAGTGGAGGTGCATTCTATCTTGGAGATAGATTGGTCGCATGGCACAGTAAGAAACAAGAGTCAGTTTCTCTATCGACAGCAGAAGCAGAATATATTGCAGCAACAACATGTTGTACGCAGGTATTGTGGATGAAACAAACCCTGAAAGATCTTGGTATTAGCTTCAGTGAGCCAATATCAGTTAAGTGTGATAACACCAGTGCCATTAACATCTCCAAGAATCCGGTGATGCATTCACGCACAAAACACATTGCTATCAGGTATCATTTTTTGAAGGACAAAGTTGCGGAAGGTGAGGTTAAGTTGGATTTTGTTCCAACTACAGAGCAAGTAGCAGATATCTTCACAAAACCATTGCCCAAGGAAGTTTTTGAGTACCTTCGCAATAAATTGGGAGTGGTCACACTTCCCAAGAATTGACTAGCTACAGAGATCACATTCTCGTGGGGAGCATTTAAGTATTTGATTATCTTTTTGCTCATGTTCATGATTTTTGCTAAGTGTAATAAATTGTGCCTGAGAATGTTGTGCATGGACTCATGGGGAGTCTGCAGTAGCCCTTTGGTATTATTGTCAAAGGGGGAGAAGAGTTACAGGAAATTGCACATGTGTTGCCAACAATTCCAAAGGGGGAGATTGTTGAGCAAGGTTCAACAACAATATTGTCATTGTTGTCAACACAGTCAGATAGATCTGTTGATGCAGTGGACAGGAAGTTCAAAAGCTAGTCAGATGCAGAAGACAGGAGTTCAAAGGTTACTCAGAGTATGTACAGTGATTTTCCAAGAAGACCGAAGTGGACCACTTGCAAAAGATCAAAGAAAAAGACAAGTAAGAAAAGTGTCGCGATATCGCGACATATACAACAGGCAAGAAAAACTGTCGCGATTTCGCGACATGTTGGAAGAGAGAGAAGAAGAAAGAAAAACTATCATGATTTCATGACATGTTGGAAGAGAGAGAAGAAGAAAGAAAAACTATCATGATTTCGTGACATGTTGGAAGAGAGAGAAGAAGAAAGAAAAACTGTCACGATTTCGCGACATGTTGGAAGAGAAAGAAGAAGAAAGAAAAACTGTCACGATTTCGTGACATGTTGGAAGAGAGAGAAGAAGAAAGAAAAACTATCACGATTTTGCGACATGTTGGAAGAAAGAGAAGAAGAAAGAAAAATGTCGCGATTTCGCGACATGTTGGAAGAGAAAAAGAAGTAGAAAAAGTTTCACGATTTGCGACATGTTGGAAAGAAAAGAAGTAGAAAAAGTGTCGCGATTTCGACGACATGTTGGAAAGAAAAAGAGAAGTGGAAAAAGTGTCAAGATTTCATGACATGTTGGAAAGAAAAAGGAAGTGGAAAAAGTGTCATGATTTCGCGACATGTTGAAAGAAAAAGGCAAGTAGAAAAAGTGTCACGATTTCGTGACATATTGCAAGAGAGATAGTACGAAAGAAAAAGTGTCACGATTTCGTGACATGTTGAAAGAAAAAGAGGCAAGTAGAAAAAGTGTCACGATTTCGTGACATGTTGAAAGAAAAAGCGCTAAGGAGGAAAAGTGTCGCGATATCGCGACATGTCATGTTTTCGCGACTCGAAGGCAAGAGAAAGCGCTAAGGAGAAAAAGTGTCACGATATCGCGACATGTCGCGTTTTCGTGACCCGAAGGCAAGAGAAAGCGCTAAGGAGAAAAAGTGTCGCGATATCGCGACATGTCGCATTTTCGTGACTCAAAGGCAAGAGAAAGCGCTAAGGAGAAAAAGTGTCGCGATATCGCGACATGTCGCATTTTCGTGACTCGAAGGCAAGAGAAAGTGCTAAGGAGAAAAAGTGTCGCGATATCGCGACATGTCACGTTTTCGTGACCCAAAGGCAAGATAAAGCGCTAAGGAGAAAAAGTGTCACGATATCGCGACATGTCACATTTTCGTGACTAAAGGAGGAGAGAGAAAGTAAGAAGGCAGAAGTGTCACGATTTTGTGACAAAAGTAAAGGAGAGTACGAAAGAAAAAGTGTAGCGATATCGCTACATGTTGTATTCTCGCGGGCCAAAGCTAAGAGAAAGCGTACGGAAGAAAAAGTGTAGCGATATCGCTACATGTTGTATTCTCGTGGGCCAAAGCTAAGAGTAAGCGTACGGAGGTGAAAGTGTCACGATATCGTGACATGTGTTTTCGTGGCAACAACAATAGAAGAGTTATAGGGGCAGTTGAAGCCGACGAAGACCGATGTAAGTCGACGAAGATTAGGGTTTGCAACTGACGAAGACTAGGGTTTGCAGTCGACTAAGAGTAGGGTTTACAGCTGACTGAGATTAGAGTTTTCATCATGAAAAATATTGTTATAAAAGGAGGGTTGTTTGGAGAAGTAGTGTGTTGAATAGATTGTTGAATGCATGTTGATATGTGCGAAGTTCGATCGTAAGAGCACAGAGAGCAAGTCGAGTCGAATCGTGCTAAGTGTGAAATTCACAAAAGAAGCAGAGTGTGCGAAAGAGGGAGAAGACGATCGTGAAGTTCTGAGTGAAGAAGTGTGCATGGTCATAGTGTGCAAAGAGGGAGAAGACGATCATGAAGTTCGACGATGATGAAGCAGAGTGTGCGAAGTAATTGCATAGAGAGAGCAGAGTGTGCAGAGAGCACAAAGGTGAAGTAGACCGATCTGGGTCTTGTAAAAGCGAAGGTATTTTTTGTTAAATTTCTAGATTCTAAATTGAAGTCCAGGTTGCAGCTTGGCATCAGGGGTTGGTGCTCCTTCCAGTAGGTGCTGGTAAATTAGGGGTAGGTGCTCCTTTCTGTTGGTGCAGATAAATCAAGGGTTGGTGCTCCTTCCAGTGGGTGTTGGTAAATTGTTTGTAAAGTTGTAGCTTTGCAAAGGCTGGATTTGGATGGTAGTCCAAGCAGTCATTTTTGAGGAGTAGCCACATTGGTGAACCTCGTTAAATCTTGTGTTGTGTGATGTTATTTTGCTATACTTGTTGTATCTATTTATAAGTTTTAAATTGTTGCTGTTTTAAGAGCTATAAATTCAAGATTAAAAGAGCTACACTGATTCACCCTCCCTCTCAGTGCCATTGTAAGACTAACAATAACATAAATGAATACAACGTAGCTATGGAGGAAATGAACACTCCATTAATGAAGCTACTGAACTACATTGCACCCATCACCAATATATGGTGATATACACAACACTGCACTACTACCTACGACTATGCTATAAGCAACTCTATCTATCTATGTCCCCCTTCTCATATCTATCTAACAATGAGGCCTTTCTTATATAGGAAGATAGGTTCCTTGGCCAACACTCTACCTAGTTGTGCAAGGGACAACTTGCACATATACAACTTGCACATTGACACTTGTGCATTTATTACATTGCATGAAGTAACTAGATAACTTCCCCTAAAGTAATCTAATGTCCTAAGTATGTACCTTGGAAGATACATTTACATAACCCAAATTATGGAATAAACTCTATTTCTAACACCCCCTGTATTACATTATTTGGGTATTGAAGACTTTAGTCTTCAATATGGATCTTCCTCTTCATCTTGATCTTGGTACTCTTCCTCTATATTCTTTGTAACCTATTCAAGAAAATAATTAGTGTCTCTGTAATATGTAACATTTGCTGATAGAGCTTTCACCTCATAGGTGTCTATGGGTTCTTCCAGTTCTTCAATTTCTTCTATCCTCTAAACCAGGTGTCCCTTCTGATTTCTCTTCTGATATTCCAGTTGAGGATAATTGGTTGGTCGCTAAAATTGTTGTTGATGAGGGTTCCTTTGATATTGTCAAAATTGATTCCCATTGTACATCTGATTTCCTTGCTTTCAATTTTTGGGATTGTATCTGCAATAGCTGGTACTATGACCTTTCTTTCTACATATCTGACAATACCATGTTTTCCGTCCTCTTGTTGAAGAAGCAATATTTCCCTGTGGATTATCTTTTGATGCCAATGCAGTGTTAGTCATCTCATCTTTCACAATATTTTCTACTTCATATTCTTGAAGTATATTGACTAGGTCATCAAAAGAAGTATCTTTGCTTAAAACCTGTAAAGATGTGACCAAATGTTTATAGTTGTCTGGAAGTGCTCTCATGGTTACTTGAGTGAGAAGTTCATCCTTAACTATTTCTCCTAAGGTCAATAATTTCCCTTTGATATCTGCTACCTTCCTTAGGAATAATTCTATACTCTCTCCACTATTCATATTTAATGAGTGAAGTTGAGTTTGGAGATGAAGGATGGTCACCTTATTCTTTCCTTCAAAAATTTTCTCTAGGCTTGTCCATGCATCTGAAGATGTTTTGGCTGAACTGATATATGGTTGAATCTCATTAGTGATAGCAAAAGTTATTATCATTAAAGCCTTTGAATCATTTTCCTCAAACTTTAGGATTTCAGTTTCACCTGTGGTAGGTCTCTATGTTTTCCCTTTGATGACATCCCAAAGTTTTTCATATACTAAGATTGCTTTCACTTTATTTTTCCAAGAGAAATAATTTGGACCCTTGAGTAGTTGAGATTCTGCTAGGAAGAATTTATTTGATGCCATTTGAATCACCCTAATATCAATTCTTAGATTTTGTGGACTTCCTTATGTCTCCCTAGAGATATAATATAGTGCTTTTGTAAAGATATAGTTCAATTTTGGTTGATTTTGTACAAATTTTGTAAAGATCAAAAATCAACTTCTTAACACCTTATTACTCCTATTGAACTAAGCACTTTTCAATTTTGAAGAGGTTTTAATGTTGGATTTATTTTGTCCCTTTAGAGAAGTTTTTGAGACAAGAATATTATAATTTTCCAACCTTAGTAAAAAGCTTTAATAACCTCTTTTTATATCCCTTGGATTGTTTCTAATTTCCAATAACCTAGTTTGGAGTTGTAGCCCTTATGACTCCCAAATTTGGAAAATTAGAACACATTAATATTTGTAAACTTTAAATGGATTAATTCCAAGTAGTATTCCTTATTTCTCCTAGGTTATGCTTTGCAAATATTAGACAACTTTAATATTTAATTTCCCTAAGTTTTGCTTTCAAATGAAGATTGATTCCTTTCAATAATTCAACCTTATAATATAACCTTATAACTCCCTTTTTATGGAAAGAAAATTAGATGGAAATTGTACCTTTATGAAATCGATGGTAGACTATCCTTCTTGGGTACTATGAGTAATGGAAGATTCTTCCACTTGCTATTTGCTTCAACACTCACTTCAATGCTTCCTTGACCCATTTGACTAGGAGTAATGTGCTTCACCATTTTTGTATACTCTCAATAGCTCTCATATTGTTCTCCAAGTTGTTGTCGATCCGCTTCTATGTAGCTATTGAGCTACTACCATGATACAACTAAAATGTTGTCAAGTCACTTTAGACTCACTTGCTATCATTGCTGCCTTGCTTTGACTATGCTTTCACCTCCTTGACCACCCTTTTTATGGAAGATAAGTCTTGAATTTTGTGACAAGTGTCACACCTATTATGTATGAGCACTCACTCCTTTTGTAATGTACCAAATTCCTTTTCTAATACTTCTTGGTCACTCTATAATGTATGAGCACTCGTGTGGGTACTTGTGTGAGGCTTGTGGAGGATAACAAGTGGTACCACCTCCTTAATATTCCTTGTAACTCCTGCGTGAGGTTTCTTGAGCATTGAGAGATAGAATGGCACTTTAGAAATTTTATACCAAGTGGAATTCAAATACTTTGCATGAAGACCTATGCTATAATGCTTCCAAGGAGAGTATAACTCCTTTCATATGCCTTCCCTTAGCTTGCTTCGTTTCTTGGACAACAAGCAACCTTCTCTTTTGTAGGTGATTTGATGAGGTGCTATGGAGCTTTGAATGGCGATTCTAAAAGTGATATTGGTGCTTCCTTTGGTGGATGATCTTCACCAAGTTTAAGACCTTGAATGTAGCACCTTTTCTCCTTGTCTACTATACCTTCAACGTGCTAATTTTTGTGCTTCTTTGTAGTGTAGATAATCATTTGCTATGTTGTCCATCCCATGTTGGTAGAAGTAGATTTTGATGCCTTCTCTTCGTAGATGAGCTCCCTTTCTATCTACGTAAATGCAGCTTGATAACAACCTTGTGTGGGCTTTGATATTGTAGGTTCATCCATCCAAGATATGCGGAGAGTGAGCCCTTTGAGTGGCTCCTTTTGCTGTGGAAGAGGAGTGCAAACATTCATCCTTCCTTGGTTGGCTTACCCTATAGATATTGTGCCTTTTGAGGCACCTTCAAATCTGCTCTCTTCCTGCGTATAATGTATTTTAGAAGTGCAATACCATGTAACCTTACATGTATATAAAACTTTCTTTATTGCACCTTTTTCTTGCATTCTTTTGTAGGTCTAAAATTTTAGCTTTGTAGCAGATTTTTGAATGCAAATATGAGGGTTTTGAGGATGTCTCTTTGGCTAGACTCCTTACCCTTTTTTCTTGGATACTTTGATGATAAATCCAAGCCCTTAATGATGTAGATAGAAGCTTCTTTGTAGCTATAATTTTCTACCCTTTGTAACATGCAATTAACCCTGTAATGCTTTGGATTTGAGACTCACCAAGTCTCAATATTTGAAGCTTCTATTTCTATTTTTGGTTAGTTGTATTCTTCTCCAAATTTTTGGAGGATTCTAACCTGATTTGGTGGCTTCACTTGGCCACTATGTGTTGCAGATTTTTGTGCACTAATAGTGTCTTTAGACACTTTGATAATTTCTAATTTTGTGCCCTTCTCAAGTACACAAAAGCTAATATTTTGAGAGCAATAGAATAGTGCAAATGAATCTAATAATATTTCACTTTTAATGCACTAAAAATTTCACCTTATCACTCCAATCAACTCTCAAGAAAATGCACTTAATCAAATTTACTACAACTAATCAAGAATAATCTGAAATGAACCTTCAATAATTATTCTACAATTTCACTACAATCAATATTGTAGGACTTAGTCTTCTTTTTATTTTTTCAAAGTAGATGATAGGTAGTTGATAGAAGTAATTCAGAAATCTAATAAACTCCTAATAAATATGCAAATGAACCTTTATTTTTGCACTTTTGAAGACTGTAATCCAATTTTCTTTGCAACTTTAATCCAAATTCAGGTGCTTTAACAAATCTGATAAGTAATCCAATGAATCTACTTGCACCAAAAGTTGCTTACCTTTTTGAAAGTTTTTGTAGCTCTTTTTTCACTTCTGTAGAGGATGTAGATCTTGGTGTCTAGGATCACCAAGTTGTTGCTTTGAGTAGGATCTTGCAGCTCTTTGTAGACTATCCTGAATAACTCCTTCACCAAATGATGGTCTCAAACTTTCTTTCACGAGCCTAGGATTTGGTGGCTTGTTCTCCTCTTGTGTTCTCCTCCTTCTGTTATAGATTTGGAGAAGTCTTTTTCTCTGAAGTGGTGCCTTCTTGCTGTGAGAGGTAATCTTCAAATCTCCAAGATTTGGTGAGCTTCTTCTATCTTCAAGTCTTCTTGTCAAATTCTAACTTCAAGTAGGATCTTCTTCTGGGATTTGGCACTCCTTGCCAAATTCTTCTTCATGGATTTGGCACTCCTTGCCAAATTCTTCTTCTCTTGGGCTTGTTGTCGGATGGCGATAATTGTCCCAAGTCCTTCACTATCAAGGGCTTCTCCTTGGTAGTGGATTTCTCCAATGAGTTCTCCTTTGAGAATTTCTTCAGTAAGGCTCTCCTAGCCTTTTTTGGATGCTCGATGAGACCTTCCCAAGGTCTTTGATCTTGCAGCTTCTGATGGTCTTCCTTGAGACCTTCTCTTCAACCTTCTGCTCCTGGAAGTGTTGGTGGTGAGATCTTCTTCTGGATCTCTGATTCTGCTACTTCTGGATTCGAGCAGGACTCACCTAGTCCTTCTTCTTTCTTTCTTCCAATATTGGAAGTTCTTCAATGAGATCTTCTCTTGATCTCTTCGATTTTGCTTCAAGTGCTGAATTGATTCTAAAGAAGATACCCTTCCTAACTTTCTTGTAGGAAGTTTCCCAACTCACTGAATCTTCTTTCCCTACAACAAATATATTAGTACTAAAATATTTAGTCTACTTCTGAATCAGATATTCTCTTTGAATTCTTCTTCAGGATCAAGGCTTCTGTGGCCTTTTTCAGTATCAAGGCTTCTATGGCCTTTTTCAGTATCAAGGCTTCTGTGGCCTTTTTCAGTATCAAGGCTTCTATGGCCTTTTTAGTATCAAGGCTTCTGTGGCCTTTCTAGTATCAAGACTTTTGTGGCTTCTCCTTCAAGGCTCCTATGGCCTTTTCTTCAAGGCTTCTATGGCCTTTTTGTATCAAGGCTTCTATGGCCTATTCTTCAACTTGTGAAGTTCTTCAATCCAGCAATGGAGATCTTCAGTCTCCTAACTTCACCATGACTCTTCACTAAAAGTCTTCTTCCATAGTATTCTTCTCTTGCACAAGGAACTAATCTCTGCACTATGAGGGCATGCCGACCTTCGGGCAATGAAGTTGGAGTCTCCTAGCTTTCTATTGTAGGAGGAATCCCAATCCTCTAAGAATTAATTTTCTGCAACAAAAGAAACTTTAGGCAATAGTTAGCAAATTCTAGATATCCTGGATGATCTTCACTAGATGATTTGTCAATCTAGTGGATTGAATGTTGAGTCCTAGTCTTCACGAGTTTTTTCTGCAACTCTGTGGAAAAGACTCTAGTCAAATGTAATCTCAGTATTTTTGAAGCTAAGATTTCTTTCAGTCCTAACTTTGTGACTCTCCCTAATTCTACCACCTAGATTCTTCTGAGATCTTTTGATAGTGGCTGGTCCAGCGACACATCAGTTTGACAAAAAACTCAGGCTCAATGATAATGGTGGTTTTCCTATTGACCTACCCAGGCTAGATCTACCGTAGCTCTGATACCACTATTAGCTTTTGATGTAATGAGCAATGGGAGATAGCAATCACAAGATGCAGAATAATATAAAAGAAAGTAAATCTGCTAGATGACTGAAGTATGTTGAATAGAAATAACATAAATGAATACAACGTAGCTATGGAGGAAATGAACACTCCATTAATGAAGCTACTAAACTACATTGTAGCAGGAGGTAGTGAAAAACAACAATATCCTAGTATCCTAGTAATAACTTAGGATATACTCTAACACCCCCTTAAGTGGTACTAGGATATACTCTAACACCCCCCCTTAAGTGGTAGTAGGAGGTAGTGAAAAACAACAAAACCAAACAAGTGGCATATCCACATATATGAGTCCCAACAACAAGGCCTGATAAGGTACTCATGTACAATATATCATAAGAAACTATGTTGGAGAGATAATGAAAAACCAAATGCTAGAAGAGATGAAAAATAAGAAGGAAGATGTGCAAGGAGGATGGATTGGAAGATGTCCTCTTCAACCCCCTAGGACAATTTCCATGCAAAGGATCCATGAGATGTCCCAAAATATAGAGATGCCTCATCACCAAAATGAAATAAATCCCACTCCAAGACTGGTGCATGTGACAATGAACAAGGCTTCAAACCATAAAAAAGTCACCAAAGGAAACCCCCTTAAACCTTCATGCATGTGTCAGGAGTCGGGTCATGGGAACAATTGTTGTGTGAGCCTCCATGATGAAAAGCAATGAAACCCCTTCACTATGATTTAGCACTGCCACCGCAGTATCTACCACTACCGCATCTGCCATAGCACGCACCACCAAAGCCACAATCCCTAACCTCGCTTGTAGATGTACTCCATGAAACCCTTGAACCGCACTCCATAATAATTTTAGGTTGTGGAAGATGACTACACCACTATTACAAAAAATGGCTTTGATTCTCACAAACTCCAAGTCATTTGAGTGAAAAACATAGGCTATTCCTCCATATTGTTGTGTATGTATCACTATGCATAGCACTTGGTGGATCACCCACAAACAATAAAATACCCATAAAATCTGAATCGTTGGCTGGATTCTATGACAATGAGCTACAACATTGCATTTACGAGGCCACAAGGCCACAAAACTATCAGATCTATCAGATCCACATGCAACGGTTCTATTCCAACACGATGCGGGTATTTTGGATTGCTCAAGGGAATATTCCATGGGTCATGTGGGCCATTAATTTTCAAATACAATAAAGCACCATGAGGCTTTTCTAACATAAAAAACATTGAGTACCCCCATGAAAATATTTTAAATAAAATCTCCCCTTATGATTTTAAATAAAATGTCTCCCATTGATGTTTTAAAAAAATTATGAAAGTAGATTTTTATCAAATGCTCATCTATAGCAATTGCATTGAGAGAAAACCATACACGGGTACTTCATCTTCGAATGCGAATACTTCATCAAAGATGAGCATTACCACACAATCAATCGCACTAGGAAAAACTACAGGTGCTTGTGCAGTATTTTAAAAAATCCTGCCAGATAAATAAGAGGAGTTTTTAAACTTAAACTGAGCAATGTGCTGAGATTTGTTGCTAAGGAGGGCTAAAAGGTTGTTCACGTACAGGGCGAGAGTTGTGATGTGGTGATTTGTGCCATGCTTTCAACTACATATCCTCACTGAACTTGAATGAAAACACATGAATCTTTAATACTCAAACTGATTAGAAAAGTAGAGTCAGTGACGCATGAAGGCGACATCGTTTTCAATATAAAATATTTGTTTGGCATAAAATCTTCCATAGTAGACAACCATCATCTCTAGTATCACATTCTCTACGCAGATATTAGACACTTCTCTCCACTACAGAGACTATAGTTTGCTTCTACTGTGAAAAAAAAATAGTGCCACCATTACTACCAGACATATCCAACATATGGACACTACCATTTTACTATTGTAGTCTGCTTCAATGGGTAGATCTTGGCACAAAAAAATATGATGAAATACAAAAAAAAATCTTAGCAGCAAAATGGCCACATGGTTTTTGCATGGCATGGTAAGTAAAAAAAATACCAGATGGCTTCACAGTTCAACAAAAAATATTGCTCATGGTAGGCATCATCTACAGGATCCAATGGATGTTGCTCATCATTTTCCCTTGTTTTGTTCGAATCTGTGACTGCAACCACCTCTCTATCACCACGTCTTGAGCTGGTAAAACAATCTATGAAGCCAAGAGCAAATATTTGGGGCTTAACCACCATCATGATCTTCAAATACAGACTATCGATTTCCAGTACGTGGATCTCATCATGGGCAACATCTTCATTTTCATCGGTGTCTTCCTCTACTTCATCTACGGTCGTAGCATTCCACGGCATAGTTGAATCGATCCAGCCGAGAGAATCCATCTACGTAGTTGATAAAATTGGGCATCGTAGTAACTAAAACTCAACGAAAAATTATGGGAGCAACACATCATGTTTGCCCATTCCCGTGCTTGTCCTGAATTCAAATATGGTACCAATGAAACCCCCATGGAAGAAAGGTCTAAAATTCCAAAAAAAATAGCAACAGAATCTCCATAGGATGAAGAAGAAGTAGAAGCTACAGTAGAGTCTTCCTCATTGCAAAAAATACAGCACACCATCAAAAATCACCAGCATAAATCTTTCTATCAAGCATCATCGTTTTGCCAATATATCATCAGTGCTCACCTCCATGTGAGCAGTGGAAAAAAAATGTAGCATGCCAAAAAAATGGAAGCCGAGTTTTGATGTCGGATCCTTCAATATCTATGGATGAAACCACCATAAAAAAAAAATGACCTATATACCATAATAGAACTTCTATGGTTTTCCTTGAAGCCTTCACAATGCACATTGGTAGGGGGCAGCAAAAAACATGTCACGAACTGGTAATCTGAATTGATATCATCATCATATATGGACTAAATTACCACAAATAAATCACTACAAAGAATAGCAGCTACAAACATCTCATCTACCATTAACATGAGGAGCTGAAAAACCTGAAACTCCTCAAAAAAATATTGGGAGGAGACTTCCCAAAAACCTGATAAAATTCTCAAATCCTTGTAGTTGTTGAAAGTTGACTGCAAATCTGCAAACTCTTTTGGTTGCAAATCATGAAACTATGAACTAGAAGCTCACACAATAAAACTTCATCTCCCGCCTACATAGACCCTCAAACTCTATCTTTGTCTCATAGGGAGATCTACAACGACCTCAAAAAATAAATTCTTTTGCAAAACTACATAGCCTGAATGTCTTCCACACTTAAAATAATCTTCTTTTTCATGCATGTCTCCACGTGATAATCAACATCAGTGAGAATCTAAATCTAGTGAGTTCTAGGCATAGACTTGGTGTTGATGACCTTGTATCTTCCAGTTGGCTGTGATCATGACGTCCAACTCCTCTTGCTCCAACACAATAACGTTATTGAAATCCATGTTGTGATCCAGAAGAGCCAACAAAACGTATTCCTCATATTGGTAGCCATTGTAGATAAGCAACGCATTGGACTTCCCTTGTATAGGTAAGCCATAGCCAATAGTAGTTTTGGCTTCAATCTAGCCTCCAGACAGAAGGAATATTGCTATCTGAACTCCACAACATTCTCCATGATGTAACGGTCTTGGTTGCACTTGATAGGATACATTTTTTTGAAAATGGGAGTCATACATATGCATCCTAATTGCCAAGTCAAAATGTTATTGTAGGGCCTCCAAGCAATGCTTCAACACGCACGAAAAAAAAATTACATATGTTGAAATCTTGGCTACGAAAAAAATTTAACCAAAAATTTCTTCATACCCTAAAAAAAATGCAACCATTAATTTTTTATCAAACTGTATGGTTTCTGATCCATAAAAATATGGAGAGCATAGGTCCGAGGTGTAGACCAATTGGTTCATCCAAACCCCATAAGGGGGCGGAGGTCCAAGGTTCAAATATCGGGTCTCGCCGGACTGAACGCTTGTCCCTTTCCTAGTGCTTTCAACGACGTAAAAGGTTTAAAATGATTGTGGCATGGTGGTTATAGGGGCGATTGTGCGAAGATTTATGTGGCGGCTTCTGGGGTGAACTGCGCAAAATACTACGACGGCCATAAAAAGGTAGACAACCTGCCCGGATTCGTGGCGGCTATCGATTCCACCATGTAAATTCAAAAAATAAAAAATAAAAATATGGAGAGCATACTCCCTCAGTTTTTTTTGAAAAAAATGGCCAAAGTAAAAAATATGAGGGAGGATTTCCATAAGGGAAATCCCCCTATGAGGGAAATCCCACTCAGGTTTACAGGGAAGGTAAAGCCTGCTTTGATACCTTGCTTAAACAGCAAATACATATAATATGATCCATTGGATCATAACTAACTTAGTTGACCTTAGCCACACAAACTTATCATAATATCCTAGTAACAACTTAGGATATAATCTAACAATTGCACCCATCACCAATATATGGTGATATACACAACATTACACTACTACCTACGACTATGCTATAAGCAATTATATCTATCTATGTCCCCCTTCTCATATCTATCTAACAATAAGACCTTTTCTTATATAGGAAGACAAGTTCCTTGGTCAACACTCTACCTAGTTGTGCAAGGGATAACTTGCACATATATAGCTTACACATTGACACTTGTGCATTTATTACATTGCATGAAGTAACTAGATAACTTTCCTCTAAAGTAATCTAATGTCCTAAGTATTTACCTTGGAAGATACATTTACATAACCCAAATGATGTAATGACCTCTATTTCTAATAGTCCATTATACCTAGGGCTCTGATACCAAATGTAACAACCCAAAAGCTAACTAGAGAATTTATATATATTCAAATACTTAATAGAAATTTTCATAACCATTAGCAGTGTATGTTATTCTACGAAGTAGCCTAAGGCCTAATCTAATATTTGAAGTTGTCTGTCTCATTTTTACAATGAGCCAACTTATCCCCTTCCTTATTTTATCAAAGGATACACCCATCCTTATACTGTACATAAGCCCATCTATGTAGGTATACTACGCATATTGCATTAAGCTATTAGTATCATCCTCATGAATGATCTAAGTTATACCTTTTTCCTATCAAAAGGGTATGCCCATCACTACGCCATACATATACCCCATTTATGCAGGTGTACTAAGCATAGGACAAATAAGCTATCAGTCTCATCCTCCCGATGAGCTAACTTATTTCATTCATCACTCCAAGTTTACTTATCCTAATCTATATTAATGTTTTTTTGTATCTAGCTAGTTTAGGTTTAAGAAGAATTCCTTAAATATTCTCCCTAAGGGACCCCATAATCCCTTAGGCCTTCTTATTTCTACTTTTAACACATAAGCATAATCATATTTAGATATCAATTCTAATCATATAACTACATTAAATCATTAAGATCTTCTAATATTTCTTTCCTTAGAAGAATATGATTAAGTCTACCTACTTAATTAAGCATTGGATAACATCTATGATAACATCAAAGAAGGTACTTAAATAAGATGTCATTATCTATCTAAAACATTAAACAAATAGGATAGTTTATGAAACATCAACATCAAAGATTCTTTATAAATAAAACGTAAGAGATACATCTTTCATTCATATTTAAATCATTCCATAATCCAAGTATGGTAAAAATACTTCCAAACTTTAAAGGAATAAAGCATTATAACATTATACAACTAGGATATTTCTCAGCTAGAGTCTATTCCATAATTTGTTTTCCATGACAAGTCTTCACTACAACATATATTAAAGGTCAATGTATTGAAACTAAGTGTCCTCCTTGGTCCTTCTTGATTTTCCATCGCTTAATTGATGGTGGTAAATGATCAATAAAACTCATGGATCTTATGAAGCATGCAACTAAATTCATCTACTAAATGACTTATGAAATGTGTGTTTATAATTCGAATACCAAATTGTAACTCTAAAAACTACTCATTGCATTTATTTATAAATCATTCACTCAAACATTGAAGGCAACCCCATACATCCATTCTTTATCTCATCATAAAAGGAGAATTATTTTACCCTTTAGGAATGAAAGTCATTTGTCATTGATCAAGCATGGAGTAATTCAACAACTTCCTTTTAATCAATCAAAGGTTCATGCTTTTAACATACAAAATCATTTTTTTAATCCATTAAGATCTCATACCCTTAATTAATTAAATACTTATGCAAAAACAATTTCTTTAATCAATTAAGGTCCCATACCCTTAACTAATTAAATACTTACACAACAACCATTTATTTAATCAATTAAGGTCCCATACCCTTAACTAATTAAATACTTACACAAAAACCATTTCTTTAATCAATTAAGGTCCTATACCCTTAACTAATTAAACACTTACAAAAACCATTTCTTTAATAAATTAAGGTCCCATACCCTTAACCAATTAAATACTTATACAAAAACCATTTATTTAATCAATTAAGGTCTCATAACCTTAACCAATTAAATACTTATACAAAAACCATTTCTTTAATCAATTAAGGTCCCATACCCTTAACTAATTAAATACTTACACAAAAACCATTTCCTTAAATGAAATATCATTCTTTCATTTAAAGTAAATTAATCATTCTTTTAAAAATTAAAGTCTTTCTTTAAAATTTGTGGAACAATATTTCTTCTATTTTCCATATATTATTTAAGCTTTAACCAAAGGGTTAACACAGGTTTTAAGGAAGCCTATCCTTAAATCACATGATAGTAAATCATTATCAAAAGTCTTAGTATTTATAAATAAATTATTATTCATTAGGTCAAAGGGGTTAACACAGTCAAATGGTCAACACAGTCGGCACCAACAACCAGCGCACTACGCAACCAAACTAGTGATCAACATGAGACCGAAACACGCCAAGCCATGTGTCCAAAGACGTAAGTAAACTAGGGGCCATTAGACAACAACAAATTTCCTAGCCAAATAGGCAGTCAACAAGCGACCAAAACACGGTAGGCCATGCATGTAGAGATGCATGTAACGAGGGACCATTAGACAACAAGGCACTTGGATGTTAAGCTTTAAGCACCTAAGTGCTTAAGAACAAATACCATACCTTCCCCACAGTGTTTGTGGAATAAATACACCATGCCTATAAATAAAACATGGTTTTCCCACCCACAATGGAACCTAGCCACGTGTCAGTAACCAAACTCATAGGCAGTCAGACATAATTACAAGACAAAGGCAAGTTAGCCAATCATTTAAAGCCAAGTGTCTAGCATAGGTTGGTGCTTCAACTAGCACATGGGTGACCCCGCTCAGTGGTACCCTTGACCATCGATCATGGTTGACTAACCAAAAGGGGCTTATTCCCCTTAAGGTGCTTAGTGCCCTCCCACATAATTTATGTGGGACATAGTTGTGGGAAGGCTTGAGTGACCTTCCCTTGTTCATGCCCTCCCGAGTGCAATGATGTCGTACGATGACGTCATGCCTTGGTGGTAGGAAAAATAATCAAAACCCCTCTTCCTATGGTTATACCTTAGGAAGAGGCTAAATTAGCGATGATGCCATAAAATAAATGTCTTCTCTTTTCAGTAACTTTGACGACAGGCGTAGGCCAAACAAGGATTTGAGATAGCTTTTAAAAAAGCTTACTTGATTGATTTCCATTCAACCAAAAAATCATGGGACGACGAACAAAACCCAAGGATGAGAAAGAAAACAATCAGTTTAGGAAACCAACCACCACCCTAGCGATGGATTTAGGAGTGAAATATGACATTTGAAAACTTCATGGGCTAAACTGAAATAGAGCACCCGAGTAGGAGAAAGATGTAAAGCATGTTTTGATCATCTTCAAAGAGCGTTTGAACAACTTTGATATAGTTATGAGGGGAGAGGAGTGCACAACGCTCAAGCAACGATAGATCTTTAGTATCCAAAGGGGGGTGCAAAAGGACTATTGTAAGGTTTTACTAACAACAACAACCATCAAACAACAATAACCAACAAACAATAATAACAAAAAAAAATCCAAAATCGTTTACAATGACTAGAAAGATTAAGAAGTAGCATATCCTTTACTATTAATTTAAAAATGATGTTAAATATAAGGAAACCAACCGGTTATTTCTCCTTACTGGTTCCTTTCAAGAGCATCAAACTTCGAATCTAAAAAAAAATGGTGCCTTCCACAAAAGCTTCCCAACACCTTCATACTTCAGTTTCTTTTTTTCCAAAAGAATTCCCCCCTTTCCCAAAAATCCCTCTACCCTCTTAGCAAGGAAAAATCTATCTACCCTACCGCAAAGTCTTCCTTTTAGCATAAATGCCATCAACCATAAGTAAATTCATGCTTACTCACAATGGCAAGGGGAGATTTTTTGAATTTAGAAATAGTTATTTTTCTTTTTTTAAATATCTTGGCTCATTTAAGTAAAATTCATTTATCCCTTTATTTAATTTATAAAGATAAAATTATCACATTTTTTATTTGGTTTGAAATAGATAAAGTTATTCTTTTCTTTCTTTATCTAATTTATAAAATATGGAGCTTTTCGTTTCTTTTTCTATTCTATAAAATATAGAGCCATTCTTTCCTTTGTATAAAAGGATGAAAGAAAGAATTAAATAGAACTTTAAGGCATCAATAATTATAAAATCAAGTTCAATTTTATTCAAACCATAAAATCCACTAATCATTCCTTATTTTGATTAATTTAAATAAATTACCTACACTAATATTAAACATTGGTATGGTATTCAAGTGGCCCAGGGTGAATAGAACCTCTATGTCTATTAATCCCTTCCAAAAGGGATTCTACCCCATGTCCACTTACGCAAAAACACATGTAAACAAAAGCGAGCAATCAAGTGCATCAAACAAGATGGGTGATTCATCCACAAGTCCAACCGCCTGTCCTAACTGAAGATTTACGTTTACTTCTGGGTCACCAACTTTTGGCTTTGTATGGTTGGATCGTCGATGATCACCACAAAAGCAAGAATGTATGTATCTATATGAGGGTAGTTGTACATGTTACCCTGAGCTGCCTTATACATCATTTCCCTTTTCAAGTACCCCATTCTTGATGGCCGATTACACCTCTCTTGCCCACAATACTTGGTCTTGCACATCGATAATACATCAACAATACCATATTTCTCAAGGACAAATCAATATAAACATTGCATAACCATCCAAATGCATCAAAGCTAGGCTTGGGTAGTCTTTCATCAATAAATAATCTATTATACAAAACGTTCTTCCAAGGCAGGTTATGACATACCAACCCCCTTGGACTAAACACAGTCCCAAGTGTTTTCCTACCATAAAAATGTTATTACAATATAATTTCAAATAAAAAGGGAAATTGTTTCTTCATATTGTCCACTTTTTTCCAAGTGGCATTTCTTTCAGAATATCGGTCCCATTGGACCTTACATTGTTCTAGAGTCTGTTTCCTCTTTGATTTAGAATGGAACTCTAGAATATTCACTAACATCACTTCAATTGCCTTGGGGTTTGCCATCTACAATGTAGAAACATCCCACACATGATCAGGGTAAGCAATGTACCTCCTAAGCAGGGATATGTGGAAGATGTCATGGATCTTTGATAGGTTATGTGGCAAGGCGAGTTTGTATGCAATTGGACTAATTTTCTTAGTGATCTCAAAGGGTCCAAAAAATCGAGGATTCAACTTCATGGATTTGATGACACTTTTCATCAGCCTAACCCTTAAGAACACTTTGTCTCCCACAAAGTATTCCCTTGGTGATATTTTTAGATCGACATAACTCTTCTGATGGTTAGTGGCTTCCTTAAGCCTTTCCTAAATTTTTTTAAGCCGACCTTCCATTTCTTTGACCATGTTTGGTCCAATCACAACTTGATCCTCTAAATTGTTCCAAGACAACGATGTTATAAAATTCTTGCCATACAAGGCATCGAGTGGGGCCATACCCAAAGAAGAGTGATGCCCAATATTATAAGCAAATTCTACAATATGTAAATAGCTTTCCCATCAATACTTTTGGTCCATGTAGTACATGCGAAGCATATCTTCTAGGACCTAGTTTACCCTCTCAGTTTGACCATCGATATCAGGGTGATATGCAGAGCTTATATTCAGTTTTGTACCTACTACACGATGCAAAGCTTATATTCATTTTTATGCCTAAAGCAGATGAAATGATAAATCATGAACACCTAAATTTCTATAGACGAATAACAACTAAGTTCGTTAAGATATAAGTTTAGTAAAAGAAACAAACAAGTATACTGAACCGCCAAATTAAAACCAAAGTATTTCACAAACAAAGCTTTTTGAGAAACATAAGAGGTGGTAAATTTTTTTCAAAGCGTAGATAAACTAAAGAGGATTGTCTAACACTCGAATCTCCATTAAATCCCTTTAGTAACTACCAAGCCTTAAAAATAGACATCATTGCTAAATTCCCAAAACTGCTTGTAGTAAAAACAACCATGGAAAGTAGGAATTGGATCCAAGTTGAAAGTTTCAAAACTAGTTAGCAGGGGGTTATAGGTTTAAGCAGAAGTTGAATGAGTGGCCAATTCTAATCTCTTCAGAATTGATACCCATCATGACTAAAATCTTGGCAAAAATATTTATCTTAGGTTGAGATGCGGAGGATGAATTAGCTTGGGACTATGGGAGCCTTGGAGTCTACATAGTGAAATATGGATATAATAAGATCCTTTCAGAACCTCCTCCTCATGCATATCAAGTTGAGGATTGGAAAAATATTTGGTAGTCCAAGGGCTGGTCGAAAGTAAACTTCTTTGCATGGCAATTGATGCACAATGAAATTCTTACTTTTGATATTTTGATAATCTGAGTCGTAGGAGAATAGTTGACCCATCTCAATGTGTTTTATGCTATAAGAGCGAGGAAACATCTGACCACTTGATGTTTGAGTGTTCGTTCGTGCTCTAGATTTAGGAGCAATGGCTTTTAACTTATAAAATCTAAGCCAAAGGTGGTTTGAATCGGATTAATATATGGGAAATATGTAAGAGGGGTAGATTTAAATATGAAGCTCTTTGTATCGGGTGGAAGCTTGAATTAAAATTTATTTGGTGGTAAGTGTGATTGGAAAGAAATGACAGTTTTTAGAGAAATATTTTCATCATTGGATGGCATTTGGTAGGTCATTTAAAGCAAAGTCACAAAAATTGTGGTAGTGTATGCTAAAGAGGAAACTCAGGCCGATATAGGGATGATGGAGAAGGGAGCATAAGTGCAAGAGGAACAGTATAGAGCTAGTTGGAAAGTACCCCAAAAGGTTGGATTAAAACTAATACTAATGGAGCTACAAAAGGCAATCTGGGTATTGTTGGAATTGAGGTAGTCTACAGGAATCATGTTGGGACATTGCTCTATTGGGAATTGCAAGGCCTCAACAGGGTCATGAACAATGAAACATAAATCTTTGCTATCAAATTTTGGAATTGCAAGGCCTGGATAGGGCCATGAACAATGAAACAGAAGCCTTAGCTATCAAATTTGTTTCTTCTATCTAGATAATAAAATAAGGTTATAGGAGGATAATCATACAATGAGATTCTCAAGTCGTAGTAGGAGCTATATATAGGAACTTTGCTTTAGAGACATGGAGGTTCAGGATTCTTGTCACCCAAAATAAGGAATTAGATATATGATTCCACATGGGTAGAGCTTTGAATAAAGTGGCAGACTTTCTAGCTAAGATGGGTACCCGAAAGGAAGTAGGGGTTCAGTGGCACAATGACATGGCTCTTGAGGATGAAAAGATTAAACAAGTTGGTAAGCAAATTTAATGTTAGCTAATTTAGACAGCCATTGCAGATATGTGGTTTAAGAGATTCGGCTCAAATGTCGATCAGATATATGATGTAAGAGATTTGACTTCAATGCAGATCAAATATATGATTTAAAAAGTTTGGTTCCAATACGTATCTCCTTTTACTATTGTAAACAAATATTTTCCACTAAAACTAAAAAAAAACCCTCATCCCAATTTATAAATAATCTTTATTTTAATATAATTTTTTTAAATTATTTAAAAAAAAATTACCAAGCCTTAGAAGCAGAGAGAAAATCCCGACCTTTCAGTATCGATAGTAAGTAACCTCGATTATCTCAGAGCAGATTTTGTCCCTGTCAATCGTCCAAGACGGAATTAGCGCCACGTATCTTCAATAAAGCCTTGTGTCCGTAGAAATGACTCAAAACCAAACCTTCTCGTTTGATATATAAAGCTCGTTCAAAATCGTCCTCAAATAAAAAAAGGACACTTCGCATTAAAACAATTCAAAAACGGCATCTCATATCACACACGAACTTCTCGTGCCTCCAAACCCAAAACTTGCAACAGGGGTCACCTTTGAATACTATAATTATTTATTAGGGTAAGCGAGAGAGTTCATATAATTATGATGGAAATAAAGCGTATTATATTATATTCTTAAATTATATCAAACTCTACTTCCATATAAAATTGTCCATGAGATATCTGTGTATCTTGACTAATATAAGTTTGCTGCATTTTCAATCATTTCCTTTTTCGTATTTCCATTAATGCTTACCATGGTTATGCTTATTTTTATCTGGAAGTTCCTAACACAGAGGAATTGTCGTGATTGAGTCGATTCCAAGAACCTTCGCCTCTTTTTTTTTCTTTGTTTTTTCAGGCCGATGATAGAAAACTAGTATTTTATTATGGGAAAGAACCGGTATCCATCCTGACTCACGTGTTAATATGGGCGGTTCTTTGCAGTCTTGTTTCAATATCGACGTCTCTAGCACGCCAAATCTGACGGTTAAAAGTTAACGACCACATATAGTCGTCCTTCTTTTTTTATGGGAAGATTCCATTGCTAGGTATTCAATCAATCAGTCAACATTATCTTGTCAAACAAACAAACTGCTTAGACCATTATCTGGTTTTTGGTGACGAGTACTCGTTGGAAAAAAAGATTTAGGTTTACTTACTGGTCATATCTTTAATGATGATTATTATTATTCAGAAGTCAGGCAAGTTGACTAACACAATTTAGGTAGACCAACATTTTAAAACTCAGGCCCCTCTTGTGACTGAGAACACCACGGACATGAACTCTTTGCACGCCTTTATAAAATAAATATTCGTATATGCACATTCGAACGGACCTCAAAGAACACTTGGATTTGCCATTGAAGTGGAAAAGTTTTACCCTTAATATTTCATTAAAGATAAAAAGTAAAGCAATTTTTAATTTTCATCAAATAATGTTTCATTTGTAATTTTCATGAGAAATTATGATGACTCAAAATTAATAGTGGGTTAGGTTTCGGATGCAAAATTTGATATATAAACTTTATTAGGAATAGGAGATTCTCTCTTTATGATCATCAACAATAATATTATTTTTTTATCGAGTCTCCACATCCATTTTTTTGTTAATAGCATTGATGATAATATGTGAGTCTTCCTTAATTGAAATATCTTTCCATCATTTTTTAATCCCAGTAAAAAGTGTCATAGCCTCTGCATAATTGTTAGTTGAAATTCCATATGATTCTGAATAAAGGAAGAGAATTTTGCCTTCACTATTTCTAAAAACACTACCTCCACCAGCGTTTCTTGAATTTTTTTTAAAAGCACCATCAAAATTAATTTTAATAAACCCAATTGATGGACATTTTCATTTTACAATAGATTAAAGTAGATCTTTTGTTTTAAATCGGTAATTGTTTTAATTCGGTTTTAATCGGTTATGGCAGACAACTGCTATAAACTTTATAATTGAAAACTAAAATATTTATTATATTCAAAACATAATTATTGTTGTAAAAAGTTATTTACTTTTTAAAATCTTATAAATATATAATTTATATTGAAAATTTATTAAAACTATTAAAATATTTTCATACAGTTTTTAAAAAAAGTGACAGTTAACTCACCTAATGATTTAAGCACATGTTAACAAACTCAAACACAAATTCGTAAAGGGAATTTACAATTGCCAAATTACGAAGAAAAATTACGCCCGTCTTTAGGATCCATACCACAAATTCCCTGTCTTTAGGATCAATACCACAAAACGTCTAAACCAATGCATTACTCCTAATCAGATCTCTTTCCCTTCGAATAGGACCTTGGGATTCTGCTAAGCACGCTCGAGTCAAATCTCCTATAATGCCCCTTTCCTTTATCCAATGCATTATAAATAAAGGAATCCACTTGGTCCTCATACTTCTCATAAAATACAGGCAACGTATGTGCAGAAACGAACCCTGGGCACACAATAAATTTGTTAGAATATATTACTTAGGCAAGCAAATGAACAATTAAAACAAAAGAGGCAACTAATGTACAATATCCTGGAACCAAGCCAATTCCAAAAGGAGCAACGACCACTGACCTATGTAAATTAACGTTAGAAAATTGCACCAACCGGCAATTATAGCAATAAATGTCAAAGATACTGCAACCTGTACGATTCCATGGTTTAAAAAATATATGCTGGCATGAAAAAATAATTTATAATCATCTAGAAGATTTAATTCATAGGAAGAAAACAGAAAAAAAATAGGCGAGGAAAATACCATAACAAATGTCTTGAGGTCACTTCCTGTTGCAACATCCTGTAAAAACCTTAAGAATCTGTTTATTTCGTTTCTAAGAAAAATAGCGCCATCAATAAATATATCTTCAGGCAGAGTAATTTGGGGAATACTGGGAGAAGACCTGATACAGGAAACAAATACCTTAAGATTTATTTGATGGCTTAAACATGCAATCTCTAACAAAATCTATTTAAACACTGTGGGAAATGAAATAATACTATGAAATACAAATTATATAGCAATTCATAACCTGTTGAGGAAAGCTGTAGAATGTGACCATACAAACAAGATTAACATAGAAACGACCAGGCTGATGCAAATAATTGAAAGCAGATGATAATTTAACCATTCAAAAAGCAGCCATATAAGCGTGGCGCCGGCAAGAATACTCCCAGAAATTCGCTTGTTTCTCCACAGCAGCACATCCGCAGCTGTATAAACAACCAAATCAAGATTACAAAAATATAGTTTAACGGAAGCATCAATTATGTCGTGTGCATAAACATTATTCACTGTTCTGATCTAGGGTTTCACTACTCTGTTGCCATAATGTTTCCAGCCATAAATTATAAATATCTTGAAAAAGTTTTAAGAAGTCCTAAAAGAACATCCTGGGGAAAAATGGGGGCTTTCTTTCCATATTGCAAGACGATGAAATTCCATATTGTAAGACTATGAAATACAGTGAAAGTAAACCCTGTTCGAAACAGGGCTTTTTTTTCAATATTGCAGGACAAGGCAGTAGAAGTAAACCCTGTACAAACATTAACCCAAAAGAAAAGGAAAAAAAGGCTAAAAGTAATTTCATTCTTACATTTGCCTCCACCAAGAAGATGATGGACAGGCTTCTGGCGGCCGAAGAGCCGATTAAATGATTCCGAAATGGATGATTTTTGGCTACTTTCAAAAATTGTGGATGCTTCCTGCTTTGGAACGCGGTCTGCAAATGATTCCATAAAATTGTTAAGAAGATTTTCGGCCAATATTTTTCCCGACTGTTCCGGCATTGTTCCTGAGAGCTTGTTAATTCAATCTGTTGGAAATCAAAGCACATTGAACTTTAGAATCTTACTTTAGCAATGTATTTAAGAATTAAGAAGACAATAATTGCTGCTATTCAGGGAATGGCATGTGGAAATTCATTTTCTACGGAGTAACTCCAATATCTTTGAAGACGATCTTGCACGGGAACTAACGCATTAGGTCATAAAAAAGCTCAGAATATAATAAAGCAGATGAACTGACAAATCCTGAACGCCTAAATTTCCATAGACGAATAACAGCTAAGTTCGTTGAGATACAAGTTTATTAAAAGAAACAGACGAGGATACTGAACTGCCAAATTCAAACCAAAGTAATACACAAACGGAGCTTTTTGAGAACCATAAGAGGCAGCAATTTTTTTTTTCAAAGCGGAGAGAAACTAAAAAGGATTGTCTAACGCTCAAATCTCCATCATTAAATCCCTTTTGTAACTACCAAGCCTTAAAAACAGACATAATTGCTGAATTCCCAGAACTGCTTGCAGTAAAAACAGTAATAGAAAGCAGGGTTGGATACAGATTGAAAGTTATTTCAACAGCTAGTATTATAGGTTTAAGTAGTTTAAGAAGGTTGAATGAATGATCAATTCTAATCTCTTTGTAATTGATATCTATTATGACTAAAATTTTGACAAAAAAATTTCTCACACGAAAAGATGAATTGTCTTGGGCTATGAGAGCCTTTGGAGTTTACACTTGAAGAAAATATATAATAAGATCCTTTTAGAAGTTTTTCCTAATGCATATCAGGTTGATAATTGAAAAAATATTTGGTAGTCTAAGCGTTGCTTGAAAATAAACTTCTTTGCATAGTAATTCATGCACAATGAAATTCTTACTTTTGATAATATAAGATGTAGGGGAATTGTTGGTCCATCTCACTATGTTTTATGTTACAAGAGTGAGGAAACATTTGACCATTTGATGTTTGAGTGTTGGTTCACCTCTCAAATTTGGAAGCAATGGCTTTTAGCTTATAAAATTCGAGCCAACGGTGATTTAAATCAGATCAATAATTAAGAAAGATGGAAGAGGGGTAGATTTAAATCTGAAACTCTTTATTAGGTGGAAGCTTGAATTAAACTTCATTTGGTGGCAAGTGTGGTTAAAAATAAATGACAAAATTGGAGATACATTTTCATCCTCGCATGTGTTTGGTAGATCACTTAGAACAAAGTCATTGAAACTGTGGTAATGTATGCTAAAGAGGAAACTCAAGCCGATATAAGGATGATGGAGAAGAAAGCAGAAGTGCAAGAGGAACACCATTATAAAGATGATGGAAAACAAAGTAGAAGTACAAGAGAAAGAGGACAAAGCTAGTTGGAAACTACCCCTAAGAAGGTTGGATTAAAATTAATACTAATGGAGCTGCAAAAGGCAATCTGAGTAAAGCTAGAATTGAAGTGGTCTGCAGGAATCATCTTGGGACAATGCTCTATTGGGCTTGGATAGGCCATGAATAATGAAGCAGAAGCCTTAACTATCAAAGTTGTATTTTTGTTTGTTCTATATAGACAGTAAGACAAGGTTATAGGAGGATAATCATAAAATCAGATTCTCAAATCTTGGTAGGAGCTTTGGATAGGAACTTTTCTGTAGAGACATTTAGGTTGAGAAGTCTTATCATCCAAATTAAAGAATTGTGGAGGGAATTCGATGATATGATTCTACTTTATGTGAATAGAACATTGAATAAAATGACGGAAAACGAGGTAAAGGTTTCGTGGCAGAGTGACATAGGTATTGAGGATGAGAGGATTAGACATTGAACACCTATTACAGATACATGATTCAATTCCAATGCATATCTTCTTCTACTATTGTAAACAATTATTTTCGAGTAAAATTGAAGGTCATCCCAATTTGTAAATAAAACTACCAGGACTTAAAATCAGAGAGAAAATCCCGACCTTTCAGTATCGATAGTTAGTAACCTCGATTATCTCAGAGCAGATTTGGTTCCTGTGAGTCGTCCAAGACGGAATTAGCGCCGCGTATCTTCAATAAAGCCTTGTGTCCCTAGAAATGACACAAAACCAAACCTTCCCCTTTGATATATAAAGCTCGTTCAAAATCGTCCTCAAATAAAATAAGGACACTTCGTATTAAAACAATTCAAAAATGGCATCTCATATCACACGAACTTCTCGTGCCTCCAATCCAAAACTTGCAACAGGGGTCCCCTTTGAATACTAGAATTATTTTCTATGGTAGACGCGAGAGTTTATATAATTATGATGGAAATAAAATGTATAATATATTCTTAAATTATATCAAACTCTACTTCCATATAAAATTGTCCATGAGATATCTGTGTATCTTGACTAATATAAGTTTGCTGCATTTTCAATCATTTCCTTTTTCGCATTTCCATTAATGCTTACCATGGTTATGTTTATTTTTATCTGGAAGTTCCTAACACACACAGAAATTGTCGTGATTGGGTCGATTCCAAGAACTTTCGCCTCTTTTGTTTTTCTTTGTTTTTTCAGGCCGACGATAGAAAACAAGTATTTTATTATGGAAAATAACTGAGTATCTATCATGACTCACGTGATAATATGGGCGGTTCTTTGCGGTCTTGTTTCAATATCGACGTCTCTAGCACGCCAAATCTGACGGTTAAAAGTTAACGACCACGTATAGTCGTCCTTCGCATTAGTTGTTTTTTATGGGAAGCTTCCATTGCAACGTATTCAATCACTCATTCAACATTATCTGGTCAAATAAACAAACTGCTTTGACCGTAAGGTTTTGGCGACGAGTACTAATTGAAAAAACAAGTTTAGGTTTACTTACTGGTCAAATCTTTAATGATGATTATTATTTTTCAGAAGTCAGGCAAGTTGACTACCACAATTTTGGTAAACCAACGTTTCAAAGCTCAGGCCCCTCTTGACTGGGAACACCACGAACATTAACTCTTTTACCAAGAAGCTAGTGGATGGGTAAGTTGGGCGTTTATGGAGAGGAGACCTAGGTTCCAATCTCACAGGCGTGTTTATGGAGAGAAGACCTAGGTTCTAATCTCATGGGCGTACCCATGCATAGCCAGTACTCTAATCTGATTCTCTACGTGTTGCACCCGATTAACGAGGACGGTACAAACCCTATGCATCTGCTCGTCCCCATCTCATGCCGGGGTGGTCCCCATCTCATGCCGGGGTGGTCCCCATCTCATGTCGGGGTGTTGAACCAAACTGATGACGAAGGTACAAACCTTATGTGTCTGATGGTCCCCATCTCATACCGGGTTACCATCAACGAGACGTACGAGTTTGTTAGCTTTAGTCCATAGTTGAAACCCTACCTTGGTAGTTACAAATTATGATTGTAATCAATTCACCTATATACCAAACTCTTTGCAGTCCTTTATAAAATAAATACTCGTATAGGCACATTCGAACGGAATCTATACAGGATCTCGAAGAACACTTAGATTTGCCACCTAAGTCTGAAAAGTTTTACCCTTACTATTTTATTAAAGATAAAAAGCAAGGCAATTTTTAATTGTCATGTGAAAGGAAAAAATTGTATTAAAATAAGATTATTTATAAGTTGGATAAGATTCTTCTTAGTCTTAGTTAATAAGAGCATTTATTTTCTTCTTTTAACGTTTCAACAAACTTCCATAACTCTAAAGTCCAAGATTCTAAGAATTAACTACTTTTGGTTACAACACTAAAATAAAATCTGCATTAGAGTCAAATATTTTAAATTATATATCTACAACGATTGCCCAAATTAGCAAATGTTAGATTTGTTTACCAACCTGTCTAATCCTCTCATTCTCAATAGCCATATCATTATGCCATTGAACTCCCTACCTCCTTCTTGGTACTTGTCTTAGCCAAGTCTGCCGTTATATTTGGAGCTCTACCCACATAAATCTGGATCGCATCATCAAATTCCCTCCACAACTTCTTAATTTGGGTGACAAGAATCCTCAACCTCCATGTCTCCAAAGTAAAGTTCCTCATGCAATCCATAACTCCTACAAATATTTGAGAATCTGATTATATGATTATCCTCTTATAACTTTGTCTTACTACCCAAATAGAAGCAAATTTGATAGTTGAGGTCTCTGCTTCATTATTCGTGGTCTTGCCCAAGCTCTACAGTTCCCAATAGAGCATTGTCCCAACATGATTCCTGCAGACCACTCCAATTACAGCTCTACCCAAATTACCTTTTGTGGTTCCATCGGTATTAATTTTAATTCAACCTTCCGAGGGTGTTTTCTAACTAGCTTTGTCCTACCCCTCTTGCACTTCAACTTCCTTCTCCATCATCCCTATATCAGCCTAAGTTTCCTCTTTAGCATACATTATCATAGTCTCTAATACTTTGCTCCAAATGATCTATTACATGCCATCCAAAGATGAAAATGTTTCTCTAAAAATTATGCCATTTCTCTCCAACCATAACTACCACCAAATAAATTTAACCTAACTAACTAGGGTGTTTTCTAACTAGCTCTGTCCTTCCCCTTCTGCACTTTAACTTCCTTCTCCATCATCCCTATATCAGCCTAAGTTTCCTATTTAGCATACATTATCATTGTTTCTAATACTTGGCTCCAAATGACCTATCAGATGCCATCCAAAGATGAAAATGTTTCTCTAAAAATTATGTCATTTCTATCCAACCATAACTGCCACCAAATAAATTTAATCTAAGCTTCCAAAAAATATGAAGAGCTTTAGATTTAAATTTGCCCCTCTTCCATCTTTCCCAAATATTAATCTGGTTTAGATCACCATTGCCTCAAATTTTATAAGCTAAAAACCATCTCTCCCAAATTTGGCATGTGAACAGGTACTCAAACATTAGGTGGTCAAATTTTTCCTCACTTTTGTAGCATAAAACACATTGGGATGCACTAATTATTTCCCTAAGCCTCAGATTATCAAAAGTAAGAATTCCATTGTGCATGAACTACTAGGCAAAGAAGTTTACTTTCGACCAACCCTTGGACTACCAAATCTTTCTCCAATCCTCAATCTTATATGCATGAGGATGAGGTTCTAGATATTTTCATACCCATCCTTCACTCTGTAGACTCCAAGGCTACCATAGCCCCAAGCTAATTCATACTCATCCCTACCTGTGTAAAATATTTTTGCCAAGATTTTATTCATGACGGGTTCCAATTCCATAGGGATTGGAATTGACCACTTGTCCAACTTATTAAGTTGCTTAAATGCATAATCTTGATCCAACCCTTGCTTTCCATGGTTAATTTTATTAGTTGTATTTCTAATAATTTAGTAATGATAGGTGGGTATTGATCCCATGAATTTGTCCAAAAGCGTGCCTTCTCCCCTCTCCACATTTTATAAAATAATCCATCTTTCCTTACTTGAGATTGTAGTTTTAGAGCCTACCACACTAGGGACCCATTATCATTTAAAGGAAAACAACTCACCTCATTTGGATTCACCTGCTCCAAATATTTACTAGTTAAAACTCTATTGAATAAAGAAGTTGGTTGGGAGATCCACCTTTAGTAAAGCTTTACAACCAAAGCTTTATTATTTAGCTTTGATCTCCTTAGGCCCAAACCTCCCTTTGCCTTGGGCTGGCTTACTTTCTCCTATCCTACTAATGCCCATTTCCTCTCTCCTTTTGCTCCCCATAAATAATTTATTGCCATCTTGTCCAACTCTTTCCATATGGTATGTGGGGCAACAATGATAGAAAAATTGTAGATTGGCATGGCTTGAATGATTTACTGCAAAAAAAGTTAATCTACCCCCAAAGGTTAACTATTTGTGAGACCAATGGTTAATTCATTCTTTAATATGGTCCAAAATATTTCTCTAGACAACTACCTTCAGTTTTTATAAAGGATGTTAGCTATCCATTATATGTTTAGTTATAGGAGTGGTCTAATAGGTATAACCTGAGTAGCCTAATGGTGGAGACTTTGGAACTCTTAATAGAGGGTTGAGCTTCAAATCTTGCAAGTGATAGGGTTGTATACCATGTTTTGATAATTAGAAGATGGTTGGATAACCATATATTGGGTAAACAATATCCTCCACATATGACCTCTGACTTGGTGCACATTAAAGACTACTTTATCCTTCACCCTTGCAACTAAACATTGTTACTGAAGTATGGTGTATAACCACACCCATTAGAAACTACTTTACCCTTTACCCTTTATACCAAACCTTCTTATTAAAGTATGGTGTATGACTGCACCCATTAGGTTTAAACCTTAAACCTCTTATTCAAAGTTCCAAAGTCTTACCAATATCCTCCATAGGATTATCTCATATGACCTATGGCCTAACAGATGCAAAAAACTACCTTACCCTTTCAACTAAACCTGGTTACTGAAGTCCACGTTAAAAACTACTTTACCCTTTCAATCAAACCTTGTTACTAAAGCCCATAGAGGTCATATCATATAGCATATGCCCTAACAAACATTAAAAACTACTTTACCCTTTTACCCTTTCCACCAAACCTTATTACCAAATTCCATGAGGGTCTTCTCATATAGCCTATGTCGTCTCATATAACCTATGCCCTTAGAGGTATTGCAAACTATTTTTTTATACATAGAGGAATCAGTAACACCTTTTTCCGATACGGGGGTAGGACACCATATTGAACTCAAACACCACCATTATAAACCTAGCCCACTGGGTAAGACAAAGTCAACGATACTCCTTTCCAAGGAATCAAACTAGGGTAGCCAATCGGAAAACACTCTACTGCTACCAACTAGCCTATCCCATTCTAGTATGTTGTGGTTTGAACCTGGGTCTCCCTAAAGAGAGCCCAAAGTAGAAAAATGTTAGGGTAAGGTGGGATTTTTATGAGGGGTCCTAGTCCCCTCATATCGAGGCTTGAATTTGGGTCTCATGAATGAAAACCCAAATACTTACCACTATGGTATCCCTCCTGGGACAAATATTAGGGTAAAGCATGAGGTTTTATGAGGGGTCCTAATCCCATTGTACTGGGATTTGAACTTGGGTCTCTTAGATGAAAACCCAAGGACTTACTAGTATGATATGCCTTTCAACCAAACCTTGTTACCAAAATATGGTGTATAATTACACTTATTAGATTTGAAACGCATGTTGTATAATTGCACCTATTATATTTGAACCTTAAACCTCTTATTTGGAGTTCCAAAGTCTTACCATGGAACCTATTCAAGTTAACTGCATGTTAAAGTAAATTTTTCTAAAAAAGTTAATTTGATATGAAAATGAGACTCAAGCACATGTATATTAGAAATTAAGGTTATTTAATTATATTTTATTATGAAAGGTAATGTAGAGTACATTTTATTTTTTGTTTAAAATTAAATATATAAGTGGCATATTTTACAAATTTAGATTTTTTTAAATTTGGATTCTATGGGTTATTTTTTTAAAGTATTAAAATATTATATTTTTAACTAGGTTAAATTAAATCATATCTAATTTGACTTTTTATTAAATATATTTTCTATCTTCCTTAAGTGATTAATTTTTCTCTATCAAATTCTTATATTATTTTCATTAAAAAATATATAATTATCTTGAGTGGGCCTAACATCAAGACTTTGGAACTCCAAATAGGAGGTTGAAGATTTGAATACAATGGTGGGTAGAGTTGTATGTCATACTTTGGTAATTGAAATTTGATACTGGATAAATAACATCTATGAGGGTCATATCATATGGCCATGGTCTTGTGGACGTTAAAAACTACTTTACTTTACTTTATCATCTGAAATTTAAATTTTGCTAAGACGAATATCAACCTCATAATTGACCAAATTATTTGTTAATTTATTTCCTTTTGTGTAGATATGTTGGGATTTCCAAGATAATAGTTCCATCAATAATTGATGGACATCTAAAATAATTTTATAGTGGATCTAATACCTACATCCTTCCTTTTTAATATTAATACTAATCTATGAATCCCCATTGATTGAAATCTCTCCATCCTTTCCATGGTTGCATTGATTCCTATATGAAATGCCCTAACCATAACATAATTGTTTGTTGAAATTCTATATGACTATGAGTGGATAAGATTGTGTCTTATTTGTCTAATGAGTGAGAGAGAACCTCTTGGTATTTAATTTTTAAGAGACTTTCAAAGTTCCAAAAAGGTGGGCATAATAATACAAGTTTCATATTTTGAGTAAGGAAGACAAAATTTTGGAGATTAAAATTGAGATAAACTTGGTTAAAAGAAGGAGATAAAAAAAATGTTTTTTATAGTATAGAAATAGTATATAAACCAACATCCATAATTAGTAGAAGGGGTTTGGATTGAAGACCAAAGTGAAATGACAAAGGAGGCATGGTTTTTTACCAGAATATTCTAAGATCGAAGGAGATTGAAGTTTTTAATGATAAACTACTACAAGTATCTTCAGTTATAACAAATGAAGACAATAGCAAATTGTTGGAGCCTATTACTATGGAATAATTTCATTCAGTTCTTTTCTATTTTGATAAGGATAAATCCCTAGGTCCAGATGGGCTCTGTACAACATTCTATAAGCATAATTGACAAATAGTGAAATATTATTTATCGGTGATAGTGGAACAATTTAGGGTAAAACAATACGTACCTTATAAAATAAATGCAACATATCTTACCCTAATTCCAAAAAAATAAGGATACATAATTATTTGATTCATTTTATAGCTGCAAGCATACTACAATGGTAAGTGCTTTGGCCTCTCTTTGAGAGGCTCAAGGTTCAAACCCCACTTAGTATGAGGGGACCATGACCCCTCATAAAAACTTGTGTAAACTCATTCAAAAAAATAACAACAATAATTATTCCAAGGGGAGTTGAGGATAATTTGATTTGGTAGTTGAATAGCTCAGGAGAATATACAATAAGAAGCATATATAATATAAAGCACCAACAAGATATTTGGGATAGCCCAAGCATTCCAAAATTCAAAATGTTTGTATGGTTAGTAGGTGATAGGAAAATATAATCCTAGGATACCCTAATGAAAATGGGTTTTTGTGGCCCATCAATATGTGTTCTATGTAAAAAAGAGGAGTATAGACCATCTCTTGGGACACTATTCAATAGTTGAGAACTATGGTGTTATTACTATATTTGGTAAATGCATGGTGATGAATAACAACATTGAAGAATGATTAAAGCAATGGTAGAGCACTTTTAAAAGTGAAACATTACAAACAAACTGGAATACATCAAAAAATACAATACTTTGGACTGTATGACTAGAAAGTAATAGAAGAATATTTGAAGGAAAGGAAAATAGTTTATAGGTAATTAGAAGGAAGATTTGTTTAACCATAGAGGATTCTAAACCAACCCTACAAACTCACCCATCCATAATCTTGAAGCAGAGAACCTTGATGGATGGAGTCAAGTCATCAAATAGAATTATGATGTTGGGTAAAAGAGAAACAAAAGGAAGGTAAAGAATATAAAGTGGGAACCATTGGAAGTGGAATTGGTCAAATTCAACTTTGATGGAACATCTAAAAGAAATCTAGGACTAACAACAAGAGGAGAAATAATTAGAAATAATAGGGGTGATATTTTTTTACATTAAGCTTTTAATAGTAGCTTTAAGACAAATAATGAAGTTAAAGCTTGGGCAGCTTTGGAAGGGTTAAACATATGTAGACAAATGAAGTGGAACAACATATGGATGGAAAGTAATTCACTAATAGTAATAAATGTAATTTTAAGAAAAACAAAGGCTTCATGGAACATACAAGAGATCATTGTGGAAATACAATACTTTGCTATAGAGTTTGAAGAAATCAGATTTACATATACGTTAATGAAAGGGAACAAATGTGTAAATAGGATAGCCAATAATAGGTTTTTAATAGAGGATCGTGAATTTAAATTCTCCTTTCCATGGTTAGAGGAAGTAGTAAGTTTAGCTGAATTTGATAAGAAAATATTGATTGCATGAATCAAATAATGATTAAGATTTACTTTAATGTTTTCCATTGGTTCATATAAATTATTTATTACAATATTTATGGTTGCACTTATGCTTTAGGAAGGAAACTAATAGTCCAAATTTGGTAAAGCAAACTATGATAATACAAAGTTTTAGAAATATTACTCTATTAACATGCAGGACAATAGAGGTGGAGTTTTGGTACTGTGAAGGATGCTATAGAAAAATATGAAGGAGGATGCTGAATTTTGAAATATTTGTATTTCAAAAGAAAATTGAAGATCTAGAAAATGAAAATCAAGAACTCATACTTTTTATGAAAAAATATGTAGGTATGTAGCTATAACAACTCAATTGAGATGAAAATTAAATTTGTTTGTAAACTCTCAAGCTCTAAAGGAGAGAGTTATCATTTTTCAAGGGTGTGGGACCCAAGTACAACCACTTTTTCTCCAACAATTTTTTTTTTGAGCAAACAAGGATAATTTTGCCTTGATTACCCTTTCAAGGTTTTCTTTGGAAGCACCATAAACATTGAGTTTGATGAACCCAAAGTTTAGATATTTTTATTTTACCATGAGTTTATGTAGATCTTTTATACTAAAGATATTATTGCACATCACCCTTACATGTATCTTTAAATCATATAACCAACCATCTAACACGTCTTTTTCTACATCTTCGAATTCCATTATGAGTACCACTCCTATAAATATTCTATAAGACAGATAATAGTATTAATCCAAACATGGACATATTTTGATATTTATTTTTGAATATTTTGTTGTTCTCTTCAGCTATAAATTTCAACAAGTAATGGTAGGAATAGTCCTCCACAAAATGCTTAATACTTTAGTTTTGAAGTAACCTATCCAACATTTCATCAACCCTTTTAATGTCAATGAGACAACCTGATAGATTTTTTTTTTCAAAAATAGAAGCAACAAAATAATGAAAAAGTAGATGTTCTAAAGTTTCTAGCTCATCCTTACATAAGGTATATCTAAAAGGCCCATGATACCCTCTTCTTTGTAAACTATCACCGATAGAAATTTTATTTTAGAGTGCTAACCAAAGAAATATCGAGGCCTTAGGGAGGGCCTTAAGTGACCAAATACTTTTTAAAGAAAATTTCTTGGAAGTAGGAAATCATGATTGCTCAAAAGACTTATATCCCAACTCAAGATAGAGTATCTACCATATTTTGATAAATTCTAGGCCAACTCATATTTTGGAAAAAAATGGACGAAAAAACTCTTGAAGCATCTTTTAAAGTTTACCTACCATTTTTTTGAAGTCCTCTCCCTCAACCAGATTACTAATCTAAATCTAAGATCTAGAATCATTTCTCACATTAATATATGTTAGAGTATATTACATTATTTGGTACATGTCAATGTACCACCTTGGGTATATTTCTAGATTAGGAGTTTATCTTATATTAAGGTTTGAGTAGTTACTTCAAGCAAGTAATAAATGCACAAGTGTTAGAATGTGCAATGATATAAATGTGCATGTAGTCCACATGTACATGAGCCATAGGATATGTAGATAAAGAGTAATGAGTAGAGTAAAGGTCAAGGCACATATCTTCCTATATATATTCCTTGAGGTATAGAGAGTAAAGAGAGTGAGAGAGACTGAAGTTACTATAATGATTTGTAGTTATAGTACAATGTAGTTATTTCATTGAATTTATGGAGTGTTCATGTCCTCCATTATACTACATTGTACTATTTTTGTGAGCATTCATTAATGGCATATTTTTGAGTTATTGCAGAATTTTATCTCATAGTTTTCTTGCATATTATAGTGTCATTATCATATAGTTATTATTGCTTGCTCATTTTACATCTTATGGTTACATTTCCTTTAATTTAAATCATAAAAAGCTAAAAGTGGTATCAAAGCACACAGTATGTCGATAGGAAATAGGGAGAGCCATAAGAGAGATTGAGAGGCTATAGAAAATATCATTTACAAATTTTTTGAAAATATATTTGGCTGGAGTCTTTCCACAGAGTTGCAGAAAAACTCGTGAAGACTATGACTCAACACTTATTCCACTAGATTGACAAATCAAATAGTAAAGATTCATAATCTCTAGATTTAAAGTTTTCTCCATTATAGTTTCTAATGCTTTGTTGCAAAAAAAGTTGATTCAAATAAAGTTAGGAAGCTTCCTACAAAGAGCTAGGAAGAATATCTTCTTTGGAATCAATTCAAAGAGCTGAAGAAACAAGTTGGAGATTGAATATTTGAAGGCATAATGAAAAGCCATTGCAAGAGTTCTAGATATGTAGAGTGCAGAAGATAAAAATGCCAAAGGATACTTATTATAGATTGAAGGAAGAAGAGACTCCAAAAAGAGTTCAGGAGAAGATTGGAGATTGGAGATATCCATTGAAGATTGAAGAGTGCAGATTAAAGGAGGAGAAAAAAACTCAAGAATTTGAAGAACCATAAGAGGTCCCATTGAAGGACTTCCAGATTTGGAAGATTGAAGATAGAGGACTAGCTAAGATCCTATTCTAGATTCAAAATGCAGCTAAAATATGTTTGTACCGTCAACTTGTGCAGATGTGGATGTCTCGCTACATTTTGATATATGTGTAAAATATTTTAGGATTGTCTTTCTACCAGAAGATTTGCCTTCCTTCTTTCCATCACCAATAGGTGACATTGTACTTGTAAAGAAAAAACTTTTGATGTTAGGAAATGAATATGAAGTTGAAGAAAAATCTCACACTTCCCTCAATAATAATTTCCATAATTTCCAGTAGGTGACATTATACATACTTCCCTCAATAATAATTTATATATTTTCTCAAGGGTTATGGAACCATTACCATTATCCATTACTTACTTTAAGAAAACAAAAATAACTTATTAACTCATGCATTTTTTTTACAAAACAAAATAAGTAGCAAGTAATAAACTTTCTACATTTTGCATTTTTAAGAAACCAATGTTAAACTATAATTCCATAAAGAATCTATGAGACGAACCTACGTTTCCCTCTACAATGACCTCTACTTGTGTGCTCAAGGAATAGCAACAAAACAATGTAATGCTAAGAAAACGTACTCTGAAAAACAAGAAGGAGGCTCTGAAAACAAGAAATTCTCCTAACACACTACAATATGACATGGATACTTGGATATCTCATAGTTGTAGATAGTGCATCTATGCTGCCTATGAAACTAAAGTAAAAAATCTTTAGACAATAAAACAGTGGAAGTGGAATACAATCCAAGATAACATTTTAAACCCAACACTAAATGAATACCTTGCACTCCAATAGGGTTAACCGTCGCTGAATTCTAAAGAAACCTTGACATCTAATGTCATTGTGACTACCATAGTTTATAAACTAATAGAATAAATATATAGCAATTCTAAAGAAACTCTATAGTATTGCACCAATAAAGATTACAAAACAATTAACAAGGCTACAACAACAAGTAGGCATAAAGCCAAATTTATTGCTAAAGATGATCCAAAACAAAACAACCATACTGATATATTTGGAAGCTTTCACTTTACCTGTTGTCACAATCGTCACAACTTTCTACAATCGATCGTTAGAACTCTATAACCGATCGTTAGACCTCTACAAGTTTGTGCAACCAATCATAACCCTATTAATATTTTCTACAACCGATAGGTTTATGTCAAGAGAAAGTTCTCTACAACCAATTGTCACATTGTAAGCTTCTGTAACCAATTGGTAACAATCAATTGATAATCCTCTACAATTGATTAGTTTATGTTGAGAGGTAATATTCTACAACCAATTTCACCTTGTCAGGTTTCTACAACTGATCAATAATTTTTGATTGACAATCCTTTACAACCAATCAGTTTATATCAAGCGGGTTGTCGCCTTGTTAGGTTTTTGCAACTGATTGGCAAATTATCAAGTTTTTGCAACCAATCAATATCTATCAATTGACAATACTCTACAACCAATCGATATCTATCAATTGACAATACTCTACAACCAATCAATTTATGTCGAGAGAGTCCCCTGCAACCGATTATCACCTTATCATTTTTTGCAACCGATCGACAATGATCGATTGAAAATCCTCTGCAACTACAACCGATCATTAAATATGTTGATTGACAGTCTTCTACAATCGATCATTTTTTGTTGACAAATAGTCCTTTGCAACCGATCGACACTATGTCATGCTTCTCTGCAACAAATTAGCAAATCTTGTGATTGACAGTCCTCTGCAACAGATCAGATTTCTATTGATAGAAATTAATAGTGTTTGGTTTTTAGTCTATTGTAGTGTTTTCATTGTTTTAGATCTATTTTTGAGGAGTTCAAGTGTTTTAGATGTATGTTTATCGGTACCATGTTAGGTATTTATACAAGTGGTATAAGAGGTGAATTGAACAGGATAAATAAAAGTTTTTATAATTTGAAGGCGAAAGAGGTCCATGATTTAGGCGGGAGTGTTGGAAATTTAAAATTAAAACAATGAAATTATTTTCAAGTGGGGTGAGCCAACCCCAAAAAAAAATTGCTCCCAAAAATTTTGAGTCAATGGGTCGACGTGTAGGGCCCCCATGTTCGCAAATTTTTGAATTCGAAAATCCTATTATTTGTGAATTAACAATGATTCGCCGCTATGCATAATGTTGCTTCCAAGTTTACTTAAGACCTCTTCTCTTGGGTATTCAAATTCTACAACTCCTCATTTTGAATTTTTCTTAGTCCTCTATCTTATTTCTTAAATATTTAATGGAGACCTCTTCTCTCGGGTCTCCTCCTCAATATTCAATATCTTCAATATGTAATCTACAATCTTCAATCTTCTATGGGACCTCCTCCTTGGGTCTCCTCAATATTCTATCTTCAATATCCAATGGGGTTTTTTTCTTATACCTCCCTCTCAAATTCTAAGAACTAATTTTCTACAACAAAACTTAGACAGTAGCAAGCAAATGCATATAAATCTCTAGATCTATAAAAATCAATAAACTTCACTAATTATACCTCAATCTAGTGGAAAGAGATATATGTTGAGCCCTAGTCTTCACGTGTGTTCCTACAACCCTGTGGAAAGACTCTAAAATTTTTGAAAATGAGATCTCCCTATTTCCTCTCAATATCTCTTGTGGATCTCCCTATCTCCTATCAATCTCCCTTATGGATCTGATACCACTGATAGCTTTTGATGCTAAATATTTAATGGAAAACAACCACAAGATCTAGAATAAACATGCTATATCAAATATAAAATAATTGCAATATTTGAGGCATATAAAACTCATGAAAGACTTTTACAATAACTCAAAAAACTGTCATTAACAAAAGCTCACGAAAATAGTATTATGATAGAATGGAGATCTCAAACTCTCCATATTTCATACATGCTCCAACATTGTATCTCTACCTTATTCTCTACTTCTCTATATTGTATCACTTCATATGCTCACACAAAGGTCAATATATAATGGGATGTGACTCTTGACCTTCCATCTTCCTGTGACTCTTCATCTTCCTATTCTATGGACTCATGTGCACATGGACTATTATGCACATTTACATTATTGAATACTTTACACATTCTAATAATACTTGTGCATTTATTACATTGCATAAAGTAAATACTCATACCCTAATATAAAACACACTCCTAATCTAAATATGTACCCAAGGTTGTACAGTATCATGTACCAAATAATGTAATATATTCCAACAGTTATTATCATCTTTAAAACAATCATTTATACATTGTTTAAGAATCATAAGAATTACACTTTCTACTTATCTTTGAATAAATTTTATGTGCTCCAATAGGTCCATTGTTCCATGTTGTCTTTCTTTTGAAAAAATTTGTAAATAATTCTTGGAAGTTTTTCCTTTTTCCTTCATATTATTCATTTTTCCTTGCTTTCTAGCCATGACTAATTCTTCTTCAAATTCTAACCTCAATTTCAAATCTCTAATCAACTTATTTCTCCTTTAAATTATCATTTACTTTTCACTCCCAAATTTTAATTTTAGATTCTTTCTTCCTTCTTCAAATTCAAATTTCAATTCCTTCCTCAAATTTCAATTTCTTAATCTACTTATGTCTCCCTAATTTTCAATTTTACAATTTCACAAATTCTCCTTAAAAAACTCAATTTCAATTCATTTCATTTCATTTCCTTATCAGTTCTTCCTTTAATCTTAATCAGATTTCAAATTCAAACAAATTATTTAATTTCCTTATATCTCTCAAATTAATACATTCCCTTTTAAATTCCTTTTAACTCCCAATTCTAATTATTAAAACCTTACACCTCCCCAAGTATTTGAATAAACAAATATCTCCCTTAAATAATTTGCCTAAATGAATAATTAATATGCACCTTCCTTAATTATAGCAAAAATTAAATTTACCTTGATTATGGTGCCACGTATCAAACCTATGTAAACTAGGGAAATATCTCAAGCGTTATGTGGATTATTTGTATTCCAAGTTTTTTCGTAGTCGTTATGTTCCTGAGGCTTCAATTTAGGCTCAATTTTCTGTTATTCCTTTGAAATATATTTACACTCAAGTTCTACACTTTTAGCTCCAAGAAGTTGCTTGGCTTGTGCTCCTTCCAACATTTCTTTCTAGTCTTTGGCTCTTCCGATGACTCTTTCCAGCTTTTGACTCCTTCCTTCTTCATTATCTAATTCCTGCTTTTGGCTCCTTCCTCTTTCAACATTCCCTTTTCTTTGTTGCTATGTTCATTTTTTTCCTCTTTCAACATCCCCTTTTCTCTACTATGTTCGGGTTCTTCTGTTGGATTTCTAGAAAATGATCATTCATGAATATCTTCCAAAAATCTTGATACTACATTTGTAACTTTTCCAACAAGTAATCTTCCATGAATTTCTTCTACAATTTTCTTCCTCCAACTTTCTTCTTGTCACTTCAATCTTCTCCTTTCTCCTTTAACCTTCTTCTTACTCATTCAACCTTCTTATTCCTTCATTCGTACATTTCCAAATACAACATGGAGATTTTTTTTATTTATAGGGCATTAATCATATCATCATACTTCATTGGATTTTTAGATTAAATTAGCCATTGCTTTTTGTTGAGTGATGATAGCCTCAAACTCATTCTATCTCATTACATCTCCTAAAGATATAGTACACTACTAAAGTTATGATATGGTGACCTCTCTTGGTTCTACTTATAGGGTTACCATGAGGTTCTTTGTCATCATACATTTACCGGATGTAACAATCCATCTAGAAGGTTGTGTAAGAAAAAATATGAATCAATATCAACATCGATATCTTTCTAGTGAAGCGAAACAAGTAATTTACCTTTTAGAAGTTTTTCAAACCTTTTAAGAAATTACGTTTGAAGTTCTAATGTGGCAAATAGAGTTTTATTTGGTAATGACAAGTCTCAACATAACATTTATATTCTTTACATTTTTTTTGGTAAGTAGCAGATTTATATACAACGGGTTTTTGAAGGATCCCAAAACCTTGTTTACAATAGATGTCACAGCTTTGAACAACAAAAAAACATGATGGGCCAGGGGTGTACCCCTAGAACAAAAAATCGGGCCTCAAAACTCGACCCCTTGCCATCAAACCAGACAAAAATAACCCCATACCCACTAAAAAAAATAGGGGTGCAGAGACCCCTGCATCCAGACCTATAGAATACGTACGCGGGCCAGGCAGAAACCACTGGCAAAAAAACAAACAACATCCCAGACTAGACCAGAGGGCCTGGGCCCAAAAATACGAAGCGCCACCCCCGCCCACCCTGCAACACAAGGTGAACCACCGGGGCTGCCCCAGGCTGAGGCCCCGCACCTTGGAGCTACTTCCCGTCCCCATCGGGACCATCCCCCAGCCTGCATCGGAGCTCTTTGAAGGCACTGACGACCGTAGTAGCCACATTTGCTACCGATGTGAGTGAGTTGATCACCATGTTGAGAAGGATACTGGTTAGGAAGATCCGGAGCTTGTTCTCAGAATCTGAGCTGATCTCAATGGTTTTCGTGGCCTCGACTCTGGGCCTCTTGAGTCTGGCTGAGGACCTGCTACCGGGAGTCGGGCCCCTCTGAACAGAGCTAGCACCAGGGGTCGAAGCACCACCAGGGGCCTGGGATGGCGTCCTTCATTTTTGGGTAGGTCTACACTCTTTAGGAGGAGGGGAATCTTCGTGGTCACTGGGAATGTCCTCCCTGGATTTAGAGGCATCAGGGGAGGCAACAGGGGAGGCGATAGCCTCGATGGGGAGGATAGAATCCAGGGGGGAATACACTGGAGCGGGGGCTGGCTGGCCAGGGCATGACGATAGAGGATGGCCATAAGGCCTTAATGGGAAGGGTAGGTTTGATTTTTTTGAGCCCTGTCTATGGCAAGGCCAAGGGAGTAAAGCAAAAAGTGGGGAGTGCTCAGAAGGGTGGCACCGCGAAGGTGATTGATGAAGCTTAAGTGGAAGCTGTACAACTTTTGGTCTGGATCATCACAAGTGATGAATTGCATCACAAGCACAATGGCTTCGTCGAAAGGTTCGGGTAGGTCAGTCCTGAACAGGGCAGACTTGTACCAATTTTGCTTAGAGAAGCGGGAGAGCTCCTCATCCCAATTATGTTTATCATGGTGAATGAACCTCCCCTTCTCCTCGCGATGCAAACCAGTGACCTCGAACAAAAATTCTCTGGTAACTTTGAAGTGCAGTCCTTTCACCTAGACCTCGCCCTCGTTCCAAGTATCCAAGAAACCCTGAGTGATCTCCTCATCGGGCCCAACAAATTTATGGAGGAAAGGGGTATACTGCTTAGCGTCAGAGAAGACCAAAGCAGACTTGCTCAGAGAGAGGGTCGAGGGCTCGACGAAGATGGTTTTGGGAGAAGACATGGCGGGCTCACAGGTCAACCAAGGTAGAAAGCGATGGAAGGGGGCAGAGCCGAAAGGAGAATTCGCTCGCCAGGAAAGGATGGGGGGAAAGGGGCAAGAGGGAATGGAGGCGACAGGGCTCAGAGGAAGATAAAGGTGAATGGAGGAAGCCGAAGAGGTAGCGATCGAGCGCATGCATCGAGAGTCGATGCCTTGGGTGGGGGGAGACACGAGCGGAGTGAGACGAGGCCAACGAGACGGGTGGCAGGCATGGTAGTTAAGGGGTGGGGGCCTATGGATGAGCTCCATGCGACGTGTCATATGAGGTGGCTCTACGGGCTGGCCTCGCATGAGCGGTTGCCACGCCCAGGCAGCCAGGTCATAAAGAGCAAAGGATGCTAAGCCAGTGGCAAGGCGCTCATCTTGAGGTGGCATGGGCCCAAACATGGATCTAACAATGAGGCCATCTAGGATGCATCCTGTAGGGATTGGTTTCAAGCTACCTCGGACGTGGATGTTGGGGAGGAAGACACCTAGCACCGTAGGCTATCGAATGATTAGACTGATATGACCATGGTCAGGGAGACCATAGGAAACTGCCATCATGGAGGAATTCACAGAAAATTTAGTGGCCCACGTGCGATTGGGGTGGGCGTGGCACCAAGTCACCCAGGCCCACAGACAGGGGAGTCTAGATGTGTGGAGTGTCATCGAGACTGGGGAAGTCTTGGGATGCTGCTTGCACCAGCTCGATAGGAAAATCCTTGGTCCAGATGTTGAGCCCTTTCGAAGAGGCTACTAGATTGGCCAGAGAATCGGCCACCCTATTCCCTTCTCTGAAGACATGACAAATGGAATAGTGGGGGAGCCCCTAGAGGATGGCCCGAACCTCTTGGATGATATTGGAGATGCGCCATGAGCTGGCACCCTGGCTGAGGGTGGCCTTGATGATGTTGAGGGAGTCACCCTCGATGATCACTTTGCTAGGGGCCTCCTGGAGGGTGAGTAACCCATGGAGTAGCACCATAGCTTCCATGAAGTTGTTGGTTTGTGAACCGAGAAACTCAGCGTACGCCAAGATCAGGGTCCCATTGTGGTCTCGGATGGCCCCATCAGCTCTAGAGGGACCGGGATTGCCCTTGGAGGCTCCGTCAAAGTTGAGTTTGACCCACCCGGGAGGAGGGGCTGTCCACCTTGTCATGGCTCTTGGGGAGGGGACAGGGGGGCCAGGGGGGAACTTGGACTCTGAGGGAGGTGAGGAGGGTAGACTCACTCGCCTTCCAGGGAGGACCACCCGGGGGAGGGAACGAGAGTTCTCCAGGGTGAAGGCCACCGATTTGGTAGCCACCGACTAGGGGAAGCGGGTCGGGGAAGAGAAGGCTCTACCGTTGCGCTCAAGCTAGATCTTCCAGAGCAGGTGGGGAAGACATAAGGCCCAGAGGGAGTGGAGGGTGGGGTGGGCAAAGGGATTGGGCCACTGGGAAAAAAGGTCGATGATGGAGTTGGGGGAAACCCACTGAATGGAAAATAGGGTGAGGAGGTGACCGAGGGCCTCGAAGGAGAAAGGGCATCTGAGGAAGAGATGATTGGTTGACTCCCAGGCAGTGCAACAAAGGTAGCATCTGTTCAGGATTTGGAAGCCCCTCCTGGCCAGATTCTCAATGGTTAGGATCTTATTCTGGATGGTCATCCAGATGAAGTAACTGATCTTGGGGATCAACTTCTTGACCCACACCTGCTTGATCGAGAAGAGAGCCTCCATTGGGTCCCTTTGGAGGGCGTAGGCAGATTTGATCGAGAAGTAGCCGCTACTAGTGCCATGCCAGACACATTTGTCCTCCCCCCCACTAGAAGGAATGATGGTAGTCTCGAGGAGGCGTTGGAGCCTGGAAGCTTGAAGCGGGTGGCGAGGGTCCGAGATGGGCCCCCAGGTGGCTCTGCCCTGGTACCTGACCATGTAGTCCGATGCTTTGGAACCTTTGGAGGCCACTAGGGCTGGTTTAAGGGCTCGAAGGTCACTGTCAGAACTCAGGGCCTCATCTTGGATCCACCTGTCATCCCAAAAATTGATCTTGGCCCCATCACCAAGGAGCCATCTGGTCCCTTTTCGAATAATGTCTTTTGTGAGGGCCAGGGATTTCTAGAAGGCCGATCCATCTCTGGGCTGGAAGTCACTGAGGAACGGGTGTTGATGGAGATATTTTCTATGCACAATGCTGACCCATTCATCCGGGGCATTCGTGAACACCTTCCAAGCATGCTTGGCCAGGAGGGCGTTGTTCATTAGGGGAACCCGCCTGAGCCCGATCCCTCCCTCCCCTTTTGGCTCGGTAGACCAGGGGCCAGGAGACCAAGGGGATCCTCTTCTTGTCTTCGCTGCCAGACCATAAAAAATGTTTTTGAATTTGCTCGATGTGGGCTGCAATGGAGGCCGGGATTCTGAACACAGACATGAAGTACACCAGAATGCTTTGGAGGACTGCGGACGAGAGAGTGGCTCTGCCCGCCTGGGAGAGGAGGTGACCCTTCCAAGAGGCCAATTTCCTCTGGACCCGCTCGATCAGCCCACTCCATAGGGCCTTGGAGGAAGCCCCCGTGAATAGGGGTAGCCCGAGGTAGGTGGAGGGGAGGGTGTCAGGGGTACAACCTAGAATCCACCCAATCCGGGCTTGCCTTGCTGGGGGGTGTGAATGAAGTAGATTTTGCTTTTTCGGAGATTGATCTTCTACCCGATCGCCTCTTCATACAGACTCAAGATCTTCTTGATAACCTTGGCTTGGGGGACCGAAGCGGTAGTGGCAAGAATGGTGTCATCCATGAACTATTGGTGGGACACTAGGGGCAGCCCCGACGCTGGCCTGATGCCAGAGATGAGCCCGTAGGAAGTAGCGCTCGATATGGTGTGGCCTAGGGCTTCAGCCAGGATAATGAAAAGAATCGGGGATAGGGGGTCACCTTGGTGGAGGCCTCTAGAACTGGGGAAGAAGCCTGCCGGGGATCCATTAATCAAGATAGAGAACCACGGGGAAGACACGCAGTTTTTGATGAGGTTGACCCAGGAGGGGTGGAACCCAAACTTGAGGAGAACCTTGGTGAGGAACTCCCAGTTGACTCTGTCGAAGGCTTTATTCATGTCAAGCTTGAGCAAGAAGGAAGGCTTCTTGGATAGGAGGGCAGAATGAAGGACCTCATGAATGATGATGACCCCATCTGTGATAAGCCTTCCTTTGATAGAGCTCCCCTGGCAGGGGGCAATGATAAGGGGAAGGATGCCTTTAAGTCTAGTTGCCAGGGACTTGGTCAGGATTTTATAGAGGACATTGCACAGACTGATGGGGTGAAAGTCGAAAAGGGATCTGGTCGCCTGGGACTTGGGGATCAGGGCGATGAAGGTGGAATTGATGCCTCTAGGGATGGAGCTGGTGAACTGGAGGTCCCGAATGGCCGCACACACTTCCTAGCCAATGAGGTCCCAGAAGGATTGGAAAAACTAGGGGGAAACCCATTCGGGCTCGGGGCGGCATCTACTTTCATGGACAACACAGCTGCGCTTATTTCTTCATCCGAAAGGGGCCGAAGGAGCATCTCATTTGATTGGGCCGAGATAGATGAGGGGATGTGCTCTAGTAGGGTCTCCACCACCAAGGGGGATAGCTGAGGGTCGTCACCAAGGAGCTCCTGAAAGAAGCCGACGACTTTGGCTCTGATGTCCTCTTCATCTTTGGTTACCCTGCCATCACTGCAAATGAGCTCAGGGATTCTGTTTGAGCTCCTATTTTTGAGAGTCGAGGTGTGAAAGAACTTAGTATTGGCATCACCATCGTGCAGCCATAGGGCCCTCGACTTCTGCCTCCAGAAGGTTTCTTCCCTAGCTAAGACGTTGTGATACTCGGCTAGGACTGAGCGCTCCTCTTCTCTAGCCCTCGGGTCTTGGCAGCCTTCCTGGAACCTGAGATCAAGGTCTTCTAGTTTTTTCTTGAGTGTTTCTTTGCTCTCGAAGATGTTACCAAACACCTCCCTATTCCAGACCTTGAGCTTGTCTTTGAGAAGTCTCAATTTTTGATAGATTTGCTCAGCAGGGCACCCTATGACTAGGGAGGCCCACCAACAGCCAACCTGGGCCCTAAAATCGGGGTGATGCAGCCACATGGACTCAAAACGAAAGGGGCACTTATGGGGAGGACGCTTACCAGCTTCAAAGAGGAGGGGGCTGTGATCCGATCCAACTTTGGGAAGGGCCAGTAGGGTGGCATCGACGAACAGGGGGATGGCTTCCCTAGATAGGAACACTCTGTCCAATCTGACCTGGATGAGGTGGGCTCCTGCTCTTCTATTCATCCAAGTGTACTTAGCCCCTTTCAGGTGGACGTCCATGAGCTCATTGGTATCAGTGAAGGCCCCAAAATCTTCCATGCTTTTGGTTGGTGCCGCTAATCCCCCGCTCTTGTCAGAGGGGAAGAGGGGACTATTGAAGTCACCCACAAGAATCCAGGGGAGAGGAGCGAACGCCTCCCTCATGGTGCTGATTTCGTTCCACAATGCAGATCTTCCATTCGGGCTATTGGGGGCATAAACATTGGAAAGAATCCAAGACTACCCTGACTTCAAATAGTGAATCAGGATGTTGGTGATTCTGGGGGACGACGAGATGAGTCTCCCCTCGAAGGAGCATGGGTCCCACAGACACAACAGGCCCCCAACAGTGCCAGAAGTCGAGGTGGATAGAAAATCACTATTTCTCCAGATAACTTTGGCGACCCTCGAGGAGGACGCTTCATCGAGTTTGGTCTCCTGAAGGAGGAGGACAGACGGGTTGTGGTCCTTGCGAAGCTGGGCAAGGATCCATTTCTTGGGGGCACCATTGAGCCCCCTAACATTCTAGGTGATGAGCTTCATTTGACACCCTTGGGGAGTCTCTTGCCTCCCTTCCAATGCTGGGCAGGGGGTTTGGATCTCAGGGAGTCTACTTTTGAGAAGCTCACAGAGTCGTCGAGGAGGGTCACCTGGGAGCCGCTAGCTATATCATCCTCCATGAGCTTAATGCATTGGTCACCGAGGGTGGGGCGCCCTCTCTTCTTTTTGCTACCAAAGTCGATGGTAAACTTCCTTCTGCGGGTCCTCTTGGGGCTAAACTCTTAGGGATAATATTGGTAACTTCCAGCATCGTCATCCGTAGACCTCTTGGAGCTGCACTCTGAGGGAGGTTGAGAAGGAGGGAATGAAGGGAGGGGGGAAGGGGATCAAGCAGGGGAAAATAGGGGTGGGGGGTGGAGGACACCCCACCCGCCAGGGAGGGGGAGGGGTCAACTGGAGGGGACGGGAGGGGGTTGGGGAGGCCTGACGACTCGTAGGTCTGGGAGGGGGCTTCCTCAAAGCAAGTGAGGGTAGAGTCAGCCTACGGGGCTGCCTGAGAGCGAGGGTGGCCAGAAGCCACAATGACCTAGGAGGGGATTTCCTCTGCACACCTCAGAGGCTCTGAAATACTGTCGAGAAGAGGTTCAGAGTTACATACCTGAAGCTGAACGACCGTCAGATTAGGGTCCACCTGGTTTTCCCCTATGGCAATAGTTTTTGTCTCTTTTTCCCGCCATTCTTGGGATCTGCGTTCACCACGAGGGGGCCCTCGGGAGGGGACCCTATCGGATCGGGTAGGGGGATCCTCGGGGTGGGGTGCTTCAACCTTCTTGGAAGTGGGGCATTGATGGGGAAGGTGCCCCTGAGTGCTACATAGAGGGTAGAAGGTGGGTTTATTTTCATAAATTAGGGCTTGGTGCTAGAAGAAGGATCCCAAAGAAATGGAGACAGAAGAAGGGAGTTCGAATTCAAGGTTCACATTAACACAGAACCTGGCATGGACCATGCGTGAGCCTACCTTGGTAGCAGGATCAAAGGCAACAAGCTCACCAATAGCTTGCGCAATGAGCCTCAGGACATCCTCTTGCCACAAATGGAAGGGGAGCTCCGGGAGACGAACCCATATCGGGGTGAAGTTAATGCTTTGGGTGCTGGGATTAAAGTCAGCTCCGTAACGCCTGAGGAAGAGGCTTTTGCACCCTAGGAACCAGGGCCCGCCTATGAGGATCCTGCTGGAATCATCGTTGTTGTTGAGCTTGATGAGGAAGAAACCCTTGGTTAGGGCTACAAGCTGCATGTGCCCTGAGATTTTCCATTTGGAAGCCGCCCAACGGTGGATGGTTTCCATGTCCGGGCGCCCCCCTATGAATTTCCCAACCAGGGAAAAGGAGGACCCTGACACAAAGGTCGAGTAGACATCATCTTGGATGGAGATGTGCGTCCCTTTGAGAGAAAGCCCCAAGCCTAGGGCCCAGGGCTGGCCGTTGGTACCAGACAGGATCTGCTGGAAAGAGGGTTTGGGCCCCCCTAGGGCAGAACCCTAAACTTTGTCAAGCAGTTTTTTCCCAAGACCTGCACTCGCATCAACACTGTCATGAGGCCCGACGCCCAAGATCCCGTCCCCACCCTGGCCACCTGGCTGCCCAAGCCCCACGCCTGACTCGAATCCTGTAGTGAAACTTGTAGGACCGGACCCAGAGGTCGCGCCCACTCCCGCTCCTGCTTTCGATCTTGCACCTGCGTCTGCTCCCGCTCCTGCTCCCGCCATCATCTCTTGTATTCTTTACACTTTTTATTTAAATAGATTTTAATCTTAAATTTATATCACGTAGCATAAGTAGCATACTAAGTTACATGTATATTCAACAAAATCTTATGAGGTAAATTAATACAAATTAGGATACATATAATAAGTAATACAAAGTGGGATTTATATAATACTTCTTCCATTATCATCATATTTATACATATGCTCAAACAAACAATAGTTTTTTACAATAGCTAACTATTTTAATGCCTAAATAGGAATACACATATTTATCTTATATTGTTATTTTTCAATGACTTTACATAGGTTTTTATGAGGGGTCTCGGTCCCGTCATTATGAGTGGGGTTTGAACCTTGAACCTCTCAAAGAGAGACCAAAAACCTACCATTGCAGTAATCTTACAGTTTATTATCTTATATTGTTATTAATGCTAGGTAATAAGATCAATTTAAAAATTCAATATAACTAGCTTAGTTATATAACACATTTATAAAACACTGAGAAATATCAAACTCAAGGTTTCTAAATCTAAAAATATTATATATAGGCCTTGAGTTTGATATATCTCGATGTTTATATATCTACAACACATATATCTATTGAATGCAGAGAGACATCAAACTTAACATGTCTAAAGCTAAAAATATATGTTAGATGTCTCAAGTTCAATCGAATTTTCAATTAAGAAAGGAAGGACATTCACTATATCTAGCAAAATACCATTGCCAACTTAGTTGAATCAGTCCAACAACTCCTTAATCACCCCAAAAACTCCCACCAAAGATGGGATCAAGTGATGCAAATATTGAAGATTAACTCTTCTAAGGGCAACCAACTTAAAGGGAATGTGAGTAATCAAAATATGGATAGAACAAGGAGTTGGTAGCCTCCCCCTAAGGATTTTAGAAAAGTCAATACTTATGGAACCTCTAGGAAGAACCCTAGAAAATTTAGTACGAAAGGAATTGGTAGACTTTCAGATGGTTCCTTGGTTTTCACTTTTGCTAAAAATTTAGGTATCCTTTCTAATAACCTTGTTGAGGGGTATGGTATCCTTAGAGGCCTTTGAGAGGTTGCTAAGGTCATATGAAAAAAGGTTTTGGTTGAATCCAACTCTCAAGTCATGATTAATATATTGAAGACTCCTAAGAATCATAAGGTTGATTGGAGAGTAAAAATAATTGTTGAGAAGATTCGATTAATCTAGATGGGTTTTTTAAAAGTTGAATACAATCATGTGGTCAGAGAATAGAACATGAGTGTTTATGCTTTAGATAATTGGTCATTGGACAAAGGTGATCTTACTTACTACAACCACCCTCCCAAATGGTGGGATTCATAAATAAGGGAAGCTCTTCTTTCTATCATTTCTCTAGATAGCTCTAGTACTAGAGGTACCTAGTTCCTTTTTACTTTGTTTTTGCTTCTCTTTGGTTCGGTCAAGGTATTTTAGTTCCCTAGCTCAGACTGATAATTCTTATGTTTCCTCTATTGATTCTTGCCTGAATAGTCTATTGGCCTAGAAAGGCTAAATTTGTTATCTATTTTTTTCTTCTGTTTAGTTTTTCAGTGTGTGTTGTTTCGTATTGTTTTTGTTTTGTTTTGTTTTTGTGTTTTTTGTGTTGTTTTTTTCATTTTTTTGTGTTTTTTGTGTTTTGGGTTTTTGTTTTTTGTGTGTGTGGTTGTTTTATGTGTGTTTTGTTATTTTTATGTTTTTTGTTGTTTCTATGTTTTTATGTTTTTTTGTTGTCTTTTATTTTTGTTTTTTTTGTAGTTGTTTTGTGTTGTGTTTGTTTGTTCATATTTTTGTTGTTTTAGGTATGCTCTTTGAGTGTGTCCAAGGGGGTAGGCCAGGTGCAAGCCCTGGGTAATTTTGGTAAAATAGATACCCCTACCTCCTTGGGACTTACCCAGAAGTGGCATCCCAATTGGGATGTTTTCACAAACAAAATAAAATTGGAAATATTGGAATTGGTTGTTGGACAAAGTCAAGAAGAAAATTGGAAAGTGGACCAACAGGTGGCTTTCTTCTAGGGGTAGAATCACCTTGGTAAAATCATTCCTTCAAGCTATTATTATTTATGTTTCTTCTGTGTTGAATATCCCAAAGATTGTTCTTTGAGAACTTGATCAAATTAGTCATCAATTCCTCTAGAGTGGTACTAAGGAGAAAAGAAAATGGGCCTTGGTGAAATGGGATACTTTATGTCTTCCTAATAATGAAGGGGGTTTAGGATTCCGGTCTTCTATTAATAACAACCAAGCTTTAGCTGCTAAATTATATTGGAGGATGTTGCATAACCCCAATGCTCTTTGGGCCAATAATCTTCGTTCTAAATATACTGAGAATAAAAATCATGAAGATCTTGTTCGCTATCAACTTCCTACCAAAGGTTCTCCCATTTTAGCGGTTCTTAAGATTGGTGAGGATTTGATAAAGAAAAAATTATTTTGGATCATTCATAATGTTCAACAAGCAAATTTTTGGACAGATTCTTGGGATGGTCACAAGCCTTTGATAACTTAGTTTCCCAATTGGAGGCCTTGGATGGAGGAGCTTCACCGAGCTAACTGGATAAAGGTGGCTAATTACTGTTGGTACCATACTGGTAATTCAAAGGTTGGTAGATATTGGATCCCTATTGAGGATTGGCCTATTCAAATCCCATAAAGGTAAAGACAAGATATCCAAGGCATCCTTTATATGAGATCTCTCTCTTGGTCCCATGAAAAAGATTATTTTGGATGGAACAACACTACTAAGGGTGAGTATTCAATTGCTCAAGGTTATTTGACCTTATGCCATAATAATTCCAACCAATCTTCTGACATATTTTCTCAGCTGTGGGCTCAAAATATTTGGCCTAAGGTGAGGTTATTTACTTGGTTTTTATTGCATCGTAGGGTGCTTACTGGTGAGCAACTTATGAAGTGTGGTTTTCATGGCCCTTTTAGATGTGAAATGTGTGGAGAGAATGTAGAAAATCTCAATCATCTTTTTATTGAGTGTACTTTAGCCTTTGAGCTATGGAGGAGAATGGCCACTTTACTTGGCTTACAATGGTCCAATTTTTTTACTTTTAAATAGCTTTGGAGGAATTGGCCTAAAAAAGAGGGTGTTGATCACTTTATTAGGCAGTTAGTTTGGATGGGTTCTACCATTCTTCTTTGGAATATCTAGAATGAAAGGAACAACCAATTTTTTAATCAAGATAGGAAGGATATTCACTATATTTGGCAAAAGACCATAGCCAACTTCGTTGAATCAGTCTATCAACTCCTTAATCATCCCCAAAACTCCCACCAAAGATGGGATCAAGTGATGCAAATATTGAAGATTAAATCTTCTAAGGGCAACCAACTTAAAGGGAATGTGAGTATTTGTAAGATGGATAGGACAAGAAATTGGAAACCTCCTCCTAAGGATTTTGGGAAATTCAATACTGATGGAGCCTTTAGAGGGAACCCTAGAAAATCTAGTGCAAGAGGAATTGGTAGACTTTCAGATGGCTCCCTGGTTTTTACTTTTGCTGAGAATTTGGGTATTCTTTCCAATAACCTTGCTGAGGGGTATGGTATCCTTAGAGGCCTTCAAGAGACTACTAAGGTTGGATGGGAAAAGGTGTTAGTTGAGTCTGACTCTCAACTCATGATTAATCTTTTGAAGACTCCTTCTAAGAATCATAAGGTTGATTGGAGAATAAACATAATTATTGAGAAGATTCAAATAATCCAAATGGGATTTTTTAAATTTGATTACAATCATGTGGTCAGAGATCAAAACAAGAGTGTTGATGCTTTAGCTAATTGGGCTTTGGACAAAGGTGATCTTCCTTGTTATGGCCACCCTCCTATATGGTGGGCTTCGCAAATAAGGGAAGCTCTTCTTTCTATCATTTCTTTGGATGGCTCCAGTTCTGAAGGTACCTAGTTTCTTCTTGCTTTATTTTTGCTTCTCTTTGGTTCGATCGGGTTATTTTAGTTCCCTAGCTCAATCTATTCTTTCTTTTGTTTCCTCTGTTGATTCTTGCCTTAAAATTCTTCTGGTCTAGAAAGGTCATTGTTATGTCCAATTTTTTTTTTTTGTTTAGTTTTTTATGGCGTGTATTCTTTTGTTTTGTTTTGTTTTTGTGTTCTTTGTGTTGTTTTTTGTTGTTCTTGTGTTTTTTTGTTTTGTGTTTTTTTATGTTTTTTGTTATTGTTCTTGTGTTTTTGTCGTTCTTGTTCTTATGTTTCTGTATGATTGTGTTAATTCGTGTTTTTATGTGAGTGTTTTCTATGTTTTTTATTTTTGTTTATTGTTTGTTGATTGGTTGTTTTTATTTTTATTTTTATTTTATTTTTTTAGTTTTTAGGTTTTGGTTGTGTTTATTTTTCATGTTTTTTTTTTGTTGTCTTTGTAGTGTTCTATTGTTTTTGTCCTGTTTGTGTTTTGTTATGTTGTTCTTGTGTTTTTTCCATGTGGTTCGTGTTGTGGTTTTTTTCCTTTATCTTATTGTGTGTGTGTTTGGTTGTGCTTTTCTTTTTGACACACTCAAGGAGCATGTTTTTTATTTTATTTTATTATTTTTATTGTTATTTTTTCTTTTTCTTTTTAAATGTTTTTGTGTGTTTGTTTTCTCCTTGAGTATGTCAAAGGTGGTAGGCTAGGTTCGAGTCCTGGGTGATTTTTGCGGAATGGATACCCCTGCATCCTTGGGTCTTACCCAAAAGTGGCATCCCTTCTGGGATGTTTTCCACAAATATATATATATATATATATATATATATATATATATATATATATATATATATATATAGGCTCAAAGCACACAATATAATTGTTCAGAAAATGAACCTTGCCTACAAGATTGGCAACAGAGAACTTTGTATCAAAGCATTTGCAATAATTCAAGAAACAGATGCACAGTCAATGATGCGGACTCTAGGAATTTTTTGAGCCGACTCAGGTTGAATCCTTATACTTGATTTTTTATTAACATTGTGGCTATAATAGAGGACCTCAAAAAAGCAACGAAGGTACTCCAAAAGATGCTTCAAGATTACAAATTGCCCATATTTTCATGGAAAGATGAGTTGGTCTAAGATTTATCAAAAGAGGGTGGATACTCGGTCAAGTTTGGGTAGAAGGCTTTGAAGCAATCAAAAATCCCTACTTGCAAGGATTTCCCTTGGAAAAAAATTTGGTCACCCGAAGCTCTTCATAAGGCCTCGATATTTCCTTTGGTTGGCAATCCAAAACAAATCTCTTACAAGTGACAGTTTGAAAGAAGAGGATATCATGGACCTTTTATGTGTACTTTGTGTAAGGTGAAGACAAACAATCTTAAATAATGTATTTCTTCATTGTCCTTTGGCTTCTACTATTTTGAGTCACATTTCTTAAAAAATGGGGATTCGTTACATTGCTTCATCGATATTGAAAGAGTCGAAAGCTAAGGCATTAAGCATTATGTGGAAGAGTGGTCCTACTATTATTTGTTGGAATCTCTAGATTGAAAGGATTGCTAGATTTTTCAAAAATCAATCTCAAAATCATATCCAAGTTTGGATTCGTATTGTTGCCTCTTGAGAGGTTTTTGCAGGTATGGTGCTCATCATGGGATGTCTCAAATGTGGAAAAAAAAAGACATGCTAGCCTCTTGGTTATATGGTTTCCACATACATGCAAAGTTGATCTATGATAATGAAGGTAGCTTAAAATAAATTGTGCCAATCCCTAGTAAAATATTAATGTTTAAAAGTTGGATTTATCAAACCTAATTTTTAATGCGGCCTCCAAAGGAAACCTTGGGAAAGTTGGTAGGGTGGCATCTTTCGTATAATGAAGGCAAAATTCTTCTCATTTACTCAAAATTATATGGAACTTTAAACAACAACCATGCAAAGGCTAAATTACTCCTTAAGCGGATCAAGACTGCCATTAAAAAAGGATGGAGATATATTTCAATTGATAGGGATTCACATATTTTTATTAAAGTTATGAAGAAAAAATGAATGTGGAGATTGGATCAATAATAGCCTTATTCTTGATGTCCATAAATTATTGATGAACGTAGTATCATGGAAATGCAAACATATTTATACACAAGGAAACAGGATACAAAGTAACTTAGCCAATGAAATGTTGATCTCCACCTTGGTGAAATTCAAATTTTAAATGTAACTAGCCCAAGGATATCCCAACAACTATGCAAAGGCTAAATCACTCCTTAAGCGGATCAAGACTGCCATTGAAAAAGGACAGAGATATATTTCAATTGATAGGGATTCACATATTTTTATTAAATTTTTGAAGAAAAATGTGGATATTGGATCAATAATAGCATTATTATTGATGTCCATAAATTATTGATGAGCGTAGTATCATAGAAATGCAAACATATTTATACATAAGGAAACAAGATACAAATTAACTTAGCCAATGCAATGTTGATCTCCATCTTGGTGAAATTCAAATTTTAAACGTAACTAGCCCAAGGGGATCATATCTCTTAATGAAAATGATATCAAGGATTTAACAAAGGAAAAAGTATTAGCTCAATGGAGTTGGAAAATATCTCTAACAGAAAGGCAAGTTGGTGATTCATGAAAGTCTTGTTTGGATATTAGTCTAATTGCCCCAACAACAAATGTAATATTTTGATATTTTGATGGGAGTGGCCCCCAAAAGACACATAACTTATTTAAAAAATAATATATAAGTTAGGCTTGACAATGTTACCCAAATTGGTTGTGAGTCTTACCTCATTTAAATGGGACTGCAGTTAAATTTTTGATAATTTATGAAGTAATTCTTTTAGGCAAGGTTCCACGAGCCTGGGGACGAGGGGGGCAGGGGGACAAGGGGATGAGTTTCGAGTATGGCAAGGGATGGAAAACCGATTTTAGGGGACATCTGGGGGGGACGACAAGTATAATAGTATTAAAAAAATTAGAAATTTAAAATAAATCCTCCTAAGTATTTTGGAAAAGTCAATACTGATGGAGCCTCTAGAGGGAACCCTGGAAAAGCTAGTGCGGGAGGAATTGGTAGACTATCAGATGGCTCCCTGGTTTTTACTTTTACTAAAAATTTGGGTATTCTTTCCAATAACCTTGCTGAGGGGTATGGTATCCTCAGAGGCCTTCAAGAGGCCACTAAGGTTGGATGGGAAAAGGTGTTAGTTGAGTCTGACTCTCAAATCATGATTAATATTTTGAAGACTCCTTCTAAGAATCATAAGGTTGATTAGAGAATAAAAAGAATTATTGATAAGATTCAATTAATCCAGATGGGATTTTTGAAATTTGATTACAATCATGTGGTCATATATTAAAACAAGATTGTTGATGCTTTAGCTAATTGGGCTTTGGACAAAGGTGATCTTACTTATTATGGCCACCCTCCTAGATGGTGGGCTTCACAAATAAGGGAAGCTCTTATTTCTTTCATATTTTTGGATGGCTCCAGTTTTAAAGGTTCCTAGTTTCTTCTTGCTTTATTTTTGCTTATCTTTGGTTCGGTCAGGGTATTCTAGTTCCCTAGCTCAAACTATTCTTTCTTTTGTTTCCTCTGTTGATTCTTGCCTTAAAAGTCTTTTGGTCTAGAAAGGTCATTGTTTTTTTCATTTTTTTCCTTTTTTGTTTTTTGTTTAGTTTTTTGAGGTGTGTGTTTTTTTTTTTTGTTTTTTTTTTGTGTTCTTTGTATTGTTTTTTGTTGTTCTTGTGTTTTTGTTGTGTTGTGTTTTTTGTTATTGTTCTTGTGTTTTTGTATGTTTGTGTTAATTCGCGTTTTTGTGTGTGTGTTTTCTATGTTTTTTATTTTTGTTTATTTTCTATTGTTGGTTGTTTTTTTTATTTTAATTTTTTAATTTTTTAGGTTTTAGTTGTTTTTGTTTTTCATGTTTTTGTTGGTTATGTATTTGTAGTGTTCAGTTGTTGTCATCATGTTTGTGTTTTGTTTTGTTGTTCTTGTGTTTTTTCTATGTGGTTCATGTTGTGGTTTTTTTATCTTATTGTGTGTGTGTTTGGTTGTGCTTTATCTTTCTAGCACACTCAAGGAGCATGTTTTTTATCTTATTTTTTTTTTAATCTTATTGTGTGTTTGTTTGCTTCTTGAGTATGTCAAAGGTGGTAGGCCAGGTTTGAGCCCTGGGCGATTTTGGCGAAATGAATACCCCTACCTCCTTGGGTCTTACCCAAAAGTGGCATCCCTTCTAGGATGTTTTCCACAAAAAAAAAATGTATGTATTGTATATATCTAGGCTACTTTAATATATATATATATATATATATATATATATATATTTATATAATAAATTTTATATTATATTTTATATGTATTACCAAGAAGAGACCTAGGTTCAAACCTCGTAGATACCTAAAACACGTCATGTTTAGGAGACTACTCATATGGGCACCTTTGCAGACCATATGAATGATCTTGGGCCTTTCCAAGGCTAAGCAATGATTCTAATCACTCATTTTAAGCAACATAGGCCTATTCAGCCGTAGCCACTGATGACATCAGTAGCTAAGATCTTAGCCGCTGTTGACAACAATGGCTAGGGTCCTAGCCGTGCTGAGCAAAAACGGCTAACCCTAAAACAAAATCAACCATATGAAGCTGAGCAAAATCAGTTGCAACGATTTTGGAGCAGTTTTGGGCGAGGAAGCTTCAAGAGGATTCCTCCCAATTGCTCAGGTCAACTAATTCTTGATCTTGGCTTCCTTGAGAAGCCAAGATTGGGATTTGGAGAATCTATTTATAGACCCCCCAAAGAGGTAAAGAGAGAGACAATTTGAATGCAGTGAAGCCCTATCGAACTAGAGAGGCACTTGCAACCCTTGAGGAGTGTCAAGATGTTTTCCAATTGGAGAATGAGCCCTGCATTTGAAGCAATGGAGTTTCTAAGAGTTTGAGGAGCAAGCTTGTCATTTCACACCAATCCATTGAGAATTCACAATAAATCACCCATAAATCTATGTTTAGACACCCAGGTGACCCTTGACCATCAATTCCACGAAGAAATATAGCATCCATAGTCCTGATTTCAAGAGAAGAATACTTTTTTTGTGGTTGTTTTTATCAACAGCGACCCATAGTCTTAGATGTGGCTATCAACAATGGCTAGCAGATCCAACTGCTCTAAGCATCAGTGGCTAGGGTTTGATGTACTTAATTATCTATTTTAGCTATAGATTTATATTTCTTAGCAGGCATTTAAATTAATTTAGCATAGATTAATCACATTTCACACGTTTCCATGCTTCATTTGTAATTTTATAGGCATATTTTCTTATTTTTATGCTTTTATACATTAGGTTCCTTTTATGCTTAATATGCAATATTTCATGCATTTCTAGGTTCCTTTACATGCTTTACGCTTTACTTCATGCTTATTCATCAGTACTTTAAGCAACTTTACCTATATTTATACATGTTCATGCATCCTTCGAATATTTGCTTTGTTTCATACTCTTTTGAAAATCAGCCTCATCATGAGAGGCTTCATGTGCTACTAATGTGCTTTGTTGTTTCCTTATATGTAGGTGACAGATCTCTCAAAGAAAAAGTATCTCTTAAGGCTATTCCTCTTGACATTGGAGAAGGATGCATCCTAAGTAAGCCCTCAAGTAAAGTTATGAGGATCTTAAGAGTCTGTTGAAGGCATCTACCATAAGAGTGGTAGATTATAATATGTATCACAATGGTCAATCCTTGAGAAGGATGTTCTTGTAGCCTTGTTGTAAAATATATTCACAATTATTAATAAATATGGGCACATTCTTTTACTTTCTTCTTTGCACTTGGTTATTTGATTAATATTGTCCTTTTGATATCATATTGCATTGGTTGTTAGACTTTTAAGGCTCCTTCAATGGCGATCACGGTCGAACAGGCCTATTTTTGTATTTTTTACTCATGATTTTGTCATTTTTCTTGATTTAGGTACCAGTCGCTCTGATTAACAGCGGCTAACAGTCCTAGTCATGGATGACAACAACAGCTAACAGAGCTAGTTGCTCTGGTTAACAACGACCAACAAAAAACCTGCAAAAATAGTAAACATCCTGTTTCTACATCAGATGAGGATCTCCAGGTAGGTTGTCCCTATGCTTTTTTCATGGTATTTGTCTTTTTTGTGTATTTTAGGCAATAATTAACCCACATAGTGAAATAATAAGGGAAATTTATGAAAATATCTTGTTTGCTGCTAATCGTTGCTAGGAACAACGACCAGTTCTGTTGGTTGCCCTAGTCTTCAGCGGCTAGGATTTCTGACTATTTTTCTATTTAGTGATCGATATTATTGCTTGCTACATAGAAAATCGACCACTGTGTAGGATGTGTGTTAGAGTTTACTTGCTTGAGGCCTAATTAAAAGCTAATTTTATGATAATTTTGCATTGCATAGTCTTAAAGTTAAGATCTTTTAATTTTGCATTTCTCTAAAAATAAAACGTTATTTTCTAAGGCATATAGAGAAAAGAATCATGAATGCTTATTGATGCATCTTTCATTAATGTAAAATTAAAAGGAACACACACACCATGATTTAAAATAAACATCAACAACATTGGGCCTTCACATCCAACTCATTGATGGAGACCAATAGTGGAAGTTATTACCACTCAGTTGGCTCGTCTGACATTGTATCATCGGGACCCATATGTGGCCAAGGCCAACCCAAGAACTATCCTATCCATAGAAAATCACATGCACTCCTCTTCGAAGGGTGTATAGCTGACTGTGGTGTGCTGGGTGAGGGTTGGTAGTACTTATGCTACCTCGTCGAGTATGGATTTCAATCCCATATTCTTGTGTGTGCGAGTATATAGGTGAAAACCTGTTAACAGTCTAAGAGTATCATCAACATTTGCAAAAACACGATAAGAGTTAACTATATACTAACAAATCAAAATGCACTAAAAAAATTTAGGATACACAAAGAAAATTTAAATGAGATAAATATTTTGTATACTTTATTTTCTCTAAAAATTACGAGATAAATTCACAAATCATGGTTAACACACATGGCTACTACCCTCAACCCATGATCGATATGGAAATCGAGGCCTCAACCAACACATAGAACGTTGAAGTTAAACCTCCTACACAGAATATTTTTGAATGACGTTCAGCTCCCATTAGAGGTGATAACACAACACATGGGGGTTATCATTAGAATACCCCAATCAGAGGACGTAATACACATTCCTCGCATGATAGAACTGAGGGTGGTTCAAAAACCTCATCATCACAGGATAGGCATAGACAAGATCTGCCCAATCAGGGGTAAGAGAAAAGGGCTGCATCATAACACAGACCCATAAAGACTCCAAATCATAACGAACCTGAAATGTTTGTAATAGAACTCAATACTATTGGAGCCAATGTGCGTCTCCTAACAAACCTTAGAGAACTAGTCAACTCAATGGACTAGATCAAGTGCTAGGAAGATTAGGATGTAGGACCTCTACTACTCACTCTCATTTTGAGAGTACACGTAGTGAGGACAGAGAGAGATATACCTATGCACAAGGAGAATGTTCAAAATGCTCCTACAACACGTGTGTCCCATCCATGCATGTGGGCACAGAAAAAGGTATCAACACAATACCAATGCAGTATTTACAGAAAAAGGCAAGAGTGTAGCAGATATAGTTGTTGGAGCCCATACTCATAAGGCTCATCGTACAGAATTACAAATCTAGAGACCGTACACAACTGATCTTACAGATCAAACATGTAGGCTTGATTTAGAACAAAGACAATGCATATTCCAAGATTAGTTTGAAGACGTGTACGTAGAGCATGAGCACCTTGAACATGAGGACACTCAATGGTAAATTTTGCTTTGACAACATTTATATGAGTAGTGCCTGCAATAACAATACATCCTCGACTAGAAGGAGTGTGAATAGAGAGAGGACAGGTTAGCTCAGGATAATATGCCTCCAAATAGTGAATATAGGGAGCAACATCACATTAGACGTATTTTGTCACATCTAGAGCTTCCCCCTAGGTAAGTTGAGAACCGTACGCATCATACATCCTAACATACTCCAAGGCAACAACAACATCAAGCACTGGAACAGCCTGGGTGTAGTTAGTACGAGGAATTAGAGGGGGATGAACAATATTATTAATATATTGAGCCCTCCTATGTAGATGTGGATGATGAGCACAATCATCCATATCGATCTAAGGGAAACTTACCTCCATTGGCACCATAGAGGTCACTTAGAGAAGAGGAAATTGTATCCTCTTATGCATATAGAGTTCTCGTTGAGAAAATCAAAGCTATTGAGAAATAGGGGATGACTTATCAAAAGCCTACCCTGAACAAGATTTATAATCAGCCTCTGTGTCCCTCGGTCCGTAGCTCGATATATGCCAAACATTTCGATATGCCTAAGCTAGACAAATTTTGGGGTGATGATGATGCACTGGAACATGTGACCAGTTTTATGAATCTGTGTTTCCATATTCAGAGCAATGATGCCTTATTGCTAAGGAATTTTGTGATAACCCTTTTAGGCCCAACCCTGGAATGGTACAATCAACTGAAGAGGCATAACATCACTAGTTTATAAATGGTAAATGCCTTTCTTGAACGCTTTTCATTTGGCATATAGAATAAGACCAATCTGTTCGATTTGGCTGCTCTAAAGCAATATGACAATGAGCTAGTAACAGACTATGGCAATAGATGGAGAAAATTGATGGCTAAACTTCCCTTCTCCATCCCAACTACAGAGTTGACACAAATGTTTACTAAGAGTTGCATGAAGCACATCTCGTTGTTGTTAAACCTACAGTAGTACCAAACATTCAAATAGGCCTTAGCGCAAGCCAAAGTCATAGAGGATATAAAGTTGCAAGAAGGAGACTTGAAACTCCAAATAAATAAGGAATGGAAAAACAAGAACACGAAGAATCAGAATCGCCAGGCCAAGCCTGCATATGTGAATCAAGTCATGTTAAACCTTCAAAAATGGGACAAAAGCCAACAAACACAAAATTATTAGGCACAACCACCCCCTACGCAGTACAATCAACACAATAAAAAGTTGGGCAAAGATAAAGAATGTCATCCACCTCGTCAATTTATGCCATTGTATAAAAATTTGGTATCAATATTTAACCAATTATGCGATGCTGTGGTGTTGCAATTTCCTGAAGTGCAGCTATTGGATCCCAACCATCCTAAACCCAAAGGTTTTAGAGAAGATCAGTATTTCCCGTACCATCGACATAAGGGGTACGATATCGAAGTGTACCATGATTTTAAACATGTGGTACAAAATATGATAGACAAGAATGAGATGCTAATTGACAACCCCTTGGCGTTGGACAACCAAAATATGGTGATATTCAAAGTCCCTTGCCAAATCATGAGCCACTAAGGAACAATATCGGACAAGTTAATCAAGTGCAGATTGAGCCACCTACTCAAGGATTTATCGGTATGGTGAATGTGATCACTAGAAATAAGAGGTACAACCAACCATATCCTCCTACAACACCCATTCAAATTCAAGTTGCACCTCAGCAGAGGCTAGAGCAGAACCCATTGCCAGACCCACCGACAAGACCGATGATAGCAATTAGGAATAGACTCATCCAGAGTCTACATATAACCTCAGCAAAATTTTTGATATATGAGATCCTACAAAAGTCTCCTAGGCACAGGGAGACATTGATGGGAATATTAAGAGACATCGAAGTTCAACCCCAAGATCTTGAATCTTTCACTAATTTTGTGGGATATGTGCAGCAGTGCCAGGAACCTGTGATCTAATTTTAAGATCATGAAATCAAAATGGTTTCCACTGCTATAGCGGACCTGCTGCTACACATCATTGCATGTGTAAACCACACTCCTTTCAAGCAGGTTTTGATTGACACGATATTGTCAATCAACATAATAACCACAAAGGTCTTAAAACACTTGAATTTACCTGTCGCATATCGTACCTTCAAATTTTACATTGCGAGCTTTCAACGATGCATTGTGCTCGACAGTAGGCATGATAGTCCTCCCTATTCAAGTTGTACTAAAAACCATCCCCACGATGTGTCATGTGCTAGAGGGTGCTATACAGTATAACATTCTCCTAGTTCATTTGTGGATAAGGGACATGCATTGCATCTCGTCGATTTTGCACCAATGCATCAAATATGTGCACGAGGGACAAGTACATGTGGTTCCTTCAGATGAAGAGCCATTCAAATATGTCAATCGAGTTGACTTGCCAGGGGAATTCATCCTCCCATATACTCATTTAGATATTAGACCCACATCTCTTTTCAAACATTCAGTGGGGAAGTCAAAGGCAGTGCGCATTGATCCTTCTAAATCGGTGTCACGACCAACCTCAAATACAATTACTGCTTCTAAAAAATGTACAACATTAACAAGGCTAAATAATGATCAAAAGCTAAAGGTAGTGTGGGTGAAAAAGATTCTAGATAAATCCCCAACATAGCAACCACCAAGATTCCAAATCTTATGGAGGAAAACTCATGAAATATAGTCAAGGAGGTACCTCAGCCTGCCTCACATGTGTCATCAATTACATCATCTACACTACAGGTGATGATTCACCTAGTCACTCCCAGGTTAGCTGAGTACCTGGTGTAGAACGTAATTTTTACACCGATCATAAAATCTGCACAGGATATGAGCAGGCCTCAAGATCATCACTTTCTTGATGGGATGGTCCTTCCATCATATAGCTTTTCCTGGTCCTTCCAATTTAATGCAATTGCTTCCCCCTGAGGATCCAATTATGGTGTCTGTTCCCAGAGCAAACTCGATGATCCCCATACCGCCTGAGCCACATCTAGAGTAGGGGGAGCAAACTGGAGATAATGAGTTTCACTCATGTGGTCCTAGAGATTTCTTCCATTCCATAAACATGGTGTCCATTGATCTGACCACTCCACTTCGTAATCCATCCAATCCTTCGAAACCTTTGCACCTCAATCCTGAGGCCATTGATTTCGATCGCGTCAATTCACCCCTAGAGCTTGAAGATTTCTTCCTCAATGAAGAAATGATGCAACCGTTCCATTTTGCGCCAGGTTGTGCATATGATGTCTATCATGTTGAGGGAAATCCTAATTTGGTGGAATATTTAGACCCAATAGATGGCATCCATTTGATCCCTACACCTCATCAGCTTGAGGAGGGATCACATATTTCAATAGAGGAAACCTTCAAAGTGGATATCAATAATTATCCCACCAATCCAAAGAAGGTTAAATTCGGAGAGATCTTATCTCCTGAGAAGTGCGTTAGCCTCATTCCTCTATTGAAAGAGAGAGTTGATCTCTTTGCTTGGACCTATAAATACATGTTGGGACTGGATCCGAAACTGGTTACTCATAACCTTTTGTTGGACCCTACCAAGAAACCAATCAAGAAAAAACTTGGGAAGATGCATCCAATCGTCGTATTGATGGTCAAAGATGAACTGTAAAAGTTGTTAGATGTAGAGTTCATAATTCCCATTGACTATCCAGAATATCAAACATGGTATCCGTAGGAAAACCTGATGGAAGAAACTGCATATGCATGGATTTCAGGGACGTCAATAAGACAACACCCAAGGATTCATTTTTGTTGCCTAATATCGATGCTCCTATAAACGTAATTATAGGTCACGAAATGCTTTCTCTCATGGATGGTTTTTCTGGTTACAACCAGATTTGTATTAAACCCGAAGATCAACACAAAATCACTTTCACCACTCCATGGGGAACATTTTGCTATAAAGTTATGTCATTTGGCTTTGAAAATACTGGTGCCACATATCAACAAACTATGACATATATTTTTCATGACTATATGCATAAAATATTATAATATTATATCGATGATTTACTGGTCAAGTTGTTGTTGCATGAAGAGCACACTAAGGTCTTAAGGAAAGTCTTCGATCACCTGATAGAGCACAATATCAGGTTGAACCCCAAGAAATGCGTCTTTGGCATAATTTCAGGTAAACTCTTGGGATTCATCGTTTCTAAATGAGGGATTAAATTTGACCCAACAAAGGTCAAGGCTATATTAGAAATGTGTCCCCCCACAAATATCAAGGAATTAAGAAGCCTATGGGGCAAGGTAGCATCTATAAAGCGCTTCATTGCATAGTTATTGGATACATATTAACCCATGAATCAACTGTTACATAAGGCGGTCCCATTTAACTAGGATGAAGATTGTCAAAAAGACTTCACTGAGATCAAATAATATATGGCATCGTCGCTAGTGTTAGATCCACCTAGACCATATGTGTCATTTGTGTTTTATATATCTGCCACAAACTTTGCACTAGGAACCATGCTAGTCCAAAAAAATGTGCAAAACAAAGAGTAGGTGATATATTACATCATTCGAACCCTGGTTAGTTACGAGCTATGATATGCATATGTAGAAAATATATGCGTAGTAGTGGTCTTTGCGATGAATAATTTGTGCCACTACATGTTGAGTCATACGATATATGTAATATCAAAATAAAATCCTTTGCAGTACATGATGAGCAAGACATATCATAACACACGTACCGCAAAGTGGATCATGCTATTGATAAAATTTGACCTAGAATTCATCAGTCAAAAGTCAATAAAAGGTCAATTCATAGCTAATCAACTGATAGAGGCTTCTTTTCAGGATCATAGGCCTCTCATCATAGAGCTACCCAATGATGCAGTCTTTGCATTGTCAAAGTCACCCAAACCCGAAGAACTAGATAATAAAGCGAACATGTCTCTTTTCTTCAATGGTTCAAAATATGAGCAAGGAGGTGGCATAGAGATTGTGTTTTTCACACCACAAGGTGCTCCAATGCCCTTGTCATTTAAACTCAATCTCCCTTGCACCAATAACAACATTGAATACGAGGCCCTAATATTGGGTCTCCAAAAAACGCTCACCATGAAGATCAAGAAGTTGAATATCTTTGGTTACTCTCTTCTCATAGTAAATCAAGTTAATGGGATTTATCAGTACAGATGTCCCATCTTGAAAGCATATAAAGAACTTGTGGACACTTGCCCAACTAGAGTGGTATGACATTGAGGTAATCCCTCGAACATCCAACAGATTTGCAGACACTATGGCATCTTTGGGATCCTTAATCCCTTAATTTATCTGCTGAATTCACTACCATCCAGGTAAAAATGCTATCACAATTCGTGATATGATGTGAGGCTCAAGAAAATCATGTATCAATCAACATAATTCACATAGAACCAAACCATGAGTGGTTCTATAGAGCTAGAGACTTTCTGAAGAAGGCACCTTGGGGATATTTTCTCTTGTAAGGTCTTGCAGAGAATGGTACCACTATTCTCCATGAGGTTGTTTCCCAATCTACATTCATGCAAGTCGAATTGCAACGGGAGCACATCGTACAGTCATTTGAAGTCGTTGCTTATAAATATTGGTTATCACAATTATATGATTTCCTTAAGCTTGGAGTAATCCCACAGGGATTATCATGTCACAAAAAGAGCATTTAAATAAAAAGTGGTTATATATCTTGTTAGGAGATATCCTGTATCATCATAGCTATGATAGAATTCTCCTTTGTTGCCTTGAGCTCCAAGAATCAGCTTGGGCAATATCACAAGCTCATGATGGTACATGTGACGACCATTTCAACGACATGGCCATTATCAAGCGCATCTTTCAAATGGGTTACTATTGGCCCACTATGAAGAAGGATTACACAGCATATGTCAAGAAGTGCGTAAAATTTTACCACCATGCTAATACTATGCACCTGCCATCGTAGGTCTTATAGCCCATCCAAGCAGCTTGACCATTTGCTCAGTGGGGTTTGGATATAATTGGTAAGATATCTCTCCTGTCTTCGGGCCGACACACGTTTATCATAACGACCACTGAGTATTCCACCAAATGGGTGGAGGAAATCCCTTTAACTACAATGATAGGAGCACATATTATGGAGTTTATACTCCATAATATAATATCTTGTTTTGGTATACCATCCAAGATAATATAGGATAATGGAACTTCATTCAAAAATAAAATTGTAAGGGCTTTGACGTCCAAGTATAATATTCAACACAGTTTTGCAACTCCATATTATCTGCAAGAAAACGGACAAGCAAAGACCTAGAACAAAACAGTGATAGCAATCTTAAAGAAAATTATTCAAGAAAATCATAAATATTGGCACACTCAACGACCTCTTGCATTATAGGATTATAAAACTAGTATACGAATGCCTACTAGGGCAACCCCGTTCTCACTAGTATATGGCGCTGAGGCTAGCATGCCCTTGGAATTAGAAATTCTAACATTGTGTGTCACATTGAAAGAGTTCATCGATGACGACACTGTGTGGCAAGCTTGCCTAGATTAATTGATGCTTCTTGATGAACATCATGTGAATGCTCTTGAGCATCTCCGAGTTTACCAAGATCGATTAAAATGAGCTTACAATAATAAAGTCCACCTGAGAGACTTTAAAGTTGGGGATCTTGTGCTATAAGAGAACCAAAAAAACTCAAACCTGTCGTCGTATCTGTGAGACAAATTTATGACCAACTAGTTAGATCCATTTATTATCTCAGATAAGATAGAACCTGGTACTTATCGCCTAACATCGCTAGAAGGTGTTGAAGAGCCTGAACCTCTCAATATTCTTCATCTAAAGGTGTTTCATACATAAAATCAAAAATTCAAAAACATTTGAAAAGCACTCAAAATTAAAAAAAAATTAAAACACAAAAATCAAAACAAATTAAAAAGCAATAAAATTTAAAAACATTGCAAAACATCAAAAACACAAAAACATTTACATTATGCATTTTTATTATGCACATGTATGCATTTACTTGCATTGCATTAGGTATTTTTATCCATTGCACTTGCATTAGGATAAGGTGTGTTTACTATCTTGCGAATGACACCACGTTTATATGCTAATCATGCATCTATTCCTCATCATCATCCATCACCCGTGTGAGTAATTATGTTTCTCAACACAATCCCTCCTATTGCTATAAGGAATATACTAGGGTATTTTAGTCATTAAGCCATACCTAGTGATCTTCTCAAATTTTGTAGAAGGCTATCTTCACTTTCTGAAGATGAGGTCTAGTTTTGATAGTACTTTGCATATATCAAAATCCTATCACAGTTTAAACATTAACAATCCTAGTTTGAACAAGGAAAGATGAACACTATAAAGTGGTCATGGTTACCTTAAGCGAAAGGTTTTACTTGCTCATCTTGTGATGCGCATAGTCTAGGATGTTGATCATTGTAAAAAGGACAAGCTCCCCCCTACCCAAAGAAATCCCTTGCTTTCACAAAATAAGCAAAATACCAAAATCAAAGCAAATCCCTTGCTAAAAAAAAATACAAAATAAATAGTGATTTTCATCACTAAGCATGAACAAGTATCCCAATCAATGAAAAGAAAAGAAGGGGGTGAAAAGCTTGAATCCCTAGAATGGTCAGTACTCAAAGCCATTGAGTGATCCCCAATATAGCAATGGGTTGAATGAATCTCGCTTGGCATTGGGATAGTTCTAAGCAATTTACAAATGAGCTAGCTTTAGGTGGCTTGTATTACCTAGTAGTCTAGTCCAACTACGTCCAAACTTAGAATCATGATGAACATTTGGTGATCCTCATTATAGAAATGGGCTGAATGAATCCCAACTGGAAATGAGGTAGTCTTATGTTTCATCTAATATATTCATTTTCACACACAGGGATAATGAATATCTTGGTCTTCTTAACAAAAAATTTTATCTTTTAAAAGTCTTGTATAGTCATTATACAAATTTTGATCAATCGACTAGGGTATTTGAGTCTCATAGAAAACCTCAAAAATCCCTCATAGCAACAAATCATCTCATCAGTCAATCACAATTTTTTGTAGGATGTTTTGTTTATTAAGGAGTGTCCATGAAATAGGATAGATATCGGATGGATATCAACAATGATATTTAGATGACCACTGACTATTTTGTGCATATCTTTTAATTTACAGAAGCTCATAAGGGAAAACCATACATCTCACATCATCTCATCTCACATATGGATACTAACATGATTAATTATTCTGATAAGAGTTGTCATTTTCATTCATGATTTTTATACATTCTGTGGTATCTTCCATTAGTTTGTAACACATATTAGATTAATTCCTTATGTTTTAAGTGATTAAAAAATACAGGTTCATTTGTGTTAGTTCATTTCTCATGTAATTAATGCATCACATTACATAAATTATATATCATAGCACATGTCACATAGATTAAATGCATAAACAATTAAAACAAAATAAACATACATTTAACAATAAGCATTGCATCCATATATGCATATACATCATAGTGCATCTATACATCTAGATCATCGCATCCAATCATGCATCTATTAGCTAGCTAATGCATGTCATTAGTACATCACATCCACATAGCATATGATGAGGCTTAGAAATGCCTCATTGTTACACTATATTTGACATATAAAAACTGCCATATTACCAAACATGAAAATTTTAATTTCCAAATAGTTGATTAGAATATATTATTTGTTAAGTGTTTGCATGATTTTATGTTAGGAACACTATACCCATGTTTTGACTATTTTTAGCATTTTGTGACTATTTTTGACATGATTTTGTTGGTGAAAATAACATAGAAAAATAAAGCAAACAAGCATGTTCAGATCTGTGGCTCACTCCAGCATGTTTGAAGTGTCATCCCATTTCAAAACCAAATTTGTCAAGTGATTTGGCATGAAAATCATCTCTACTGCAAAACAGGGCAGTGACAAGTTTTGTGCAGCATACAAAAATCAGCCAGTTGTCACATTAAAGGAGCACCTTGAAGTTGTTAGACAAAGCAAGAAAAAATGGATGGAATGTGTTCACAGAGACCAAAGAAGACTTTTGACTTACTTGGATGCATTCCCACTTGGTCTGAATGGATAACAATAGGGCATAACAAAACATGGACAAGTTGTGCAACATTGTTGCACTATTTCAAGTTTGATTATTTTATGCATTTTAAATAGCAAAATGTTAAATGTTGATGTCCATCACCTCAAAATAATGTTTGAATGCTTTTCCCACCTTCCAACTAATTTGAAATGCAATTTGGCACCAAGTTTCTATGACTATGCAGCAAACTATCAACTGCATAAAAACAACCATACAAAAACCGGCAAGTTGTCACTTTATTGATGACTTGGAATTTGTCAACTAAAGAGGAGGAAAACGCTTGGAAACAGTTGATGGAGGTTAGGAATTACTCCTGATCCACCTGGCAGCATTTCCACGTGGTACAAATGGGAGCAACAAGACAAAAATACTGAAAGGCAGGAACAACTAGAAAAAATGCATACAAAAACCAAAATTATGCAATTATAAAGGAAGTCATAGAATTTATCAATATAAATGGGGGGCAGCAGTTGGAAACGATTACTAATGGATAGAAAAGATGTCCCATCCACTTAAAACCACCTTAATTTCTAATTTTGTTGCAGTTGAGCATAAAGTCTATTTCTGCTACTGATATTTTGAAGATGCTTCGGAATAAGGGGGAAAAGTAGCTAGTTTTAGTCAAACAAAGGTTTGAGCACCCAAAATGGTAGGGAAATGATATTTCAAGGTGGATATAGGTGTACAAGAACATTTCTAACCTCCTCCAATGCACTCCCACCACTGGAGATGCATCCCAAGGGCCAATGAGTGTTGTTGCAACACAAACTATCCAAAATAAGACTAAGTTTCAGAACTGATTGGCAAATCACTGAGAAACAACATAAGCTAATTTGAGCATGATGCAATTGTAATAGTTTATTATAAATAACACAACTCCCTCATTGGTTGAGCTATTAGGGAGTAGCTGGTAGGAGAGTAGTTAGTAGCAACAAATAGGACATAGTGCAACATTTTTCCTATAACAGTTCAACATGTTTTGACAGAAATAAAGTGCAGTATTTTGTGTTTATTTTGTGAGTTTTAAGTGAGTGTTTTAAGTAGTTAGTTAGTGCTTCTTCACCTTCTTCTGGATCAGGAAGCTTGGGTCCACTTTCAGGCCTAGAAGGAGGACTGTTATGACAGGTTTTTCTGTAACTTTACTACAACAAAACTAACAGATTGCTTGTCAAATTTTCTTTTCTTGTTTAAGTTAATGTGATGTTTTCATATGTTCAAATTGTGTTTGTATGTAGCATTTGTGTGTGTCTATTGAAAAACAGTTTAGACCCTTATTTTCCATGTTTTCCCTATTTTTATATTTCAGCAACTTTTATCAGTTTTTTAGTAGTTCTTATTTTGTTGTCAGTCACTGTAGCAGAAGCTTGATGACCTTCCGTAGCAGGACATTGATAGGTGTTTTTAACATAAGTATTATTTCCAAGCGTTATTTCAATATTGCAAGTGTAACTAGGTTCAATTCTGCAAGTGTAATTTAGGATTTCAATTCAACAAAATTTCAATTTAGCAATTTTAAATTCTTGCAATTGTAGTTAGATTTCAATTCTTGCAAATTAGAATTAGTTTTCAGTTCTTGCAAGTTTCCATTCTATAGATTAGGTTTAGTGTGACACCAAAAGGCTAAACCAACATCTGTTTCACCCAATAAATGTTTGTAATCTGAATGTTTGAATTGTACTCTACCCTAACCTTATATCGTAGACAGCCTTGGACACCACCTCGGATTGATAAATCATAAATATTAAATGATGCTATTAACGACACACATCAACATAAGCAAAACATCATATAAGCATTGCATCTATTTTGCATCACATAAACATAAAGCAATAAATGGTACATATAATGAGACACAACAAAAGGAATATCATATATATATATATATATGTGTGTGTGTGTGTGTGTGTGTGTGTGTGTGTCAATCATTGAGTACATAGATGAGGTACAAAATACCCACAGGTTACAATAGTGTAGGTACTCAAACCTTACACTCAAAATGATAATGACATCATGTCACATCATGCATGGCCTATGCCCCCTAAGTTGCCTCCTCCCTCTACGCCCTCTCTGTGAGGCTGCCTGGAGCTAGTACTTACTGATCGCTCTGATCAGGCCCCTAACCTATGACTGGGCCGCACTAATGAGTGCCCAGACTCACTTAGAAGAGTATTGTCTCATAGCCTAATCTCAGTCTCTAGCGCAATAATATAAGCAGAATATGTTGTGAGTTGTGTTGTATCGTATGCTATGATGCCCCGCAGACATCTGATCTCTGCATCTGCATCCAAACCTGCTGGTCTCTAAGCGACTAGAGTGGATGGTGTAGCTTGAGAAGCATTAGGAGCCCCTAGATGTACCTTGAGAGTATCTCTCTCCGTAATCCTAAGTTCTAGCTGAGCCTATAGAAGATCCCTCTTTGCAGTAATCTTCTCTATAATGATAGTAGCAGAGTCAACCTGAGCCTGTAGTGCGGTCTTCTCTTTGAATCCCCGCCATCGTATCTACCCTACACTCAGCTGAGCCCGTGCTATAGCAAGAGAGGTGTCCCTCTCTAAGATCTGTCATTGAGCTGTTTGTAGTTGTGCCTGCATACTATGTACTTGGGATCACAGTTGGGACACCTCATCATCTGGCACCTCCTCTTCGCCCTCCTTCTCCTCTTGTGGATCCTTTGCCTGTGCTATAGCCTGCCCCCACTCTCCCTTAGTCCTAAGATGCACTCGTCATCCATTAGGCTCATCAAACGCAACCTCCGTAGTTGCACCATCCCTAGAGCAGCCCAGAGGATCACCACCTCGCCATAGCGTGGTAGTCCACCAAGCGTCATAATCCGATATCGTTCAGCATCTATTACCCTTATATCTCCTAGGGCGTCCTCATCGGTCAAAGCTGTGACCTGAGGCCACGCAAGTTGTATATCTGTCTTAAGGCAACAGTAGAGGATTGGATCCTTTGGGATGTCTTGCTAGACACTAAACTGTCTGGTCACTCGGGATAAGTGGAAGAACTCCCACACCCTAGGCTTATGCCTAATCACCCAACGATCGTGCCTAGTTTGTCTCAGGTACCGATCGACCTCCTCACATGCTAGATAGTCCAAGTAAGGTTGTAGTATGATCTGACTTGTCTATAGCCCTGTCAGTCGGTCTAAGAAAACTACAGATCCTCAACATGAGACCTACTCCTATAAGTCTTCAACTCCCGTGGCCAACGAACACCATAACATTGAGTCACTACCGCTAATCATGTGATACCCATCGACAATCCTCCTAGGTGGTTTATACTTATGTGCTCCCACACCCAAATTTGTAGTAGTAAGCTGCATCCTACGCCCACTCACCCTCGTTGCGTAATGCGGTATAGCTCCTCATATAGCTGGGTTAGGAGGGCACTCCACCACACCATGATGAGTGGATTCTCTATGGTGCTCTCGAGCAGATCTTGCACGATCGCCAAGAGGTTTCAAGGGAACCTCACTTTTGAAGTTTCTAGAAGAAGCACGTTACAGATAATGTGCATCAAGACGGCCTAACATCATGTGAAGACATCCTCCTTGTACCAATAGGCCACTAGCACCCCGTCATGCTCTATATCCCCTAAGGCCTCCGCCTGCCTATCTCTAAAAACCCTCTAGAACACAATAGCCTTCATTGTGGTAGCCGAAGAGGTGATAGCGCATCCATCTATAGGGATCCTATAAATACGGTAGACATCCTCTAATGTCACCGTCATCTCCCCAATCAAAATATGGAAAGTGTTAGTCCTCGCATCCTAATGATGGGCTAACACCGTGATGTAGACCTCATATGCCTTGATGGTCGACAGTCTCAAAACATAACCTAGGTCCACGACCCCAAACCAGTCTAAATCTGCATGGCTCAACTCAGGCAATAGCTCGCATAGCAAGTCGGGCTCTCGTGCCCGCGCAGTCAAGGTCTAAGGGGAAGAAAACAAGATGCATAATCAAAAATTAACTTTAAAAATTAAAAAACAATAAAAAATCAACCTTCAAAATCAAACAAATCAAAAAAATTAAACCTTAAAAACAAAAAAAAATCAAATAATAGGCTAAGGTTTCTTAGTCGCTCGAGGCAACAACAGTCGTCGTCACAGTCGCGGTTCTCAACAGCAGCTAGCACCAATGATCAATTTTTTGACCGTTGGTGTTTGAACCTAGCTACGGCTAGCAATCGCGGACCCCAATTGACAAATTGGGAGCCGCTGTTGCCAAAAACAACTACAAAAAAGACCCCTTGTGAGGTCGTTTCCCGCCCCAAACATGCCCCAAAAAATTAAAACCCCCCTCTAAGATACCCTAAAGCTAAATCTCTCTAGAGGTGAGGTTCGTTACCAGCAATTTAGTGAGGTTCATTTATTGTCATTAATTAGTGAGATTCATTTTAGTATGCTCAAATCACAAAGGAGAGATGGAGAATCTACCTTAGCTTCGGCTCCACAACTAGTAGACGCCTCTGGCTGATCCGCCATGGTGATCAAGGGTAAATTTGGTAGCGTTTTGTATCAGTTCCTTTCTCTCTCACATCAGAGCTCTCACTTTCACTATTTGCCAACTGGAAATAATGAGTTGCAAAAACCCTAATTTTGCTTTTATATTTTTCATTTGGCCCTCAATTGCTGATGGCAACCGTGAACGCTGATTAGGTCAACCCCGACCGTTGCTATCAACCGCGACTAAAATTGTAAAAATCAACTGCGGTTGTCAACAATGGCTAGCAGCAAGCAAAAAATGCACTCATTTTCTCACCATGAGGAGCATCAAAATGGACAATAATAATTATCTACCGGTCCAGAATTCTCAAAAATTTCAAAAATAACAAAAAAATTAAATAAATCAAATTTCAAGTATGCCTCGTATCCAGTTGTTTACCCTATACACTTGGTGGTTGTAGCGACTTGCGCTCCATGCAATTCGGCAAGATGAGTAAATTACCATAAGGCTATTTGAACCAACTTATTCATTGTAGACTTGACATGTTTTCACTTCAATCCCAAAGAAGGCCATGACGACCGGACTACCCCACAGGAACGAGGTACTCATTTCAATTTTACTATGACATTTCAGCAGATCATTGAACATAGTGATTCAGCACAAGTTTACATGGAATTGCTATCATCTTGATTTCCTAAGAAGGCCATTGTGGTCGGATTGCTCCACGGGATAGAGATGTACAATTACTATTAGCAGTCGAAATCATGACTGTAATAAGACTTGCCATATAACAAAAAGCAAGTCTTTAATCATCCAACTTATTCATCATGGTCAAGCGACTCGTCGCTTTCATCATTTGTCCTTTCCTCATCGACTCATCGCTTGAGGGGGTAGTCATAATATCAACATTCATAATCAAAATCAACAATTGATCACTTGATCATGTAAATCGCGTTCGTCTCACGAATCATTGCTAATAGCTATCACAAGCTTCCCCATTTGCAGGGGCAAAAAACAAACATAGCAAATTAAAATTTTGGCATTTTGTTCTTCGATCATTGTTGGTCAAGACAATTCGTTCCGATTTTATGTAGATCATGTCCAAAGTTTTACTCAAGTTAAGCCTTCCCTTCTATTGGAAGCAATGATTCCGAGATGTGCGTCCTTTGCAGGATTGGGGCATCTAGCATTGACCAGATCAATGAACATCAATCAACCTATAATATGGCTTTAGGTGATCTATTTTTTCTTAGCGTCGTGTTTTCCCACAACGCATTCCAAAAGGGGCATCTATAGACACCTAAAACACGTCATGTTTAGGATATTACTCAAATGGGCAACTTTGCAGACCATATGAATGATCTTGGACCTTTCAAAGGCTAAGTAGTGATTCTAATCACTCATTTTAGGAAATCTAGGCCTATTCAGCCTTAGTTGTTGATGACATCAGCAGCTAATATCTCAACCGCGATTGACAACAGCGGCTTGGGTCCTAGCCACGTTGAGCAACAACGACTAGCCTTGTAACAAACTCGTCCATCTTGAGCCGAGAAAAATCAGTTGCAATGATCAAATTGCAACGATTTTAGAGCGATTCTGGGTGAGGAAGCTTCTAGAGGATTCCTCCCAACTGCTCAAGTCAACTAATTCTTGATCTTGGCTTCCTTGAGAAGCCAAGATTGGGATTTGGAGAGTCTATTTATAGACCCCCCAAAAGAGGTAAAGAGAGAGACAAGTTAAATGCAACGAAGTCTTGTCAAACTGGAGAGCCACTTGCAATCCTTAAGGAGTGCCAAGATGTTGTTCAATTGTAGAATGACCCCTGAATTTGAAGCAATGGAGTTTCCAAGAGTTTGAGGAGTAAGCTTGCCATTTCACACCAAGCCATTGGGAATTCACAACAAATCACCCACAAATCTGTGTTTAGACACTCAAGCGACCCTTGACCATGAATTTCACGAAGAAATTGAGCATCCACAGACCTAATTTCAAGAGAAGGATACTTTTCCCGTGGCTGATGTTGTCAACAGCGGCCCACAGTCTTAGTTACGACTGTCAACAGCAGCTAGCAGATCCATTTGCTCTGAGCATCAACGACTAGGGATTGATGTGCTTAATTCTCTATTTTAGCTATAGATTTACATTTCTTAGCAGGCATTTAGGTTAATTCAGCATAGATTAATCACATTTCACACGTTTCCATGCTTCATTTGTAGTTTTATAGGCATCTTTGCTTATTTTCATGCTTTCATACAATAGGTTCCTTTTATGCTTAATATGCAATATTTCATGCATTTCTAGGTTCCTTTACATGCTTTACGCTTTGCTTCGTGCTTATTCATCAGTCCTTTAAGCAACTTTACCTATCTTTAAACATGTTCATGCATCATTCACATATTTGCTATGTTTCATACTCTCTTGGAACTTAGCCTCATCGTGAGAGGCTTCATGTACTACTAATGTGCTTTGTTGTTTCCTTGCATGTAGGTGACAGATCTCTCAAAGACAAAGCATCTCTCAAGACTATTCTTCTTGACATTGGAGAAGGAGGCATCCTAGTAAGCCCTCAAGTAAAGTTATGAGGATCTTAAGAGTCTATTGAAGGCATCTACCACATGAGTTGTGGATTGTAATATGTATCACAATGGTCAATCCTTAAGAAGGATGTTCTTGTAACCTTGTTGTAAAAGAGATTCACAATTATTAATAAATATGGGCACATTCTTTTACTTTCTTCTTTGCACTTGGTTATTTGACTAATCTTGTCCTTTTGATATCATATTACATTGGTTGTTAGACTTTTAGAGCTTCTTCAAAATCTTAGGGGGGAAGCCAACCCTTTGCAAAGGTAGTAGTTTGCTCCGAATCCTCTGAGTGCGTGCCAGACCGATGATGACGATATGAACCCCGAGCGACCGGTGGTCCCCATCTCACACCGGGTCAACAAGAACAATACAGATAGGTTTGTTGGGAGCAATCCCTGTGGTTTGAACCTTGTGCTGACCAATTACTAAAAATAGTGGCTACAACCAACTCTCCTATGTAATAATAAAAAAAAATATATATATATATATTATATATATATATATATATATATATATATATATATATATATATATATATATATATATATATTGCCCAAGGATTCTAAAGGCCTTGGGATGAAACAATGTTTGTTGAATAAATTATAAAAACAAAAACTTAACCCAGGTGTTGTACGTGAGTTGGAGAGGAGAGGGCAATCCTCCAAGGGAGGTCCCAGGTTCGAATCTCCACCCTACCAAAAAGCTGAATTGGGTACCCAAAATCCAATTGATAATGTTGGCGCGGGCAGGGTTGGGTGCGACTCCCGGGTGACTTTGACGGTGTAGAACCCCCTGTTCGTGGTCTTTCAGACCAAGGCGGCCCCACAAGGGGTTTTTCGCTTTCAAAAAAAAAAACTTATAATAGGTTGACTATGAGTTTATGTTTGGGATACATGGAAATGATCATTACAACACATCTCCCCTCTCCTACTCTTTCTACTCTATCAATGTAATAATCCTTAACTTAAAAAAGTATTTAACTTTTTTATTTTAAAATTCATCAACCACCACAAGGACTAATAAGTTATTGACTCACACATTTAATTCTAAAATCTTCCAACAACTAAAAAAATACCTATTTTAGGTTGGAGGGTTCGGCTTGTTGGTCAAACCGGTCCCTTGGGAGGGTGGAGACCACGATTCGAATCCCTCAGGCCTCGTAATACCGAAGGGTATGTCGTGCCAACACTCCTAGCTACGTTAAAAAATTTATTCGACACAACTAGAGGTTATAGTGACAACAAGGTGCATGATCCAAACCCACAAAGAGACGATAAAAAATGTAACAAGTTACCGATTCTTCTAGCATATGAAAAAAAACTATTATCAAGCACAAAAAATAAAAATATTTCTTTCCCAATATTCCACTTATTTAACCATTAAATTCCTAATTAGTTATTCCTAGATAGATTTAATCTCATAAAATTAACCTTTCACAATGTTCACTTATTTAGCCATCAAGTTCCTTATTAGTCCTTCCTAGAGAGATTTAGTCTCATAAAGTGCGATGCATGTACCATAACAAAATGTAATAAGCAACATGGTTCAATCTACAATCATTCTTGCTATTCTTTCCTAGTTCAAATAAACTTTATTATTATTTTAACAATTAATTTTATAACAAAGTTATAATTCTCATCTATAATTAACATTTATATCAAAATTAACAAAATACACCTTATTTATAAGGATATTTACAATCAATTGTTTCACAATACTATAATCAATTTTCTTCAAATCCAATAACAAATTAAAAAAATACATCATCTTTTTTAATTTAAAAAATACACCATCTTTTACCAAACTAAACAATAACACCATTTCCTGTTAACTACAATAATGATAATACTGACAACAAAATAAAAACTTTAAAAACAATGACAACATAATATCTACATCTCCTTTGTGCAGACGGAGGGGATATTTCTCATTTTGTTACTTTACAAATGCGTACCTCTCAGTGATTCTCGCCCTACGAAGCTTTTCCCTAACTTTAAGGAATGGGCCAGGCAAGACAAAAGAAAAGGGCAAAGCTATCGTTATAACCCATGTCCTCACCGTATTCCACTCTTACCGGCTTTATTTATGCAACAGGTGCTTTGCTGTCTTCCTGCTCTTTCAGGAATTTCCTGTATTATTTTATTATAACCTATACTGTTGCCCTTTTAAGAAATTTTTATCTTATTTTATTTTAATTTATATTGTTTTCTCTTTTTGTTATAGGTTAAAAATTACAAATAAACTTTCAAAGCAGGTCTATGTGAAGGCATTCATAAAAGTTTTTATATATATATTTTTTTAAGAAAGTGAAACAAGGAAGAAAGAAAGAAAGTGAAGCAAAGAATAACAAACTCTATGATGACGTAAAATTGATGAGATTATAAACTCTATGTTGATTGATAAGATTATAAATCCACCATAATCCGTTCTTTTTATATTTATTTTTATTTGATAGAAGATATAATTAAGGGTATTTTTTGTGTTTTCTAAAATTCTATTGATAATTAAAATTATATGAATAAGATAAATGATGCTCTTTAAATATCAAAATTACATTTTATGAAAGATAAAGACCGATACTAGATTATTCATAATTTTTATATATCAAATCTAATAAACTTCTAAAAAAAATCAAATTTTAAAACAATTTTTAATAAATTATTTAAAATATAAAAATTACTTACCAAAAAAAATACGCAAGTCATAAGAACCATTCAAACTTTCAAATCAATTTAAGGGATTACCCATATGTACTAGCAAATTACCCTCATTCTGTTGTTAGGATGGCAACTAAAATCAAACTAACCCTCGTCAGCTGAAATCTTTAACTGATGAGCGAACATTAAATTTAAAAATATACTAATAAAATCAAACTGACGAGTAATAAAATCAAACTAACCCTCGTCAGCTGAAATCTTTAACTGATGAGCGAAATTAATTAATTTATATTAAAGTAGTGGTTTAAATGGTTATAAACTTTATCTATTAAAATTGAAAACTAAAATATTTATCATATTCAAAACATAATCAGTGTTGTAAAAAGTTACATACCATCTCTTATTATAAAAAAACTATAAATTATTTTAAAAATTTATTAAAATATTTTCAGAGAGTTTTAAAAAAACCTTGCAAGGTAAATCACCTACTGATTTAAGCACATGTTAACAAACACAAACACAGATTCAGATAGGAAATTTACAGTTGCCAAATCACGAAGAAAAATTACTCGAGTCTTTAGGATCCATACCACAAATTTCCGTCTTTAGGATCAATACCACAGAACGTCTAAACCAATGCATTACTCCTAATCAGATCTCTTTCCCTTCGAATAGGACCTTGGGATTCTGCTAAGCACGCTCGAGTCAAATCTCCTATAATGCCCCTTTCCTTTATTCAATACATTATAAATAAAGTTATCCACTTGGTCCTCGTACTTCTCATAAAATACAGGCAACGTATGTGCAGAAACGAACCCTGGGCACAGAATAAATTTCTTAGAATATATTATTTAGGCAAGCAAATGAACAATTAAAACAAAAGAGGCAACTAATGTACAATATCAAGGAACCAAGCGAATTCCAGAAGAAGCAACGACCACTGACCTATGTAAATTAAAGTTAGAAAATTGCACCAACTAGCAATCATGGCACTAAATGTCAAAGCTGCTGCAACCTGTACGATTCCATGGTTTAAAAAATATATGCTGGCATGAAAAAATAATTTCTAATCGTCTATTAGATGTAATTCACATGAACAAAACTGAAAAATATAGGGGAGGAAAATACCATAACAAATGTCTTGAGGTCACTTCCTGTTGCAACATCCTGTAAAAACTGTAAGAATCTGTTTATTTCGTTTCTAAGAACAGTAGCGCCCTCAATAAATATATCTTCAGGCAGAATAATTTGGGGAATATTGGGAGGAGATCTGATACAGAAAACAAATATCTTAAGATTTATTTGATGGCTAAAACATGCAACCTTTAACAAAATCTACTTAAGATGTTTGAGCACTGTGGGAAATGAAATATTACTATGATATACAAATTATATAGCAATTCATAACCTGTTGAGGAAAGCTGTAGAATGTGACCATACAAACAAGATTAACATAGAAACAACCAGGCCGATGCAAATAATGGTAAGCAGATGATAATTCAACCATTCAAAAAGCAGCCATATAAGCGTGGCGCCGGCAAGAATACTCCCAGAAATTCGCTTGTTTCTCCACAGCAGGACATCCGCAGCTGTATAAACAACCAAATTAAGATTACAGAAATATAGTTTAACGGAAGCATCAATTGTGTCGTATGCATAAACATTATTCACTGTTCTGATCTATTCACTGTTCTAAACTAGGGTTTCACTGCTCGGTTGCCATAATGTTTCTATGCATTAACTATAAATATCTTGGAAAAGTTTTACAAGTCCTTAAAAAACATCCTAGGAAAAATGGGGGCTTTCTTCCCACATTGTAAGACGATGAAATTCCATATTGTAAGACCATGAAATCGAATAAAAGTAAACTTTGAGGAGGCCTTTTTTGAGGGGGCTTTTTTTCAATATTGCAAGACAAGGCAGTAGAAGTAAACCCTGTACAAACATTAATCCAAAAAACAAAAAAATTTAAAAGTAATATCATTCTTACATTTGCCTCCTCCAAGAAGATGATGCACAGGCTTCTGGCGGCCGAAGAGCCGATTAAATGACTCCGAAACGGATGATTTTTCGCTACTTTCAAAAAATGTGGATGCGTTCTGCTTTGGAACGCTGTCCGCTATTGTTTCAATAAAATTGTTAAGAAGATTTTCGGCCAATTTTTTTCCCGACTGTTCCGGCATTGTTCCTGAGAGCTTGTCAATTCAATCTGTTGGAAATCAAAGCACATCGAACTTTAGAATCTTACTATAGCAATGTATTGAAGAATATTACTCTAGCAACTAACGGATTAGGTCAAAAAAAAACCTCAGAATATAATAAAGCAGATGAAATGATAAATCGTGAACGGATAAATTTCCATAGACGCATAACAGCTAAGTCCGTTAAGATATAAGTTTAATAAAGGAAACAAACGAGGACACTGAACTACAAACCAAAGTAATACATAAACAGAGCTTTCTGAGAAGCATAAGAGGCAGCAATTTTTTTTTCAAAGCGTAGAGAAACTAAGAAGAATTGCCTAACGCTCAAATCTCCCTTAAATCCCTTTGGTAACTACAAATCCTTAAAAACAAAGAGAAAATCCCGACCTTTCAGTATTGATCGTAAGTAACCTCGATTCTCTCAGAGCAGATTTTGTCCTGGGAGTCGTCCGAGACGGAATTAGTGTCGCCTATCTTCAGTAAAGCCTTCTGTCCGTAGAAATGACCCGAAACCAAACCTTCTCGTCGCCTAATCTTCAATAAATTCTTATGTCCATAGAAATGACTGAAAACGAAACCTTTTCGTTTGGTATTAAAGCTCCGTCAAAATCGTCTAAGGAAACTTTAACCCCGCCCTGTGGTTTATTGGTCCATTATTATATAACCGTGAGAGCGATCAGCTGGCCCCCTTTTTATATTAGGATTATTTACTAGGGTACATGAGAGTTTATACAATTATAGTGGAAATAAAGTGTATCTTAATTTAAGATAAATAAGAGTTTATATAATTTGGTTGAAAATAGAATGTATTTTAATATATTCTTAAATTGTCCCTGAGATATCTGTGTTTTTTTTTTTTCCTTTTGTTTTTGAGTAAATTTGCTTCTGTGTTTCCTTTTAGGATTTCCATTAATTCTCGATTGTTACTATAGTTATGCTTATTTTTATCTGGAGGTTCTAAGACGGTCAGAGGAATGTCGTGATAGAGTCGGTTCCAAGAACTTTCGCCTTTTTTTCTTTGTTTTTCCAGGGCGATGATGGGGATTTTTTTCTTTGTCTTTCCAGGGCGATGATGGGGATGTGTGACATCTGTCGTCCGCATTTTGCGCTCTTATGATATTCCCCGTTCAGGCCTTCCTTTCGCTCAATGTCTCTTCTATTTGTTTTACGAGTAACGAGTTTTGTCGTTTTTACGAGGAAACATTGCCACCGCCAGTGCACAGGATGAGAAAGAAACTCTTATAATATAATCAATGTTTAAAATGGGTATTTTCATTTTTATTAAGCAAAACCAATGTCCATCCATCATAATACGGGCTCTCATAATACGGGCTCTTTGTTTTTCTATGGGAAGATTCCATTGCTACGTATTCAATCAATCAGTCAACATCATCTTGTCAAAAATAAACAAACTGCTTAGACAATAAGGTTTTGGTGACGAGTAAACGTATTTGGTGGAAATAGATTAGTTTGTTTATTATTTAGGGTTTGTGAATTAGTAAGATTTTAAGTATTTATTAAGAGGAGATCTAAGTTAAAATTTTGTATGTTAGTTTGACAACAACGATACAAACTAAATCCTGAATAACTGGAGGTATCTTTACTTTAGAATATAGATTTCATGTTGCAACATATTCAATCAATCATTCAACATTATCTTGTCAAATAAACATACTGCTTTGACCATAAGGGTTTGGTAACAGTACTCATTGAAAAAAAATGAAGGTTTTGGTGACAAAGTAGACACATTTTGTAATAAGAAATTAAATGATGTTTTTGGTTATGACTTTTAGGGGTTAGGTGGACTGGTAAGTTCAAGTGTGGTTGAGCACTTACGAGGGTCAAATCCCAAGCACCTCGTAGTCCATTTCACACTAGACTAAAATTAACCAGATGGAATAGGAGTTACAAGAGATCAACCTCAAAATTTGAATCCTTCTTAATAGTAAAAAAAACTATAGGTAACTGATTTCCTTCTAATAAAAAGAAAAATTCTCAGACTAAATGTAAATGCCACTCAAGTCTTCCCGTTGACCAGTTGGAAGATTGTTACTGGATAATATATAACAAGTGGATAAGATATAACAAGTGCATTTAGTGGTGTCGTTAGGGGTGTTTTTTTTTAATTTATAAGAGTTAATTATAATTGATTGTTTTTAGTAATCGTTAAGGTAAAGATTATAATAGATGTTTTTATTATTAAATCTATTTTACTCTAATTATTCTAAATTAATGCTATCATGCTATCATCGTCAAAGGTGTACTCAGGGATTTGCCTGAACGAGATTTTTGTTGCCTGACGCCTTCACGGATTGTCTGTGGATTTGCCTTGAAATTAGTGAAATTTGAATTTATTTCCCGTTCGGTGAGCAGTCTCTGCTCTCTCCCAAAATGAACGTGTGGGAAGACGAGGGTGTTTATGATATCGAGTGGGTGTGGGTTTAAAGATGTAGGGTTTGAAATTTAATTAAAGTTTGAAGCTTTGAATTTAAAAGGTAAAACTGTAAACCATGTGTTAATAATCTAAATAAGTTGAAAGCAAGTAGAGTTTTATGCTATATTCAAATGATCCTAATATAATGCTATAAACATATAAGATAAAATAATATTTTTTATATTTATTTAGAGATTTAAGTTTAAATTTTATGGAGCAGATTTTTTATGAAAATTTATATAAATTTAATTTAATTTTCTTAATATACATGGTAATAGACAATGTTTTATTACAAGAACTTATGCAAATTTAAAATTTAATCCAGGTAGTGGTAACTCTTTAATTTTTCATCTAAAAAATGGGAACATTTCTTAAATACGTGTGTAAACTTAATTTTTTAAGCTACAAAATTATTGTAGTAGTGAGAGCTTTGACCTCTCTTTTAAAAGGTTCAAGATTCAAATCCCACTCAAACTCATTATAAAAATATATATAGAATTTTGTTATTATGAACCATAATTTTAAGAAAATTAAATTTTTTATTATTATTTTGTTTATCGACGGATTGTATAAAATTGAAATAAAAATAATTATATTCTTATATTATTAATCAAAGTATATATTATAATTTAATAAATTTCAAACCTAATTTTTTTAATTTAAAGACCTAAAAAAAATTAAACTAAGATTCCTCCTGTTCCATATAAACTTTTAGTATAGGGAAATTCCATGCTCTACTATTACAACCTTAGGCGACATTGTGATGCGGGAAGAAATTCTGGTTTTTCATGATATGATGTTTGCCAATTAGAAAGTATACATCTTGGTTGCTTACAATCTCGAAACTATATGTAGAGCTGGCGTGTAATAAAATATTTAGAAACAGTACTTAAAGTTAAAACCATGGACGATTCCATCTCTGAAATAACGACAATTCCACGAATACTTGCCTGTCATATCTTTAATGATTATTATTATTATTGAAAAGACAGGTAAGTTGATTAAGACATTTATTATTTCATTTTTAAGGGTTAGTTGGATTGGTAAGTGTAAGTGTGGTTGTGCATTTATCAAGAAGAAACCTAGGTTCAAATCTTGGGCCCTAGCAAAGGTAGTAGTCTGCTCCGAATCCTCTTAGTATACGTCAGACCGATGACGATGACAGTATGAATCTCAAATGATTGATGGTCCTCATCTCAGATGGATAGGATTATTGAAAGCAGTCCCTGTGATTTGAACCCTGATCAATTACTAAAAATAATGGTTGTAACCAACTCTCCTATATAATAAAAAAAAAAATATTCATTATTTTTTATTATTAGTTTTAGGTTTAAATCTTGTATATGTCATTATAATTTTTACCTCTTATTATTAGGGACAAAGTTTAAAGGAGACCACAGTGTAAGGGAGATCATTAGTGACTCATGATTATGTTATGCAGAGGGTGACTGATGATTGTTATCCGCAATTAGTGAAGTCATATCACACTACTACCTTTACCTAAACAAAGGTACCTCCAAAGTTTAAACTTAAATCTCCTCTTAATAAATAAAACCTTGTAATCAACGAAGTCAAGTCACACTACTACCTTTGCCTAAACAAAAGTACCTCCAAATTTCAACCTCTCCTTATTATTAGGGACACGGTTTAAGGGAGACCATTAGTGACTCATGATTGTGTTATGCACACTGGTGACTGATGATTTTTATCACGTAGTCGAATGGCTTGCAACCAACAAAGTCAGGTCACACTACTACCTTTGCCTAAACAAAAGTACCTTCAAAGTTTAAACTTAAATCTCCTCTTAATAAAAACTAAAACCCTGACCAACGAAGTTAAGACACACTAATACCTTTACCTAAACAAAAACACCTCCAATATTTAAACTTAAATCTCCTCATAATAAAAACTAAAACTTAAATCTCTTCTTAATAAAAACTAAAACTTACCATTCCACTAACCTAACCCAAACTCTTTTACTAAAAACACCCCGACATTAACTCCTTGCACGCCTTTACGCACCCTCAAGCCCTTTCACTAAAAACATCGCGGGCATTAACTCCTTGCACGCCTTTACGCACCTTTTATAAAATTAATATTCGTATAGGCACATTCTAACGGATTCTATGTGGGATCTCTACGAACACTCAACATAGATTTGCTATCTATGTGCAAAAGTTTTAATTTTATTATTGGTAAAAAATTTAATTTTTTTTATTTCGTGAGAAATTTTTACGATTAATTTATAAGGTTGAGTAAGTTTCTTTCAATCATGATCATTCTTAAAATCGAAAGTTGTGTTTATCAATAAGAATTTAACATAGCCACCATGCCCACCTCATCACACATTCGCCCACGCCACGGTTTGAACGTGGACCTCTCGAAAAAGAGCCAAAGTCCGAACAGTTGCATTGAGACTTATTATTGGTAAAATTTAAAGTTGTTTTTAACTTTTATGAAATTATACGAAAGGATTTTTATAAAAGATTTTTTTAAAGAATTTAAAAAATATATATTAAAATAATATTATTTATAAGTTGGATAAGATTTTTTTATTTTTTTATTTTTTTATTACATAGGAGAGTTGGTTACAACCATTATTTTTAGTAATTGGTCAGCGCAGTGTTCAAATCACAGGGATTGCTCCTAACAAATTTATTCGTCTTGTTATTGTTGACCCAACGTATGATGGGGACCATTGGTCGCTCAAGGTTCGTACCGTCATTGTCGATTTGACGCGCACTCAAAGAATTCATAACGGACTACTACCTTTGAAAAGGGTTGGTTTCTTTCCAAGGTTTGAACCTAGGTCTCTTCTTGGTAAGTGCCTAGCCACACCCGCACTTACCAATCCACCTAGCCCTTGGAGGTGATTTCTTTCATTTTTAGTTAACAAGAATATTTGTTTCCTTATTTTAACTTTCAATAAACTTTCATAACTCTAAAGCCCAAGATCTTAAAAACTAACCACTTTTGGTTACAATATTGAAAGAAAATATGCATTGGATCCAAATCTCTTGAACCATATATCTACAATGGTTCAAATTAACTAAACTTTGGATTTGCTTACCAACTGCCTAATCCTCTCATCCTCAATATCCATGTCATTGTGTCATTGAACCCCTACCTCCTTGGTATCGTCTTAGCCAAGAAGTTTGTCATTCTATTCAGAAATCTACCCACATAAATCGGGACCACATCATCCAATTCCCTTCACAACTTCTTAATTTGGATGGCAAGAATTCTCAACCTCCACGTCTCCAAAGCAAAGTTCCTCATGTAATCCAAAACTCCTACCAAGATTTGAGAATTCGATTCTATGATTATCCTCCTATAGTCTTTTCTTATTGTCCAGATAGAAGTAGATTTGATAGTTGAGGCTTCGACTTCATTTTTTGTGGCCTTGCCCAGGCTCTATAGTTCCCAATAGAGCATTGTCCCAATATGATTCCTGTAGACTACTTCAATTCTAGCTCTGTCCAAATTACCTTTTACAACTCCATCAATATTAATTTTAATCCATCCTTCTAGGGGTGTTTTCCATCTAGCTTTTTCTTGCCCCTCTTGCACTTCAACTTCCTTCTCCATCGTCCCTAGCCTAAGTTTTCTCTTTAGCATACACTGTCATAGTTTCAATGACTTTGCTCCAAATGACCTACCAAACACCATCCATAGATGAAAAGGTTTCTCTAAAAATTCTTCCATTTCTCTCCAATAATTGCCACCAAATAAAGTTTAATCCAAGCTTCCACCCAATACGAAGAGCTTCAAATTTAAATATGACCCTCTTCCATATTTCCCAAATATTAATTCAATTAAGATCACCATTACCTCTGATTTTATAAGCTAAAAACCATCTCTTCGAATCTGGCATGTGAATAGACACTCAAATATCAGGTGGTCAAATGTTTCCTCATTTTTGTAGCATAAAACACATTGGGATGGGCCAACTATTTCCCTATGCCTCGTATTATCAAAACTAAGAATTCTATTGTGCATGAACTACCAAGAAAAGAAGTTTATTTTTTACCAACCCTTAGACTGCCAAATCTTTGTCCAATCCTCAACTTGATATGCATGAGGAGGAGATCTGGATCTTTTCATATCCATCCTTCATTGTGTAGACTCCAAGGCTCCCATAGCCCCAAGTTAATTCATCCTTTGCATCCCTACCTATGAGAAATCTTTCTACCAAGATTTTAGTCATGACGGGTGTCAATTCTATAGGGATTGGAATTGACCACTTGTTCCAAAGGGAAATGACTCACCTTATTTGGTTCCCTTGTCCCAAATATTTACTAGTTAAAACTATGTTGAATAAATAAGTTGGTAAGGAGATCCACCTCTAGTAAAGCTTTCCATCCAAAGCTTTATTATTTAGCTCTGATTTCCTCAGGCCTAAACCTCCCTTTGCCTTGGGCTAGCTTACTTTCTCCCAATCTATTAATGCCCATTTCTTCTCTCCTTTTTCTCCCCATAAATTCTTTTGGCCATCTTGTCCAACTCCTTCCATATGGTATGTGGGGCAACAATGATAGAAAATTTGTAAATTGACATGGCTAAATTACTGACTGCAAAAATAATTAATCTACCCTCAAAGATTAATCATTTGTGAGACCAATGGTTAATTTGTCCTTTGAAATAGTCCAAAAGATTCCTTCAAAAAACTATTTTAGTTTTTATAAAGGATGTTAGTTATCCATTAAATATTTATTTTATAGGAGTGGTCTAATGGGTACAACCTAAGTAGCCTAACAGTAGAGAGTTTGGAACTCTTAGTAGAGGTTCAAGCTTTGAATCTTGTAAGTGGTAGGGTTGTATACCATGTTTTGATAATTAGAATATGGTTGGATAACCATATGTTGGGTAAATAATATCCTCCACATATGGCCTATAGCCTCACCAAATTAAAACCTACTTTATCCTTCACCCTTTCAACTAAACCTTGTTACCGCAATATGGTGTATAACTACACCCATTAGAAACTACTTTACCCTTTACCCTTTCAACCAAACCTTGTTATTAAAGTATGGGATATGACTACACCCATTTGATTTGAACCTTGAACCTCTTATACAAAGTTCCAAAGTCTTATCGATATCCTCCACAAGGTCATATCATATGACCTTTGGTCTAATAGATGCTAAAAACTACTTTACCCTTTAAACCAAACCTTGTTACAGAAGTCCACATTACAAACTAATTTACCCTTTCAACCAAACCTTGTTATTGAAGTCCACAAAGGTCGTCTCATATAGCCTATGCCCTAGTAGACATTAAAAACTACTTTACCCTTTTAACCTTTCAACCCAACCTTATTACTAGAGTCCACGAGGGTCATTTCATATAGCCTATGTCATCTCATATACCCTATGCCCTAATAGGCATTGAAAATTACTTTTTTTATACATAAGAGAAATGGTAACACCTTTGATTGATATGGGGTAGGACATTGAATCAAACTCAGATGTCATTATAAACCCTAGCCCACTGGGTAAAACAAAATCAATGGGACCCCCGACCCTCTAGGGAATCGAACTGAGGTAGCCAATTGACAAACAATTAGTTGCTACCAATCGGTCTATCCCTTTTGGGTATATTGTGGTTTGAACTTGGATCTCCCTAAAGAGAGCCCAAAGCCCTAACCACTATGTTGTCCTTGCAAACACATGTTAGGGTAAAGCATGGATTTTTATGAGGGGTCTTGGTCACCTCGTACTAAGGTTTGAACTTGGATCTCTTGAATGAAAACCCAAGGACATACCATTATGATATCGCTCTTGGGAAAATGTTAGAGTAAAGCATGGGATTTTATTAGGGATTCTAGTCCTCTCACATCAGGGTTTGAACTTGTGTCTCCTGAATGAAAATCCAAGGACTTACCAATACGGTATCCTTTTAAACCAAACCTTGTTACCAAAATATGTTGTATGATTGCATCTATTATATTTGAAATGTATGGTGTATAATTGCACTTCTTTAAACCTCTTATTTGGAGTTTCAAAGTCTTACCATGGAACCTACTCAATTTAATTGCAAGTTAAAGTAAATTTCTTCAAATAAGTGAATTTGATATGAAAATGAGACTCAAGAACATGTATGTTAGAGATTAAGGTTAAATAATTATCTTTTATTATGAAAGGCAAGTTATAGTAAATTTCATTTTTAGCTTAAAAATAGATATAGATGTGGTATTTTTTATAATTTGGATTTTATGGGTTAGTTTTATTAAAGCATTTTTTTATTTTTAATGAGGTTAATTTTTTCAATTGGTTATATGGGATTGAAACAGGCCCCACCCATATTACATCATCACCACATAGTGGTATTACAACAAATCTTGAATATTATCCATGTATCACTTGGCAAGATTTGAACCTTGGTCTCCTCCTTAAATGTTGAGGAATCTAACCAGTTGAGCTAATGCCACTTGATTAATTAGGTTAATTAAATTACATATAATTGGAAATCACTTTGGAGATTATCGTATATGCCATATTACATAGGCTTATGGCCCTAAATTAATCAAACAATTATGTAAGATATGCAACATTTATTTTATGATGCATGTGTTGTTTTACCCTAAATTGTTCGACTATCTCCAATAAATAATCCTTCACTATTTGTCAATTATGTTTATAGAATGTTGTAGAGAACCCATTTGGACCTAGGGATTTATCCTTATCAAAAGAGAAAAGAATTGAATAATCTTCTTCCAAAGTAATAGGCTCCATCAATTTGCTATTGTCTTCATTTATTATAACTGAAGATACTTCTAGTAGTTTATCATTAAGAACTTCATTCTCATTTAATCATAGAATATATTGGTAAAAAAACCTTCTCTCCTTTCTCATTTCACTATGGTCTTCAATCCAATCCTTTCTACTAATTAAATTCTACTAATTCTAGATGTTGATCTTTGTACTATTGAAATCCTATGAAAAAACTTTGTATTTTTATCTCCTTTTAACCAAGTTTATCTCAATTTTAATCTCCAAAATTTGTCTTCTTTACTCAAATATTATGATATTCACTAAGCAATCTCCAAAATATCTAGATGAAGAATTATGATATTATGATATTCTTTTAACCACTGCTAGACAAATTTATTTCAGAAGAGTAAGAAGGATTTGTGAAAGAGAGATATTTTGGACATGATCATAATAGCTCATGAAGTAATGCATTTAGTAACTTCTAGAAAAGAGGGAGTAATGATCTTAAAACTTGATATGAATAAATACTATGATACTGTTAAATGGAATTTTCTTTTTTATAATATTAAAAAATTGGATTTGGGAAGAAATAAGTGTAATGGATTAAAGTCTGTGTCTCTACAGTATCATATTTGGTGTTAGTCAATGGGCTAGTAATAGAATCATGTAAAGTCATGAGGGGTCTTAGATAGGGAAATCCTCTATTGTTGGCTTTTAATCCTAACTATCTCAAACTATTATAGATCCTAATATAAATAAGCCACAATATTATAGGTCAAAATATCAATAATAAAGAGTAGAATTATATATATGAGAAATCAAATATATATCAAGGTCAATATAATAATGAAATAACATTCACTGATAATAACAAATATGAACGTAAATGGCCAAAATCATTCATGTACATGCATGACGAATACTTGCAATAAAATTGCTCAAAATTTGTATACAAGCTTTATTATCAATGATTGTTATGTGATGATTGCTACAAACTATATTCCCTTGCATTGTATGGAGTCTTGTCTCCATAATATAGACATAGTAATGTGACTCTTCAATACTTGTCTATAGCACTCTACATATCTAGGAGATGCAACCTTTTCTATTCTTGACCTTTGACTTCTCATCTTGCCACTTGTATACTAGACTCTTTAATCTCTTTTTACATGTATACTTTAACTCTATGACACTTGCACACTTCTGCATGACTCTTAGTTTCCTACATGCATTCCTAATACAAGAAACTTGTGCACATCCTCACATTACATATTTGTACACTTACATACATGACACTTATGCACATTCTCTCAATAAACACTTGCACTCTTACTTGTGCATATCCTCCACATAGACACTTACATAAAAGAAAAATATAAATCACTCATCTAAACTATAGACACAACCCATAATATATTACATATTTAAATTTGTACCATGAAGGTGCTATAGGGGTACATTTGTGTGTACCAAATAAAGTAATATTTTCAACACCCCCTTGTATTACATTATTTGGTTATTAAAGACTTTATCTATTCAATATTTGTCTTTGATCTTTAATATTCATGTGACCTTGCATTGATCATGAACCTCTATTTGAGATTTGTCTTGAGCTTCATTCTTGAGTTTCGATCTAAGTTTTCCTTCAACTTCATTCTTTGGTTCTTTAGTCTTTGTTTTTTCATTATCTTGTTAATGAATTGCTTAAGCTTCTTCTTTGGCCTTTGGTTCATGTGCTTCTTTCCTTTCTGCTTTTTTTTTCAATCTTGATATTATTTTATAACTTCTCAACATTTACTTAGAGCATCATAATAATTTACTGAATTAGAAGTGCTTGGAATATTAGTATTGCATGAAGAATGAAACATTATTTTTGTAATGACCCACTTTCTCGATCCAAGGAAGAGAGATTATTTTTCATAATCATAAATAATAACTAACAAAGAAGACCCAATACATTTTTTTAGCATTGTAAGACATAACCACATTTTGATTTAAATGTCATTGCAAATGATACTTAAGGAGTGGCCAATTTCTTGTACTTCTAGGGTTCACTTTTTTAATCCTCATAGTTTAGAAAGGATGCCAATAGTGGTCCCTCCACTTTTCCTATACCCTCATTAGTAGAGGAGATTTTGACCACAACATAAATATTATACTTTAAGGCCCAAAACACCTAAATAAGGATACATTTTTTTTAACCCTACATAAGTCTATCTATTTAGGATTATTTTGACATAATGTCTTAGTGCTTAGTTACCATACCTCTATGGACTAACTAAGGCCATTACCACTCACTTGGTAATGATCATGGTCACTCAATCCTCACCATTCAAGGTGCCATCGCTATACTTTAGTGTGAATGATTCTTAGATCTCGTCATTAGGAATACGTCCAAGCCTCATGATTTAAGATTTTCTAAAAGCCTCATCGCTTTGGATACACCTGAGATTCACTATTCAAGGTGTATTATTCACAAATATTTAGTTATTGCATCACTGAAACTCCTATTAGATTCATAAATATATGTTCATTGCATCACAACTCCTCCAAGATTCAAAATTACATAGTTATTACATCACCACAACTCCTAAAATTGGGTACATCTTGACTCAAAGGTTTTCTAATATGGCTCTATATTCATGCCCAAGAATTAACATCCATCCAAACCTAAGAGTATTAGCATTTAAAAATAAATTAACCATCTCTCCCAAAGGAATAAAGTGCTATATTAAATCATAATCATAACACATTGTTAAAGAGTAGGAATTTAAATACTTTTTAAATCAGAATACTAGAATTTAGAATTTCCTTTAATTACATTGAAAATGATAAAATCAATATCTAAAAGAATCATTACCATAATTGTAGATTCTATCGATTTCTATCAATAACACATCCTTTCCAATATTGCAAATAACTAAATATTCCAAGAATTTTACATAAAGAAAAACATTAATTCATCTTCATCCTTTGAACAATTCTCAAGATAATATATCAAGAATGTTTACAAGACATCTATTCCTTCATCATAATATTTGCATAGCATAACTTTTTACACATGATACTCATAATATATCTCATTCCAAAAATAATATTACATTCAAGCATCAAAACTCAAAGTCACAAGTTTCTTCCTCTTGTCAAAGTATCCTTCTTGAAATGTCTTTTCTCCACCGAGCTTACAAGCATGAGCATAGGGATCATGACAACACTTTTAAATGAATATGCAAGCCTCACATGCATCATTCAAATAAAATCATGCAAGAACAATGCAAGATCTCAATCCTAATAGAATGTATATGCAAGCCTAACATGCATCATACAAGAAAATCATTCAATAACAATGCAAGATTTCATTTTCATGATTAATGTATATGCAAGCCTAACATGCATCATACAAATAAAAATCATTCAATAACAATGCAAGATCTCAATTCCATAATCTTACAATCTTCTTATAAAATCATGGGTTTACTACTCTCCTAATCAACTCAAGCATAACCTTATATATATATATATATATATATTCAAATCATAGAAATAAAATCACTCAATATTTATATGACTAAAGTATTTAATTAATATTAATTAAGATTTTTCAACCATATACTAATATTAATTAATATTGAATAATAAACAAACCTAGTATTAAACCAATATTAATAAGACAAAAAGGCTCATGATCAATATCAATGTATAAAGTTTGTTTTAGATATTGTAGAGGGGGAAAACCACACACCAACATACGATTCTCAAGGTTGGATTCACAGGGAAGCCTTGAGGTGACTGTGGTAGTCGTTGTAACTCTACACTCGGTATGGAGGAGGAACATGTTCACCAAGAACGGTTTTAGAACTCCAAGTCTGGGGGTGGAATGTGTTTGATGTATTCAATTTAAGATAATCACCTATGTTTGGTCTTTCTATAACTAAACCGAGAAAGATAAAGGACAATGCATAATAAGATGCAAGAAGACAAGAGCTAACCCTAGAATGATTATTTGTTTGAATGATTTCTAACCCTAGGGTTGCAAAATGAAATCTCTTAAGCAAGGGTTCAAGAAGAGATGCATAAAAAATATTAAACCATAAGTGCACACTATATGTTGTTTATCTTTCAAATTCCTAGAAATCAAAATATTTTATTTTTAAATCTGATCTAGGGTTTTAACATAAATATAAATCACCCAAAAAACAACCTAAATATTAATTAGGGCACTTATCTTTATTCGACGGTTGATCCATGCTTTATATTTAATTCAACAAGTATCCCACGATTCTAATTACTATGAAATAACTTCACAAAAACTTGAAAAATATGATTAGTGTTAGGGGGACTACTTAGACCCTTGTATGGATGTACTTGGAGGTGCAGCAGTCAATCCCCCTAGGTCATTTTAACTAACCTTTGAAATACAAAAGTGAAAGTTGACCTTTGGAAGATGAACAAACATAATAGAATGTAGTAGAACAATATGATAAATAGAACATAAAATATCCAAGTATGATCAGAATGAAACATGAAACATAAAACTAGGGTTTAGTGGTAACAAATTGCCCACAATACTAGCCTACATGAAATTGTGTCCCGTATAGAGTAACCGTGATTTCATACAACGATAAAATCATGCCTCATAATTACTGAGCATGATATCGTAGAAGAGAAGAAAAACCCTCAAATGATGCAGGTGAATTAATGCTAAGAAAAAATCTAGCTAATATGCAAATGCAGAAGTGTAAAAACAACCCGATGGTAGCGAAAAAGTAAACCCTAAGATGGAGACCTCCAAGTAGCAAAAATCCTCCTTAGGGCTTCAACACTTGTCCACAAAAATCAACAAACACACAAATAATGTAGTGAAATATCCTTTCCACAACAAAGCTTCAATAGACTATATCAATCACTTGAACAATGAGCACTTTGTCAACTTGTGAGTTAGCTTGCTTGCAAAAGAGAAGATCTCAAGAAATAGAACTTGGATTGGATTCCTTGGGGTGAAAAGAAGACTTCAAACCCTCATTTTATAGGGGATTTGAAAGATAAATGGGCAAGAAAAAACCAAGAAAATATAACGTCAAAAGATCAAATTTGAAAAATAGGGTTTTCTGGGAGAAAACCCTAGCTATGCAAAATTGTGCCTCGTAAAGGCCGATCGTGATTTCGTAAAAAGAGGAAAAAAATGGAGGTCCAAGCTTGTTTAGGGCAAGTTGGAGGGTCTCCCCAAGGATCTAGGGAAAATTGCTCACTCAAGTGGGTCAATTTTTTGGGTTTACATTTTGCCCCCTCTTTGTTGCATTTATGGCCTAATAAATGCATCAAAGAATGGTGTACATGCCTATGGGCAAAGACGACAGACACAAAACTTCCTCCTCGAGGCCTCCTTCCACCATCTAATTTGGAAAATTTGGTTAGAGAGGAATGCCAGAATCTTTGGTAGAGCTCCTAAAGGGCCCCCTTCTGTTGCTCAAAGTGCGTTATCTTACGCCATTGAGAATTCTATTAAGATTCCCAGTCCTCGTCCCCATATTTCGAGCGAAGAAGCTATTCTCAAAATGATGAATCTCTAGTCGTTTTTGGAGGTTGTTAAAGGGCCCTATCGAAGGAATGTTGTGTGGACCGAACCCCCGGATTAAATTAAACTTTGATGAAGTGGATAAGGGGAATCATGGACCCGCTGGCGCTGGTGGGGTTGTCCGTGATCATGACGAGAATATTGTGATGGCCTATTGTGAAGATTTGGGCTCCCAGATGAATCACTATGCTGAAGCCCGAGGTGCTCTGAATGGTATTTGGATTCTCTCTAAGAATCCTCGGCCTCTTATCATTGAGGGTGACTCGCTTAACATCGTGAATTACCTTCTTGGTACCAAAAATCCGTCTTGGAAAGTCTACAACATCATCCTCGAGGCTAGATCTCTTCTCTCCTATTGCTGTAGTGGAAAGCAAATCATATTTTAAGAGAAGGAAATCACGTGGCTGACCACATGGCCAATAAAGGGCTCATGACCACATGCCCGGTTGTGTGGCGGTCTCGCTTCCCTTTCGAGGTGGAAAGGTTGGCCAGGGCTGACATCCCTTCCTGATGTTTTCCTTGCGCAATTTTTGGAAGGTCCATTTCGACGTGTTTTGGGATGGCATGGCATTTTTGTCTACTCCATTGGGTGAGTGTGGGCGCAAGTGTCTTGTGATGCGCACCCCTGTTCCCAAAGCATTTTGTTTTTCTAGTATCCAAGACTCTCTAGAGTTGGCACCCTATAGACTCTCTACTCTTGTTTCTCCACCAAGGCGGATTATCTAGTTTGTTCGATCTAGGCATTGGTTCGTAGTTGGATTTTCAAAGTACCCCTTTCCAATGATACCCATGTGTGTGTGGTTTATTGGTGGTTCACGGGAATGTTTGGGCTTGGATCTTGTCATATCCTTGCCTTGGATTTGGCACACTCCTCTCAATCTTCCCTATGCATGCAATGATGTTTCGAATAAAAGGGTGGCGAGACTGCGTGGCTTTTTTAGATAAAGGAGAGGTAAGTTCAGGATCTGCGCGACACCGTTCCTTTGTGACCATGGCTTGCGGCATTGGATCTGGGTCGACTGTGGGAGGTGGCTCACGGTCAGGTTTATCCTCCCCCATCCTGCTGTTTATATTTGTCTGTTTGCTTTAATCTCTATTATTGGAGTTTTTTGTAGGTGGGTAATTATGGCTGGCCCCTTCATTGAGCCATCTACCCTCTCCCTTAGTGATGAGTCACGCATGTTCATAAGGGCTTCCTGGAAAAATTTGCAAGCCCTGACCAGGAGATTATGCAGTGCTTTGTTGACACTTGGACTCAAGGGGATGTGGTCATGAAAGGAATTAATATCCGCATTTCGACTGCTTTCTTGGCTGAGATCACCGGTTTATCGACCATTGGGTGGGTCATCAGGAGAGATAATCACAACTGGGCTGAGGAGCTGTAGCAGCTCCCTGATAAAGGAAAAAATCTTGGATGGGATAGGTCGTGTCTCCTCCGGTCTGCCCTCCCTGAGCCTTATAGATCTGCCATGTTTCCTATCATGTAGTATATTACGTGTGACGATCCTGACAAGACTATTTGAAGTTTTCACATTAGTTTTTATAACCACCTTCGCGATGGCAAACCTGTGAGTTTTCTAGATTACCTCTTGTACTCCCTTGGCCTTGCCATTGATAAGAGCCAAAAAGTGAACTCCCCTCCAATCCATCAATGCCTTATGGTAATTATTTATAGGCATGCTTTAGCCAAACGCCCTCCTCCTCAGGTCGTCAACCCACTGAATTCCCAAGTCCCCTATGCGTCCTCTCCTACATCCAACCCCTCCAAAAATAGCCCTCCCAGCGCTGATGGGCCCTCTCCCTACAACCGCTCTGCTTGTCCTCGGCCAAGACGCAGTATTGGTGGTAGATCGTCCGTTCCTGGCAAATCTTCCCAGTGCCTATGGAAATTTAGAAAGGTGAAGAAGGATGTCCGTCTGTAGCACATCCCGTCAGACATAGAGAGCGACAAGGAGAGTCACGGTATTTCTCTCTTGGACCTGACTGCTTCCATTCTTACTTCTGTCAACTCCATTATTTCTATCCTGAAGCAGAAATAGAAGCACCCAAATTCAAAAGGATAGGAGGATCATGATTAGCAGTCCATGGTGTCTGTCTCTTTGTGTTTGGCCTCCTTTCGGGTTTCTCTCGGGTCTGTCCTGTTTTCTTTTTGTTGTTGGGTCTCCAGGCCTAAAATCCCTTTTTGTTGTTTTCAAGTCTGTAGCATTAGGATGGTTTTATTTTCATTTAGATTTATTGCTACAGCCAAGAGGTATGATGCATCATTAGAAAGTTGGCTAATTTTGTACATAAGGTTTTAGGATCCTCTATAAAAACCCACTGTTAATATATTATAATAATTACCAAAAAAAAAAATACGACAGACACAGAAAGGGGTGGTTGGGTTAGAAGAAATGAGTAGTACGAAAATAATGTCATTCCTGATACTTTATTGTCTTGCATGCAAATCAAGGCATTAGGACATTAATGCCTCTCAGGTGAGGGTGCCCCATCAAATTTGAGAAGGAATATTTTAAATTTCTTTTGAAACTCGAAAATACATACTCAGAAGAAAAATAAATGAGAAGGAAGACTGAAAAAAGAGGAGAGAGAAAAGTAGCAAAATAGGCACAAAAAGAGCAAAAGGGTGAAAACCCTAATTCATTTTCACCGCACAAAAGAGGAGAAAGGGAGCTTTGGAGAAATTGAGAAAATGACACTTCCTATACATCGTTCAACTGTGGCGAGGGGCGAGGCCAACACCGTAGTGAAGAAAGCATAGGTAAGGACCAAAATCTACCTTTTAGATTAGGATTAGGGTAGATTTTCTCACTTTTAAAATTTTAAGTCACTCAAATATTTTATGAGGAACTTGGAGAGGCAAAATATGAAACTGAAAGATAAGCATAGAGATTAGATTGAGCTTGTTCAACCATCAAACAATATTTGAATGGTCGATGATCACCTAGGATGGTGATGATTTGATCTTTATACTCAAATTTTAGACACTAATAAAATGTAGAAGGGATCGTCCTCATCTCATGAATCCAAGGACGTCCAAGAAGAATATTAAAAGATGCAGAGCAAGGCACCATATAAAAAAAAAATCCAATATTTTGGGCCCAACCTTAAGATGGAGGGATATAACAACACAAGATTCTTGGGACTCGTTGTTGAAAGCTTTGATGATAATGTCGAATTTAGTTAAGTCTTCCTCTTTTAATCCAAAATTTTGGAAAAATTGATAAGTACATAAATTAAGAGAATAACCATTATCAATCAAGATATGTTTGACAAATTTTTTCGCAATGAATGCAGTGATGTGAAGGGAAGAATCCCCTCATGGTTTTGAGGAAGAAATATCGTCATCCGAGAATGAGATATGATGTATCCCAAGAGAACCTACAACATTAACCATGGCATTGGAAGAAATATTTAGAGGGACAAATTATTGTCTTAGAAGTTCCAATAAGGCTTCCCTATGATTAGGGGAAGTTTGTAAGAGTTCTAAGATAGAAATCTTATCGGGATGCTAGCTAACTATTGTTGAAGGTCAAAGGAGGTTTAATGTTTTAAGACTAAGGGTGGGTTCCCTGTTCCTGTACTATTTCTCTGATTGCTCTTTAAAATCAAAATGGACTATGATGAAGAATCCTTCTCCTACTGAGGGTGTTGTGCTGATTGAGATTGAACATGTTTCCTTGTAGTCACTCCAACCAATCCAACCATATTACCACAAGAAGGTGACTCATTCTGATAAGATACCTAATTAGTTGTCGGGTGTTCGTTCTTTGGTAATGGAGCTTTGAGGATTTCCATATAATAATTAGTCATATGCGCCTATTGAGTAGGAGGTTGATTATTTTATGACTGAGAACCTTTTGTGGTAAGGCACCCTGCATCAATTAGATCTTAAATGATATGTTTTAACTTCTTGCAAGAATTTGTCCAATGTCCTTCAACTCTAGGATATGCACAATGTTGACCTGCCTTGTACCAATTAGCTGTAGTATTTGGTTACCTTATGGGAGGTAGCTCAATCATATTAGCTTCTAAAAGCTGCTTTAAAACCACTTCCATGGGCATGTTAAGTTTCATAAAGTTCCTTTATGGAGGTTTATGGAGAATCATATTTTATAGGTTGTTAATGATATTATTAACAGGCCTACTATCTGCTACACCATCTCCTACAACATGCTTATTTTTATACTGTGACTTAGTGGTTTTATCTTCTTTCACTTTGAGTTGTCCTCTTATAATAAATGCTTGTTCTACTTTCCTTGCTAACTCAATTGCTTGTTCAAAATATGTAATAGTAGTTGTTTATAATGCAAAAGATAACTATTCATGCAGATTTCCAATGAATATTTCAAGCATATCTCAAGGAGGTAATGTATATATCAAACATCCAACTAGAATCCTCCAGTGAGACAATTTTTTTGAAAGGTTTTCCTCTTTACCTTGTTTCAAATTGTAGACATATTTCATGGTTACATTCCTCTCAACGTAAGCACCAAACTATTGGATAAATAATTTAGTTGTTTATTTGAAATATTTCAAGGAATGACTGGGAAACTAATAATACCATTCTAATGTCATGCCAGTAAGACTCTTAGGAAACATCTTTAGTAATAACATATCATCGTAGATGAGATCTTGGTAAGATATTATGAATCTCCTCAAATGCTCAATTAGATCTTCTATTCCCTTATATATGGGTAAAATCGGTATGAAAAAATGCTTAGGATAAGGTCTAGCAACAACAATAGGGTCTAGAGGCTGATTGCACATTTATTTATAGTTGTAAGTTAAACTCGAAGGCTAAATCATCTCCACTTTAGAAACTAGTTAATTTACCATGTTTGTCAAACTTTGCACCTCAGGATTGGTATTGTGTAATACCCCTAGATTCCTTAAGGGATAGGTAAGATATTGCATGGGTACTTGGATCATATTGAAGGTATTTATACTGTTGTGATATGTGGTGTCTTTATAGAGAGGATAACTAATAGTTGGTGGAATAGAAGAAAAATTATTGAGATGAGTGGATTGAGGAGGAAATTAAAAATAATTTTGAGAGACACTACTAGTTGAAGGGATTTGTGAACTTCCCCCAACATTGGTGGTTATAGTACTAACATGAAATGGTTGATGGGCATGATTATCATGATTCAAAGGTTCAAACAAAGGATTAATATGAATGCATTTATGAAATACCGTTGAAGGATGGGGAGTCTCATATTTTTCAAGTTGAGTGTCTCGTCTCATATATTCAAGCAAGTCTTACTTATAGTGTTTCATAAATACATGCATATGATCAAGTGATTTAAAGAAGTAGCACCCAACAGGCCTTTCAAGGGGACCATAGTTTGTTTTAGTTTCCATATTCTCTTACTCTTCTGTATTAAGGTTGGGATTCTCTCTATCAATTTGATCATCTTCTTGGGGAACATGATCAAAATCTAGCTACTCTTACTGAATTCTAAGGATTGAAGCCATTAGAAGTGAAACAATAGAAGATACGACTAACAAAACACACACAAGAAGATTTTTAAAGATGTTTATTAATATTCTTCTCACTCTAAGAAAACAAAATAGTGGTCTTACTTAAAAGTTTTCAAAGGAAAAGCATACAAGGAAGAAATCTTCCTAAACTGGCCACTAAGATGCGTTTTCATGTTGGGTTCAGCAAATATGTAGAGGGAGAAATTATGCACCAACATATGATTCTCAAGGTTGGATCTATAGGGAAGCTTTGATGTGACCGCGGTGGCCGTTGTAACTCTACACTCAATATGGTGGATGTTGGGAAAAATATTGGTTATAATTACAGTTGATTTATAACATCCATTTAAATTGTCAAACCTGGGAAGCTTGTAAACTTATGAAGTACCATGCACATTTTATTCCTATAACACCGATGAGATGAGTCCAATAATTTTTAAGGTTTGGGAGGTGGTTGTGGTGTAGCTTTGTTTTCTTATCCAAACTATTAAATTAGCCTATATTATCAAACACATGACTGGAAATAACTATAGAAAAATAAAACATACACCTACTGGAAAATATAGAGAAAGCAGAGGAAGTGCAGAAACTAAATTACTGTAGCAAAGAATGAAAATAGTAAATAAATAATGCAAAAATTAATTACAAATAATAGGGAAAAGGGGTGGAATACTATTGAGAGTGGGCCTAGGCTTTTAACAAATTCTGCCCAGATCAAATTACGCACACTAGATGCTGAGAAATCTTGACTGAAGAATGCAAGCTTATCCTAAGAGGGGGGGTGAACAGTATAGCACCCACTTTTTACTTTATTTCCAAACCAATATCAATTAGTGTCTTCAATTGCAATAACCAAATATAGCAGTGTGCATTAATAACATAGATAACAATAGTAAGCAAGTGCACAAATAATCACACACAATTGAGACACAAGATTTAACGTGGTTTCTTCAATGTGGGGTAGTCCACAAGATAATCTCCTTATAATATTTCACAAAGAAATAGGGATCATTATCCCAATACAAATGATTACTTTGATCTACTCAAAGCTAGGATGTCCTGATATGCTCAGGTGGGCTCCACTGATCTACTCAAATAGGCTCTCCACTAATATGCTCAGCTAGGCTATCCACTAATTTGATCAGCTAGTCTATCCACTGATCTTCTCATCTAGGCTCTCCACTGATCTTCTCAACTAGGCTATCCATTGATCTTATTAGCTAGGCTATCCAATGATATGCTCATCTAGGCTATCCACTAATCTTCTCAGCTAGGCAACTGGTGTTGATGTATTTTTTGTTTCTGTCTTGTCTCTTTCACTGCTCATAAATATACCTCAATGCCTTCTCACAAGGCTCAAACAATCATGCTCAAATGTTATCCTAAATCTATTCTAAAAGCCTTCACAAAAGGCTCAAACAATCCTGATCAAATACTATCTCAAATTTGTCCACAAATTTGTCCCAAAAGCCTTCCCAAAGGCTTAACCAATCGTGCACAAAAGTTATCTCAAATCTGTCCAAAATTTTTATCCCAAAAGCCTTCTCAAAGGCTCAACCAATCATGCACAAAAGCTATCTCAAATATGTCCATAAATTCTATTCCAAAAGCCTTCCCAAAGGCTCAACCAATCATGCACAAAAGTTGTCTCAAATCTGTCCAAAAATTATATCCCAAAAGCCTTCCCAAAGGCTCAACCACAAATCAACGAAGGCAAGGCTCAATGATGAAATCAACAATGGATAACAAATGAATGATGACAATACTCAACAATATGCTCAAAAATGAATGGTAATGTACTCTTCAATGTATGACAACAATGATCCACAATGATCTCAATAATGCATGACAAATGATCTCTCAAATGGATGACAACAATGCTTAACAATGTACTCTCAAATGGATGACAACAATGCTAAATAATGTACTCTCAAATGGATAACATAAATGCTCAACAATGTACTCTCAAATGGATAACAACAATGCTCAACAATGTACTCTCAAATGTATGACAAATACTCTCTCAAATGGATGACAATGATGCTCAACAATGTACTCTCAAATGGATGACAACAATGCTCAACAATATACTCTCAAATGGATGACAACAATGCTCAACAATATACTCTCAAATGGATACCTCTCCAAGCAATAACAATGAGAACTTCAACCAACCAAGGATAATATCCACAAGTGATAGCAATAGGTTCTCAATAATATCTTACTCATGCAATGTCAATAAGCTCTCAAGAAACAAGCACAACTCTCTCAAGCAAAGAGCTCTCAAATAGCCAACAATGATATCCTCAAATGAAAGGCAAATGTATCCACAAGTGACTAGCAGATGATCTCCTCAATGGTATCAAATAGTGGCAATTACTCAACAAGTAACCAACAATAATCTCCTCAAAGCAATAGCAAAAACCTCCTCAATAATGGCAATACTCTCAATGAACTCCACTAAATCAATCATGGAACTCAAGTATCAATTTTATCCATAAAATTGATTTTCTAATCCATCCACTTCCTCTCAATAGCCAAGGCACATAATCAAGCAATTTTTCTTCAAATTCAAACCCTAACTCATGTGCATGTATTCTAACTCAAGGTAGCAATTAACTAGGTTTCAAGTTCCTAGTTTAATTTCATAATTAAATCATGCACTAGGACATATAACAAGTTCAACACTTTTCAACCTTATGACTCCCTAATTTCATTAACACATACAACAAGAACCTATGCTTTTATTTTTAATTCCACACCTTATAACTCCACATACAAAAATTACAAATATTTAACTTCACACCTTATAACTCCCTAAGCACATACAACAATCATTTATTTTCACTAAATATCTTATGACTCCCTAGTTATAATAGAAATGATTTTCAATGCACCAAAACTTTGACAATATCAAATATTACCATGCGCTAGAGATAGATACCTTTTTATGAAATTCGTAGCCTTCGCAACCTTCGAAATTGTTAATGCCTTTGCCAAAATTAATGTGCCTTCACCACCTTTGAAATCGTTAATGCTTTACCAAAAATCAATGCACCTTCACACCTTCACGAGAGTCGAACTCTGTTCCTCTTGCCTAGCGCTGTGAGGTTCTTACCACGTGGGTGTCATCCCATGTTGGAATTTAATCCCAAACACCCAACTTCACCTGTGCTCAAATCTAAAAAACTTAAGTTGCCTTCCTTAGCAAAAAACTTTGCCCCTGGTGGGATTCGAATAGCGAACCTGCCTTGTGCAAATTTTGTGCGCTACAAACTGTGCTATAGGATCCTGTGTGACATCACTTTCTCGTGCTATTTACTTGACCTTGCTCTCAAATAGAAAGTTATTTATCCTTCTTTCTTCGTTGCTCCCATTTCGACGACTCTCTCTCATGCGCTATATCTAGTCTTATATAAACAAAGGTTTTAACCTTTTATTTATATGCACCTCCATGCCTTCAAATGACATTGGTGAATCTTTATTTATCTTCCCGACATTTGCATATCGGGGGATAATATAATACAACCTTAGACCTTATAATTATTAAATAAAAATTTAATAATTCACCTTTTAACTTTGAATTGAGATATCTCCTTCATTATTTTGAATTTCATCATGAAACTTTTTGCACCTAGGTTTTATTGGAAAACCTTTTCATCCATCATAATTTGGAGAAGTCTTAGCATAGTGGTTTTAATAAAAACCCTTTCCAATGGTTTTAATAAAAACCCTTTCTGTTGGTTTTAATAAAAAATCCTTTCGTCGGTTTTAATAAAAACCCTTGCCATTGGTTTTAATAAAAACCTTTACCATTGGTTTTAATAAAAACCATTAATATAATATTTTAAAAATTAAATATTATATGCCTCTTGTGCCACAAAACCCTATATATATCCATGCTCTCTAAAATATCATAAATGATTATTTATGAAGTGCTTTTGCCACCAAAACTCAATGTGATCCATGTGACATCAATGATAACACAAAATAACTCAAATTTCCAACAATCTCCCCCTTTGTCATTGATGGCAACACCTCTAATACAAATCACCACAATCGCTGTAAAAGCCATTTCTAAAAATCAAAGTTGCTCCCCCTGACTCAATACTCTCTATGGAGGTTGCTCCCCCTATCTCAATGTTCTCTTTAGAGGTTGCTCCCCCTATCTCAATTCTCTCTTTGGAGGCTACTCCCCCTAACTCAATGCTCTCCCCCTTACTCAAATCTCTCCCCCTTTGACATCAATGGCAAAAGGGACACCTATGGGGCTAAAATATATGATTCTTAAGCTTAGCCCCCCTACCACCTTCTCTCTTGAGGTGATTAATTTTGGGGTGGGAGTACATTTACTCCCATATTACATCGTTCCTTTCCTTTGTCAACTTCCTTCCACATCTTTCTGGTCTATTTTTCTTGATAAGTTACTTGATCTTCTTGTCTTGAACATGTTTGACCTTCTTGCCTTGAACCTGTTTGAACTTCTTGCCTTGAAACTATTTGGAAAGTCCTACACCATCTTGCAATATGTCCAAAGTTATTGTAATTAAAGCACTTGATATTGTAGCCTTTGGATGGTGCCCATGTCCTAAATTCTTTCTTGAAACCATTTCCATATCCATTCCTTTCCTGAACCCTATATTGTGAAGCTCTGTTTCCAGAATAATTTTGACCATGACCTTTGAATTGTGCATCTTTATAATCAAAACCATATTTCTCATTTCATTTACACTGAGAAGCTCTATTACCAATCCTGTTGCATAAGAAGCAATGTCCCTAAAAACCATACCTTCTTCCTTTGAACTTCCTTCTAGCAAAATCAAACTTCTTTGATCCATAGACCCTGCAGTGTATAGCCCTGTGTCCAAATCCATTACAAGAAAAATAATGTCCTTGAAAAGCCCTTTGTTCATGCCTTGGTTCCTCATACCTTTCTTGATATTTATCCTTGTGATCATCTTTGACTTGTGAATTGTATCCTTGATCCTTCTTTGTGGTATCCAAAATTTCTTCCTTAACTTATTCCTTGCTTTCTTCTTCAAGAATTTATTTTCCTTTTGAACTTGATTCACCTATCTCAAAAAAAGATCCAAATTGGATATTTGGAGCCATAGAAGCTTTGGAAATTTCTTCATATATATATTTTTTTAAAGAAAAAAATCCCTTGCGGGGATGCCTTGGTCTAAGAGACCACGAATAGGGGGTTCTACACTATCAAAGTCACCCAGGGGTTGCACCCAACCCTACCCGCACCAACATTATCAATTGGATTTTAGGTACCCAATTCAGCTTTTTTGTAGGGTGGAGATTCGAACCTGGGACCTCCCTTGGAGGATTGCCCTCTCCTCTCCAACTCACCTACAACACCTAGGTTGAAACTAATTTATAGTGGAAAACACCCCTTTCGAGGTGCCACTTTCAATAGGTTGGGCATAGGCAAAATGGAGCCTTGTCGGCCTCTACCAGCAAATAGGACATTCCTAACTATACCATATATCTACAAGATGGAGACAAGGGGAATGGAACCTAGGTCAACCTCTACTAGCACCCAGGGCATTTTACCACTACACCACAACAAGTAGATGAACTTTCTTCATATTCACTGTCACTGAGATCATTATATTTTTCTATAGCAAACAAACTCTCATGAATCCTTTGTCTTTGCTTGTTTCCTTGGTATGCCATTTCATCTTCACTATCACTAAAGCCATTGCAATATCCTAATCTGTGATATCGTTAACCACACACAAAGCATTGTTATATTTTACCTTCTATTCCTAAGAATAGTTGTTCTTCCTTTTCATCATATGAGTGATCTCTATCACTGTGATCTGAGCTATCAATTGCTTCTTCAATGTAGAAAGTTTTCTCTATCTTACAAAATTTTTTCTTCTTCTCATGCTTTCTTTGCTTGTATCTGTCATCTTTGTCATGCTTATGCTTTCCTTCTTTTCTTTTGTAACCCTATTTTTCATCATCACTATTTTATTCATGTGGAAACTTGTTTGCATAGTGACCAGAATCACCACACTTGTAGCATTTGAATTTCTTCATATCCCTATAATTCCTTGAGTCTTTTTTCCTTTTGATGAAGTTAGCTTCCTCATCATTATTTGAATCTCTATCTATCTCTAAATCTTTCCCTTTATTTTTCTCTAAATCTTTGAATGAATTTTCTTTCTTTGGAGCCTTATGCTTATCTATCCTCATCTCATAAGTGTGAGAGTTCCTTGTAGTTCTTCCATTGTTAGCTTGTCGATATTCATTGTATCTTCTATCATTGAAACCTTTGCATCATACTTCATGGGAAGTGATCTCAAAACCTTTTGAGTAACATCTGATTCTTTCATCTCAAATCCTAGGCCTCTCATGGTGTTAGCAATCTCATCAACTCGAAGCAAGAACTTTGTAATATCTTCAAAATATTCCATTTTCAATTCTTCGAATATTTTTCTATGAGTTTGTAGTTTTTCCAACTTTACCTTGGAATCTTCTTCATAGGTATTTTGCAACTTGGTCCACATTTCATTAGCTGAATTACATACCATATCCTTTGCAAAATCTGTCTCATGAAGCCCACTCAGAATACAATTCATTGCCTTTGCATTGATCTCAACCAATTTCTTGATAGTCTTATCTATCTCGGGATCACTTTCAACCTTATACTCTTTTGAAACCATTTGCCATACCTCATATCCTTGTGATATCAAATAGTTCTTCATTCTCATGCTCCAAAAAGCATATTTGTTATCATCAAATAGTGGAGCCTTACTTGTAGATGATCCATTCTGTGAAGCCATCTGTGTTCTTGTAGAATTTGCCCTCAAGTTGTTAGCCTTTCCAAAGGAACTCGCTTTGATACCAATTGAAGAACACAAGCTTATACTAAGAGTGGGGGTGAACAATATAGCACCCACTTTTTACTTTATTTCCAAACCAATATCAATTAGCGTCCTCAATTGCAATAACCAAATATAACAATGTGCATTGATAACATAGATAACAATAGTAAGCAAGTGCATAAATCATCACACATAATTGAGACACAAGATTTAACATGGTTCCCCCAATGTGGGGCAGTCCACAAGATAATCTCCTTATAATATTTCACAAATAAATAGGGATCCTTATCCCAATAAAGAAAAGAAAAGAAAAGCCCTTTAAAATACAAATACTCCTTGGTTGGTTGGCCGAAAAAGAGTAAATGAAGGGAAGGTCCTCTCCACCGCACTTTAAAAAACAAATGATTACTTTGATCTTCTCCAAGCTAGGCTATCTTGATCTATTCAAGTGGGCTCCTTTGATCTGCTCAACTAGGCTCTCCACTAATCTGCTCAGCTAGGCTATCCACTGATCTGATTAGCTAGGCTATCCACTGATATGCTCATATAGGATCTCCATTGATCTGCTCAACTAGGCTATCCACTGATCTGCTCATCTAGGATATCCATTGATCTGCTAAACTAGGCAATTGGTTTTTATGTGTTTTCTATTTTTGTCCTATCTCTTTCACTGCTCATAAATTTGCCTCAATGCCTTCTCACAAGGCTCAAACAATCCTGCTCAAATGCTATCCCAAATCTATTCTCAAATCCTTCACAAAAGGCTCAAACAATCCTGCTCAAATACTGTGTCAAATCTATCCATAAATCTGTCCCAAAATCCTTCCCAAAGGCTCAACCAATCATGCACAAAAGTTGTCTCAAATCTATCCATAAATTCTATCCCAGAAGCCTTCTCAAAGGCTCAACCAATCATGCACAAAAGCTATCTCAAATCTATCTAGAAATTATGTCCCAAAAGCCTTCCCAAAGGCTCAACCAATCATGCACAAAAGTTGTCTCAAATCTATCCAAAAATTTTGTCCTAAAAGTCTTCCCAAAGGCTCAATCACAAATTAACGGAGGCAAGGCTCAATGATGAACTCAATAATGGATAAAAAATGAATTATGACAATACTCAACAATGTGCTCAACAATAAATGACAATGTACTCTTAAATGAATGACAACAATGATCCACAATGATCTCAATAATGTATGACAAATGATCTCTCAAATGGATGACAACAATGCTCAACAATGTACTCTCAAATGGATGACAAAAATGCTCAATAATGTACTCTCAAATGGATAACAACAATGCTCAATAATGTACTCTCAAATGGATAACAACAATGCTCAACAATGTACTCTCAAATGTATGACAAATACTCTCTCAAATGGATGGCAATGATGCTCAACAATGTACTCTCAAATGGATGACAACAATGCTCAACAATATACTCTCAAATGGATGACAACAATGCTCAATAATATACTCTCAAATGGATACCTCTCCAAGCAATAACAATGAGAACTTCAACCAACCAAGAATAATCTCCACAAGTGATAGGAATAGGTACTCAATAATATATTCCTCGTGCAATGTCAATAAGCTCTCAAGAAACTAGCACAACTATCTCAAGCAAAGAGCTCTCAAATAGCCAACACTGATCTCCTCAAATGAAAGGAAAATGTATCCACAAGTGACTAGCAAATGATCTCCTCAATGGTATCAAATAGTGGCAATGTACTCAACAAGTAACCAACAATAATATCCTCAAAGCAATAGCAAAAACCTCCTCAATAATGGCAATAATCTCAATGAACTCCACTAAAGCAATCATGGAACTCAAGTATCAATTTTATCCATAAAATTGATTTTTCTAATCCATCCACTTCCTCTCAATATCCAAGGCACATAATTAAGCAATTTGTCTTCAACTTCAAACCCTAACTCATGTGCATGTCTTCTAACTCAAGGTAGCAATTAACTAGGTTTCAAGTTCCTAGTTTAATTTCATAATTAAATCATGCACTAGGACATATAACAAGTTCAACACTTTTCAACCTTATGACTCCCTAATTTCATTAACACATACAACAAGCACCTATGCTTTTATTTTTAATTCCACACCTTATAACTCCACATACAACAATCACTAATATTTAACTTCACACCTTATAACTCCCTAAGAACATACAACAATCATTTATTTTCACTAAATACCTTACGAATCCCTAGTTATAATAGAAATGATTTTCAATGCACCAAAACTTTGGCAATATCAAATATTACCATATGCTAGAGATAAATACCTTTTTATGAAATTTGTAGGCTTCAAAATCTTTGAAATTGTTAATGCCTTTGCCAAAATTAATGCACCTTCACCACCTTCAAAATCGTTAATGCTTTGCCAAAAATCAATGCGCCTTCACACCTTCACGGGAGTCGAACTCTATTCCTCTCGCCTAGCGCTATGAGGTGCTTACCATATGGGCGTTATCCCATGTTGGAATTTAATACCAAACACCCAACTTCACCTATGCTCAAATCTGAAAAACTTAAGTTACCTTCCTTAGAAAAACACTTTGCCCCTGGCGGGATTCAAACAACAAACCTACCTTGTGCAAAGTTTGTGTGCTACCAACTGCGCTATAGGCTCCTGCATGATGTCACTTTCTCACATTGTTTACTTGACCTTGCTCTCAAATCGAAATTTATTTATCCTTATTTCTTTGTTGCTCCCCTTTCGACGACTCTCTCTCATGCGCTATATCTAGTCTTATATAAACAAAGGTTTTAACCTTTTATTTATATGCACCTCCATGCCTTTGAATGACATCGGTGAATATTTATTTATCTCCTCAAAATTTGCACATCGACGAATAATATAATACAACCTTAGGCCTTAGAATTATTAAATAAAAATTTAATAATTCACTTTTTAACTTTGAATTGGGATATCTCCTTCATTCTTTTGAATTTCGTCATGAAAATTTTTGTACCTAGGTTTTATTGGAAAACCTTTTCATCCATCATAATTTTGAGAAGTCTTAGCATAGTGGTTTTAATGAAAAACCCCTTCCAATGGTTTTAATGAAAACCCTATTCGTTGGTTTTAATAAAAAACCCTTCCATCGATTTTAATAAAAACCCTTGCCATTGGTTTTAATAAAAACCTTTACCATTGGTTTTAATAAAAACCATTAATATAATATTAAAAAAATTAAATATTATATGCCTCTTGTGCCACAAAACCCTGTATATATCCATGCTCTCAAAAATATCATAAATGATTTTTTATGAAGTGCTTTTGCCACCAAAACTCAATGTGATCCATGTGACATCAATGACAACACAAAATAACTCAAATTGCAAATATTGATATGAACACTCGAATAAATTAATTGCAGCTTCAAAAATATATTACATGTAAAATGTCCAGGATCCCTTTTTAGGGGTGGTCTGTGCATTTATATAGTGCACGACCATCCCCGATTACAAGCTCAAGCAAGTCTATTTCAGACTTTTCATTACAACAAACACGCATAAAATAATCATAGACAATGAACACGCGCTAATTTTATCCTTCACAGGATAAATTAGGCGTGTTCTATTTATCGATAGAATATGCCTATAATTACACCGCAAATCAATATCAATTAGTTTCGTATAATCGATTTACGTGTTTGCTCAATTTACATGTTTGTTTAGCCATTAATGAGAAATGGATAATTTTTTTGGTTCATCCTGTTGTCTTTCATCCATATATATCATTGGAAATCGCCATTCTATTTCTTCTAAAAACATGGTTCTTGTTGTACTTTTGCTCCATGGGAGTCAGGCACCATCCAGCCTATCACTGGAAATCAGGCGTTGTTGACTCCAAATTGGGAGTCAGGCACATTGACCCCAAGGTTGGGAGTCAGGCACCTTTGATCCCGAAGTCGGGAGTCAGGCACCTTTGACCCTAAAGTCGGGAGTTAGGCTTCTTGACCCGAAGCTTGGGAGTCAGGCGCCTTTGATCCCGAAGTTGGGAGTCAGGTGCCTTAACTCAACGTACGTATCCTTTTTTGTGGTCATCGTTGTCCTTATGTTTCCACCATAAAACATGAAGTGCCAGGTCCACATGGGACCTTGACGTAAATATGCAAAAAATGTAGCAAAATCATTGAATCTACACACAAATCACACTTAAAACACATATTAGAGAATATACACAATTTCCTATTAAATACATATAAAATATTCATAAAAAGTACATTCTATCAAAATAATGTCGCACTATATGTTATGAATCCATACAAAAATATGAGCATTTTTGGTGCTCATCATCCCCCCATGCCTAGATGTTGCCACGCCCTCGTGGCACCTTCTATTGGTAATCCCTTGTTCTATCAACAACCTTCCAGTATGCCCTATTTCTTTGTTTTCTTTCCCGGGTGGTGGCTTTATCTCGTTCCTTATCACATTTTTGTTTGCCTCCCTTTTTTGGTTGACTGGGACCTATTCTATTTTTGGTACCTTCTTTCATGGACTACATCGTAGGGGTTGACTAGGTCCTACTTCTATGTGCGGCCTTGTTCTGCTCCACCTCTTTTTACCTATTACTTCATTTACGTAAAATCCTGTAAACGTAGTGGCATCCTTTTGGAATGCAGGCTCAGCCTACTTCTAGTATTGATGGTTCGAGGGTAGCTGGACTACCACTGGAAAATTAGGCTTATCCCATGGTGGATAATGGGATGTGTCATGTACTCGAGCCTTTGGAAAATTTTCCACCTCAGGGTCAAGCATTGCATCCTCTGCAACATTCTTCTCATCATCATTTTCCTCTACAGCATTATCCTCTGCATCTTCAGGGGGTAGAGACTTAGACGCTCTAACTAGTGGTGGCATCATTGGCTCTTTGTCGAATATGCCCATCTTGTCCAGATATTCCCTCATCCTTGAGGGGTTGCCATATTTTGAACCATATAGGTTCCAGAAGTGTTTTGGTCGGGCAGGGTTAATAGAAATACCCGACTCTCGAGCCATTTTCTTGTAAGCCTTTCACTCCTTTTTGGCCTCCTTTAGGTTCTTTTGGAGCTCTTGGAACTACTCCTTCTGGCTAGTAAAGGCTTTCATGGATGCAATCCATTCTTCATCTGAGTTTGGGTCTGGTTGCACCTTCAATTTTTATTGTGTGGCCTTCTGCTTTGGTTGCCTTGCTATTCTGGCCCTTGTCTTTGGCCTTTTCTATGGTGCTCTCTCAGATTTCCTTTTAGGCCATAATTTTCTTGATGCTCTAGGTGTTGTTGCCTCAATTGTGGAAGCCATAGGGTCAATCTCCTCTTCCTTATGTAGGGGTGGTATCTCCTAGACCTCATAGGACTCTTCATATTGCTTTTCTTGGGCCCTTGGTGTGTTCTCAATTGGTCTAGTCTTGGTCTGCTCATCCAACTATTCTACCTTGGTTTGGTCAACCAATGGCTGACCAATTGACTATGCATCCCCTATGGGATCGGTTGACCCCTATGAGTGATCCTTTTCATATCCTTGCCCTTGCCCTACTTCTATCTAGATAGTAGGGTCAAATATTTGTGTGTCATCAGTTGGTTGAGTGGCACCCAATGGTGCTTCAACTTCCCTAGCTGATTGTGCCACTCTTGGTTGATCATCTAGTAGCTAACCATCTGATTAGGTAACATCAGACATTCTAGTTGACTCCTTAGCCTCACTATCTTCAATATCCACTATAGGGGGCTCTATTTATGGAATTGGGTCCTCCTATTCTTCATAGTTTGTTTTAGTAGAGGTTTTAGAAAGGTCCCCTACTTTAGCTATTAAGTTGGCTTCTTTTCTAGCATTAGATCAAATCTGACTAAAAGAAGTAATATTTTCCTTAAAATCTGGAGAAGTCGTAGGCACCTCCATTGCCCAATCTATTTGAACTATAACATCAACCTTGGCTGGTTGACCAACCTTTATTTGTTGAACCTATGATTTCAATTGCTGCATAATGTTTTATATGTTGTAGATGGTGTTGTACATCTCCAATTATTTTTCTATAATAGCTTTTCTAGACACCTCAAAGAGTGTCTACTCTATTTTGTACTTGCCTTCCCAAATGAAGGCTTGATCCTTCAATGTCTACAATTATTTTTGTAGATCTTCTTCTTGGACTTTTGGGTGAGAAGGTTCATCGTCAACCATGTTCTGTAGCACTTGGGCAGCAAATTCATCCTTAGTTATTCCAATGACTTCTTCATCATTGGACATACTAGGGGTAACCAAGGATACTTTCTTTGTCCTACTTTTGGTCCTTGGGTAGTTCATTGTATAAACAGGGCTTGACAAGCTTGGTCCTGCTTCCTCATTAAAAAAAATTGGGGATGGAATTTGCCCTACCTCCCTTATTGATTGATTATGATGGGAGGTAGGCATCGATTTTGTTGGCCTTGATGCCCCTATAGTCGATTGACCATGGGAGTTAGGTGCCTCTACCATCTCCTGTTGTTCTGGAATAGTAGTGCTTCTTCAATTGGTGCCTCCTTATGTGCCTCTGCATGCCTGATTAGGGCTGAAATCAACCCATGGTGTGCTAGGGTAGTAGTTGTCCCACCTGATATCGCCTAGCTTCATCTTTTAGGGCACATGCTAAATAATAGGGGATATTGATTTTATCCCCATGTAATAGATGATTTAGAAAATGGAAATGATTTACATTGAGCCATGAGTACCTACCAGTATAGGTGAAGAATCTGGTGATCTGCTCAAAAACTTAGCTCTAGAGATCTAGGAGGTACTACCTCGATAGTCCAGAATGCATCAAGTATGTCATCGGTTGCCCAAAAAATCTCTCTGCATAATTTGTAGGGTTATCATCTTTGTATACATGGTCCCCTATTTGAGGGAGAGTGGTAATTATAGTAATGTGGGCTTCTGTGATTAGAATTTCTAGTCCACTCATTCGGACAACCTCATCCCTCAAAGATTCTATGAATTCCTTGGTTGCCTCAGCATCCTAGTTCTGACTAACTAGGCGGTAGTAATCCATCCAATTGATCACTTCAAATTACCTCTGAACATCTTCATTAACCCTTGAAAGGTCTTTGGGCTCATTCTTTTTAAGTAGATGATTTGTGGATTTTCCTCCCATGGCAAATTACTCTCTATTTTTATCTGTAATTTTTTATTTTTTTTCGTTTTTCTCTGCAACTTACCCTGGCTCACAGGTTCTTTTAACATATCATTTCAATGCAACCGTATCCATGCAATCAGGCGCCTTTGCACCATAATTAGAAATAATTATAATGATTTGTGCAAACATCGTAAAATCATGTGCCAAATTTCTAAATGGATGATTGTTATAACTTTTTACCCAACTGCTTGCTGGCACGTGGAAAAATGCAGAGTTGGGTATGATGATTGGATGGATATTTTTCAAACAATGTGATGACACTATTGATAGGAATGCATTTCTAATGAAAATTATATACATATAAAATAGAAAATTGAGTACATACCTAATTAGTATTTCATGCGTGCATGATATGTAGACACTCGTGGTGCATATGGATTGGTTGTCTCATGATGACTATGATTATCGAATCAAATAATGGCATGTGTATTTCCCATGTGAGGAAATGCTTTTCTGAACAATTCATTCTTGGGTGCTACAATTTATTTCATTTGAGGTTCCCTACTAAAAAAAATGCAAGAAAAATATTAAATTAATATTTTTCCATGGGATGACACACATCCCTCCTTGGAAGTCGTTTGTTGATTGTCTTGGAACATGCACAAATCTCCAATGGAAAAAATATTTTTATCCATGAGAAGTTTGACTTTTGATCATGTGGATAAAATGTTGATGTGGCTTCGACCGCTTCCTGATGTCGAAGGTTTATTTCGTATACTAGAAATTAGGCGCTTATTAGAATGGAAGTCAGGCACCTTTTTATAGAAATTAGGTGCCTTACTTTAATACACAAAACATAGGTGCCCATTAGAATGGGAGTCAGACACTTTTTCTAGAAATTAGGTGCCTTACTCCATATAGGATACAGCCCGTTAGAACTGAAGTCAGGTGCCTTTTCACTGGAAATCAGGTACCCACCAAAGCAAAAAATAGGCACCTTCTCAAATAGAATATAGGTGCCTTCTAGAAATTAGGGCCTTTGAATAGAATAAGCATCTTCTTGCTAGAAATCAGACTTTTTTTAACTCTTCAATAATGGGAGTTAGGCACCTTTATGATATGTGGGAGTCAGGTGCCTTCCTATCATTTGAATAGTCAATGTTTGTGGTGTGTCCATAGTTGAGCACTTTTAGTTGATCATACTGTCAGCGTTCATCATTCAAGGACAACATCATCATCCACTATGTGAACTAGCATTTGGGTATTTTTCTCTATGAAGATAAAAACACCCGCATACCCGTCCAAGCATGGTTATCCCCCTTCGGATGGGGATGAGTGTACTTCTACTAGAATTAACCTCCTAGAAAGCTAGAAATGTGTAGGTTCATGGATCCTGTGCCTGATAGGCCTAGGTTTCCTAGGCTACCTATAGATTGCATTCAGGGCATCATTCCTGCAAAACAAAAACACAACTAAAGAAAGAAAAATGTAGGACTTATAAAAGAATAAATTGTTTTTGGGTCATGTGGACAAACATGTGTCCACATATTACTGAAAATGTTTCAAAAATTCAATCAAATGGGGTTTCTCCCATGCCTATTCTGGCCTCAATCACATAATTTTTAGATGCATGATATGGCCACAATCTGTGGCCATTGACTATCAACATAGTGTTGCTCCCATCAATAGTTCTGACATGAACAACACCATTGTTGATTAGTTCAATCACCTCATATGGCCCCATCCAACATTGCATGAGCTTTCCCTTCCTCTCCTGGAATCGAGAATCATACAATAATGCCCATTCTCCCACCTTGAACTATTTTGGCCTAATGTGATGATCATGCCATCGGGTTCTCTATTTTTGAATGACTTCTATTCGATGCAAAGCATCACATCGGTACTCATCCAGTTGGTTAAGTTGTTGAATCCATTCTTTCTGTGCTTCATCCAGACTCAGATTCAGTTCTACTATAGTTCTGAGAGTTCTGATTTCAAACTCTATAGGCATCATAGCATTCTTCCCATATACCAACTGGAATGGTGTAAAACCAGTGGTAGTTTTCCAGGTAGTTCTGTAAGCCTAGACTACTTCTGGCAATCTCATAGCCTAGTCTTTCCTGTGTTGCTGCACCATTTTTGTCAGAATGTTTTCCAACTCATGGTTAGTGACTTCTACTTGCCCATTTTCTTGAGGATGGTAAGGAGTGGTCTTGTTGTGCTTGATTTTGTACTATTGCATTATTTCTTGGATCAACTTCGAAGTGAATTGGGGTCCTTGATCAGTAGTGATCTCTCTTGGAACACCAAATCATGTGAAGATGGATGCAAATAGGAACTCTACTATAGTTTTCTCCTTGGAATCATGCAATACCTGCACTTCAACCCATTTAGTCACATAGTCAGTGTAAACTAAGATATATCTCTTACCTACTAATTGTGGATTAATGGGTCCTACAAAATCCATTCCCCATTTTTCAAATGGCTCAATGTGCACATGTGGTTGAAGTGGTATTTCATCTTGAAGAGTTGGTCTACCCATCCTCTGACACTGGTCACATTGACTCACATGTTTGGTTGCATCCTTGAATAGTGCAGGCCAAAAATAACTAACCTGCAATACTTTAAATGTAGTCCTTTTACCTGCAAAATGGCCACCATAGGGTTCATCATGGCAAGCTTTAAGAATTTCTGCAATATCATTTTTAGCAACACACCTTCTCATGATTTGATCAGGCCCGATTTTAAATAGGCAACCATCAATCCATGAAAAGGCTACACTCTTCTCTATTAATGTCTATTTTTCATGTGGTGAGAGTGTAGGGGATACTCTACCAGTGGCTAAGTAATTAGCCATATCTACATACCATGATATTTTTTCATCAAGAGCAAAGATATGCTCATCTAGAAATTGATCTTCCATGGTTGTATGATCTGGAGGTGTTAATCTGGAAAGAAAATCTACAACCACATTGTCTTTACCTGGTTTATCAACAATTGTAATATCAAATTCTTGTAAAAGTAAAAGCCATCTAATAATTTTACCACTAATTGTAGGTTTTTTCATCAGGTATCTGATGGTTGCATGATCAGTATGCACAAAAACCTTGTAACCTATAATATAATGGTAAAATTTGTTAATAGCATGAACAACTACAAGAAATTCTTTCTCTATGATAGTGTAATTAAACTCAACACCTGTAAGATGTTTACTGACATAATAAATGGCATAAAATTCTTCACCATATTTCTATCCTAGTACTGCCCCTATCACATTATTGGATGCATCCGCATATATGTGAAAGGGAATGGTCCAATTTGGACCTCTCAGTACTGGAGCAGTGGTTAGTCTTTCTTTCAAAGTTTGAAATACTTGTTCACGTTCATCTATCTAGACAAATTCTACATATTTTGATAATAATGTGTTCAAGGGTTTAGCAATGTTGCTGAAATCTGATATAAATCTCCTATAGTATCTAGTAGAGCCAAGGAAACTTCGGACATCTCTCTGAGTTTTAGGAGTGGGCAGATTTTTTATTACCTCAATTTTATTTTTATCTACCTTTATCCCATCTACAGAAATATGATGTCCTAATACTATCCCCTCCTGCATTAGCATAAAATATTTTTCATTACTCAAGGATAGATTAGTTTCTTCACACCATTGAAGTACTTTTTCCAAATTTGTTGTGGCTTCCTCAAAAGTCTCACCATAAATGGTGAAGTCATCCATATATACTTCCATAGTTTCTCCAATCATATCAGAAAAATACTCAATACTACCCTTTGAAAAGTGGTAGGTGCATTGCATAAACCAAAGGGTAAGACTCGGTAAGCAAAGGTTCCCCATGGACAAGTGAATGTTGTTTTATCTTGATCCCCTTCCCCAATATGTATCTGATTGTATCCACTAAACCCATCCAAGAAAGAAAAGTACTTTCTTCCTACTAAGGTATCAAGGACCTGATCTATAAAGGGTAGGGAGAAGTGGTCTTTCTTTGTTGCTGTGTTGAGAATTCTGTAATCAACACAGATACACCACTTTCCATTTTTCTTGGGCACCACCACCAAAGGTGATACCCACTCACTATCATATATGGGGTAGATAAATCCAACTATTAGGAGTTTCTGCAATTCAGTTTTAACAATCTCCTTCATGGTTGGGTTCATCCTACATTGTGGTTGTCTTACCAGTCTTACTTGTTCTTCCAGATATATACGATGAGTACAGACTTTAGGAGCAATTCCCCTCATGTCTGAATAGTCCCAAGCAAAAGCATTTTGATGTTTGACTAATATCTCTTTCAGGGTGTCCTATTGAACAAGTGTCAACTCATTATTTACATTCAATATTCTCCCAGGTTCAACCTCAATTTGTTTAATGTGGTGATCTTTATTTCCAACAAGTGGTGATTCTGGAGGAGGGCAGGAGGACTCTCCTTGGAAAAATTTTGTTATAACTTTCTCCTCATCATTTTCATCCTCAAGCTCATCCAATGCCATTATGGATTGAATCATTGATAAATCACTAGCATTCTAATTTTCATAGTCAGGTTCTCCCAACAAATCAATGGATTGGGCAGGTGGAGAAATAATCATATTTTTAACATTCTGACCATTAGAAATGGTCATTTGTCCATTCTTACAGCTTATGTAGGCATCAACTATTGCCAGCCAGGGTCTACCTAAGATGAGTGGATAACCACCCAATCCAAAATTTGATTGCAATACCAAGAAATCTATTGGATATTCCCATGCATCTACTATAACTACAATGTCTTCCAACATTCCTTTAGGGAGTATTGTAGACCTATCAACCAATTGAAGAATAATTTTTGTTGGTTTTAGGTTTGTGAGTTTAAGTTTTAGCATAGTATCCTTGGGCATGACATTAATGGCTGCCCCTAGATCTACTAGTGTGTTGGGTAATGGATAGCCTTCAATTTTGATAGTTAAAACAGGGCTTCCTGGGTCTAAATATTTTTGGTGGTAGGTGTTTCCTAGCATGAGATCAGCTAACTGACCTACCATATTAATTGCTTTTGCTGGTTTTTGCCTGGTTTTCTCAGACATAATTCCCGTATGGCTTTTGTGTAAATTGGAACATCTCTTATAGCCTGGAAAAGAGGAATTGTGACTGTTAGATTTTTAGACTAGATAAAATGTCAAACTCTGGTTGTACTAGCTTTCTTGGTTCCTGTAACCTTTGAGGAAAAGGTGGAACCTCTTCTCTGACATTTTTAGTAATTGGTTCTTCTTCTACTTCTTCTACACTAGGTGATTTCTCACTTTCTACTTCTACATTTTCCTCCTCTTCTACCAAAGGAGCTATTTCTACTCCTACTTGTCTACCTGATCTTAATTGTACAGGATTACATCCTACTCTAATATTGTACATTGGAAACATCTCATTTTCCACTTGGTATGTTAGTTGATTGGTTCTGTTGTTGGGATTTGATGTGGGTTGTGCAAGAAGTTGTGCAGGTCTCAAAGTAGGGGGAGTTGGCAAACTCTGTTGTAGTGGAGCTTGTGTTGCATTATGTGGAGTTGGACTCCATGCATTATAGTTTCTCCACTAGGGTGCAGGTTGTTGATATGGCATCCATGGGTATGGATTATAAGGAGTGTTTCCTTGGGGAGTGTTTGTCCAAGGTGGTTGTCCCCACCAACCCATATTGGGTGGCTGAACTTGACCTTGATTCATGTAATTACCTCCTCCATAGGGTGGCATTCCAGCTGGCATGTTGTTTCCCATAGGAGACTATTGCCAGTTTCTCCTATTTCCCATGAAATATACTTCCTCTACTTCAAGATTTTCCCTAGATTTTGGCAATTGTGGACACAACTTTATCTTATGATCTTTCTGACAAACAACACATACTCTAACCTTGTTTTCTGGACATGCATTTTTGGGGTGCTTCCCTCTACATTTGGGATAAAAATAGGCTAATGCAACCTCATTCTCCTACTTCTTTTTCTGAAGTAGAAGAGTATCCATATGAAGTGCAAGAGATGACAACATCTCACTTTTTAGGTCTTCTAACATGTTACCTATTTCTATTTTTGTGACTATGGTTGTTGGTTTGATATTTTTGGAGGTTGGTTTACCTTTCCTTATTGAATAATTTTGACATAATCATCGGATATCTACCATTTGTTGTTGGTAAACGTCTCCTCTAGATATCATGTTTAGTGCTTCAAGAGACTCATCAGTGAGTCCTTTTAAGAATATACCTCTCAAGGACCTATCACTCAGTCTTGCATGGGGAGATCTTTGCAGGTTAAAGCTAAATCTATCCCAGTATTCCTCCAATGATTCATCTTCCTTCTGAGTCATGTCAAATATTTCTTCTCTGGAATCTCGTGCCCTACCAAAGTCTTGGTATTGTTCTAGGAAGAGTCTTTTCATATCTTCCCAGGTAGTAATCTATTTGTTTCCTAAACTAATGAACCAGTGTAGGGCTGAATCATCTAAGGTTGAGGGAAACAACTTTAATTTTTGGGCATCGGTCTTATAATCTACTGACCTGCATAGGACATCAAACTTGAAAAGGAATAGGTCAGGATCTTCAGTCTAAAATCCTCTAAAAATAGGAATATGGGTAGGGGAGATGTGTTTCATTCTTGTGTCTCCTGTTGCCTCTCCTATTGGAAAGTTAAAATTGGTGGATGTCTCTTCATTTTCAACCATCTTTTTAGAAAATGGGGTCTCTACACCTACTGCTTCTAAAGCAGTCTCTAAAGCTCTTCTATCGTTTAGAGTATTCTGTACAAGAATATCTAACTCAATTATTGATATGGTTCCATCCTCTACTACCTTCCAATATTGGTTGTACAACAATTCCTCCTCATACTAGGTTCTTCTAAGTATTCTATTATCTCCTACTAGCTCTTCAAAATTTGGTTGTTTTGGTAGAGGACTCTATGCAAAAATTGGATGTTGACTCCAATGCATAGGTGGAGGTGATGGAGGTGAAGAAATTTCACTTTTAGAATCTGGTACAGCTGATTCAGGGACTTCTTGTGAAACAATATTTTTACTCTTAAGAAAATGATCGTTCGGTCCTCTGATTCTTGGTGGACTCATACAAGATTAGGTGGAAATATTTTGTAGATAAGTTAACCTAAAATTTTAGATTTACTTGCTATAGAATAGGTTTTTATAGTTGGTACTTCCTTGAAAATGATACCAAAATGTTGGGCAAAATATTGGTTATATCTATAGTTGATTTATTGCCTCCATTTAAATTGTCAAACCTAGGAAAGCTCGTAAACTTATGAAGTATCATGCATAGTTTATGCCTGTAACACCAATGAGATGAGTCCAATACATCTTAAGGTTTGGGGGGTGGTTGTGGTGTAGCTTTGTTTCTTGTCCAAACCATTAAATTAACCTATATTATCAAACACATGACTGGAAATAAACTATAGAAAGCAAAATATAAACTTGTTGGAAAATATAAAGAAAATAGGGGAAGTGCAGAAATTAAATGACTGTAGCAAAGAATGAAAATAGTAAATAAATAATGCATAAATTAATTATAAAAAATAGGGAAAGGGGTGGAATACTATTGAGAGTGGGTCTAAGCTTCCAGCAGATTCTACCCAGATCAAATCATGCACACTGGACGCTGAGAAATATTGATATGAACACTCGAAATAAATTAATTGCAACTTCAAAAATATATTACATGTAAAATGTCCAGGATCCCTTTTTAGGGGTGGTCTGTGCATTTATATAGTGCACGACCATCCCCGATTACAAGCTCAGGCAAGTCTATTTCAAACTTATCGTTACAACAAACACACGTAAAATAATCATAGACAACGAACACATGATAATTTTATCCTTCGTAGGATAAATTAGGCGTGTTCTATTTATCGATAGAATATGCCTATAATTACATCACAAATCGATATCAATCAGTTTTGTATAATCGATTTGCGTGTTTGCTCAATTTACATGTTTGTTTAGCCATTAATGAGAAATGGATAATTTTTTCGGGTTCATCCTGTTGTCTTTCATCCGTATATATCGCTGGAAACCACCATTCTGTTTCTTCTAAAAACATGGTTCTTGTTGTACTTCTGCTCCATGGGAGTCAGGCACCATCCAACCTGTCACTGGAAATCAGGCATTGTTGACTCCAAAGTCGGGAGTCAGGCATCGTTGACCCCAAGGCTAGGAGTCAGGCGCCTTTGATCCCGAAGTCGGGAGTCAGGCGCCTTTGACCCTGAAGTCGGGAGTCAGGCACCATCGATCCCGAAGCTGGGAGTCAGGCGCCTTTGATCCCAAAGTCGGGAGTCAGGTGCCTTAACTCAGCGTACGTATCCTTTGTTGCGGTCACCGTTGTCCTTATGTTTCCACCATAAAACATGAAGTGCCAGGTCCACATGGGACCTTGACGTAAATATGCAGAAAATGTAGCAAAATCATCGAATCTACACACAAATCACACTTAAAACACATATTAGAGAATATACACAATTTCCTATTAAATATATATAAAATCTTCATTAAAAAGTACATTCTATCAAAATAATGTCGCACTATATGTTATGAATCCATACAAAAATATGAGCATTTTTGGTGCTCATTAGGGGAGAAATAGGTTCACCAGGAACGATTTTAGAACTCACTCCAAGTATTGGGGTGGAATGTGTTTGATGTATTCAATTTAATACAATCACCTATGTTTGGTATTTCTATAACTAAACTAAGAAAGATAAAGGACAATGTAGAATAAGATGCAAGAAGACAAGAGCTAACCCTAGAATGATTCTTTGTTTGAATGATTTCTAACCCTAGGGTTGCAAAATAAAATCTCTTACGCAAGGTGTCAAGAAGAGATGCACAAACAATATTAAACCCTAAGTGCACACTATATGTTGTTTATATTTCAAATATCTAGAAATCAAAATATTTTCTTTTTAAATATGATCTAGGGTTTTAATAGAAACATAAATCATCAAATAATTAACCTAAATATTAATTAGGGCACTTATTTTTATTCTACGGTTGATCCAAACTTTATCTTTTATTCAATAATTATCCCATGATTCTAGTTCCTACAAAATAACTTCATAAAAACTTGTAAATATGATTAGTGTTAGGGGGGTTGCCTAGGTTGTTGTATGGATGTACTTGGAGGTGCAATAGTAAATCCCCCTAGGTCCTTTTAGCTGACATTTGAAATACAAAAGTGAAAGTTGACCTTTGGAAGATGAAAAAACAAAATAGAATGCAGTAGAACAATATGATAAACAGAACATAGAATATCTAAGTACGATCAGAATGTAGTACGAAACACAAACTTAGGGTTTGATGGTAACAAATTACCCCCAATCCTAGCTTTTACAAAATATTGACCTGTATGAGCAACCACAATTTCAAAAAATGAAAAAATCATGCCTTAGAATTATAGAGTTTGATATCGCAGAAGAGAAGAAAAACCCTCAAATGATGCAGGTGAATTAATGCTAAGCAAAAATCTAGCTAATATACAAATGCATAAGTGCGAAAACAACTTGGTGGTAGCAAAAAAGCGTATCCAAGGATGGATACCTCTAAGTAGCAAAAATCCTCCTTAGGGCTTCAACACTTGTCCACAAAAATTAATAAACACACAAGTAATACAACAACAAAATATCCTTTCCACAACAAAGCTTCTACAAACTATATCAATAACTTGAACAATAAGTACTTTGTCAACTTGTGAGTTTGCTTACTTACAAAGAGAAGATCTCAAGAAATAGAATTTGGATTGGATTCCTTGGGGTGAAAAGAAGACTTCAAACCCTCCTTTTATAGGGGATTTGAAATAGAAATGGGTAGGAAAAAACCAAGAAAAGCCAACCTCAAAAGATCAACTTTGAAAATTAGGGTTTTCTAGGCTATGCAAAATCATGCCCCATAAAGACCGACCACGATTTTGTAAAAAGAGGGAAAAAATGGGAAGGGAGGTCCAATCTTATTTAGGGTAAGTTGGAGGGTCTCCTCAAGGATCTAGGAAAAATTGCCCACTCAAGTGGGTCAATTTTTTGGGTCTACAAGCATGTTCTTTGAGTGTGTCAAATGGGGCAAGCTAGGTGCGAGCCTTGGGTATTTTTGGTGGAATAGATACCTTTGCCTCCTTGGGACTTACCTAAAAGTGGCATCCCAATTAGGGTTTTTTCCACAAACAAACAAAAAAATCCATATATATATATATATATATATATATATATATATATATCTTATCTCTATATGAGCTTTTATAAAGCATGGTTATGATCTACAAGGTGGGACTTTAAATTCTAGGCTCTAATATCCACATAAAATTAATGAACTACCAAGGAAGCAAATATGGATTTTTTTTTAAAATAAACATGGAAGGAAAGAATGTAAGTATAGCTAAAAGCATACCATAGATCTAGAGAAAAATGGTTTGACTTGATTCAAAATTTTAAAACTTTTTTTGCCACTTCGTTCCTTTCGTTCACCCATCCCAGAAATGCATAAACTATTTCCAAATAGCTATCCCTGGTCCCCCTTGAATGGGTGCCTTACAACTATTATATAGATGTCCTTCATGCTAATAATAAGCATACTTCTATATCTAGTTACCCTAATTTTAGTTATTAGTTTTGTTTTTAATAATAGTAAAAAAAATTTCATATCTGGTTTCTCTAATTATTATTATTGTTATTATCTTTACTTTATATAATAATAAATAGACTTCTATATTTGGTTGCCATAATTATTATTATCTCTCCATAATAAAAGCAAACTTCTATATTTGGTTGCCCTTATTATTATTTTTGATTAATAATAGGGGTTTTGAAAGGTTCCTGTAACCTTTTACAAAAAAATTCTAGTTAAGAACAATTCTACCAACCATTTGAAACAAAAAGGAGGCACCTTATTCAGAAATGAGAAGAGATAAAAAATAGACAAAGAAGCCCTCGTAGGGGCAAAATAGAAAAGCCTCAACAAATGATAAAATAAGCCTTGCAAGGGTAACATAAAATAGCAAAGAAAACACAATTTCAAACTTGTACTTGTACTCCTGCAGAAGGGCATATGCTCATGTGTCTGGGGGAGGCAACAATTAGCTCTAGTGTGTCATCCGCTAAGTGAAAAAAATACCACATGTGGTAATCAATGAATATAATGCGATTACAATATCTCCACATATGGCTTGCAAATACAATCTCCATGTTGAACCACAAGCTCCACATGCCTCGAGTATTCATTTTTTCAAGGTGAAGCCACTCATGAGAATATATGGTAGAAATAGAATCTTTGAGCTTATAATGATCCCAAAAACCAATGAAACCTTCGAACATGACTTCTAGAATCACTATCAAATTAGAGGTAGAATCCCTATATTGATACACCTATGAAGTCTTATTTGGAGCATATTTTGGCATGGGATCAAAATTCCACCATTTGTTCAAAAGTGACCCACAACATGTAGAAAATGCATCTAACCAAGAAACCTGAACCCTGAGAGGGTTCAAAAAAATAAAACAAACTTGGGATTTCCATCACCAGGGGTGGGAGAAAACTTTCATTCTAAACGATAAAGTTAGGCAAAGCAACACCCAGGTTAGCTAAAGCATCAAAAACTTGGTTTCCTTCCCTAAAGACATGTTGAATGATGACAGTAGGAGAAGAGCTCAGAAAAAAAATTACCTCTAAGATTAAGCTGGAGATATTCCAATATGCTAACTGGATGCCTAGAAGGTTTCTAACAATGTTCATGGAATCATATTCAACAATAAGTTTAGGGCAGTTTAGGTTGGACATAAGAGATAGACCTTGGAAGACAGCTCCAACTTCAACAAAATGATTTTTTTGGACTCTGATATTTTCTACAAATGCCAATAAGATCTTCCCTGAATGATCTTTGAAGATACCACCTACACCAACCAACCCTAGATTGCCTTTCACTACACCATCAAAATTGTACTTGGTCCATCCCAAAAGGTGAAGGAGACCACTTGAAAAGTGATCAATCAACCATAGAAGTGGGAGGGGAAATATTATAGGAAGGTAGCTGGAGGAACTTGACAAACTGATCTTCACTCAGGGACTTTGACCACCCATCTCCCTAAGAAATTGAGAGGTTTTCAACTACCACATGGATAACTCTGGAAATAACATAGTTGGAATCATGGATAGAGTTATTGAAAGCTCTAGAATTTCGTTCATGCCAAACTTCCCATAGGAAATGGGGAATACAGAAGGTCCAAAAGGTTTTGAAACGGAAGCTCTTGAAGGGATTTGGCCACTATAAACAAAGGTCATTCAGAGAGGAGGGAGAAGCCCAAACAATATCCATAGTAGAAAATAATGAGCAAAGAACTTTGTGGGAGAACTGATAGGAGAGGATAATTTTGTTGGGTGGATTTACAATCTTATTTACAAATGTAACATCAGTTAGGAATGGGGAGCCTTCGAACCTAGAGATTTGGAATGGAGAGATTTTTTTCCTGAATAGCAATCCAAAAGAAAAATAGACTTTGGGACTAAAATTTTTATTCCAAATGATCTTTGAGGGAAACCATGGCTATCCTGGGTTTCAGTAAGGAAGTAGGTGAATTTGATAGAGAAAATCATGTTCTCTAGGTACCCACAAGAGCTTATCTTCAACCGAACAACTAGAAATAACATAAAGATGAAAAATATTAGATAAATAAATATTAGATCTTTTTTGGTCCTCGTTCAAATCACCATTAGGAAGGGTTTTCCAATTATTCCTATAAAATTCAATAAAATTGCAAACATGTGTACCAAACAACGTATAAGTCACCAGTTTGAGGTATATCAGATTAAGATGGTTTTGAAGAGGGCTGTTACATAGCCACTTGTCCTTCCAAAAATTTATCTTCTAGCCATTATCGACTTTCCAATAGATTCCTTATTTTATGATCTCTTTCGAACACAAAATGGAATTCCATGCAGCAGAACCTTGGATAGGCAAAGGATCATCCCAAAAAATTGATTGGTTTCAGAGGTATTTGGCCTTGATGATATCAATTCATAGTGATTTTTAATTTTGAAGGATCCTCCATTCTTGCTTGACAATTTTTTTTTGAGGTTAGTGTGATAAATCCCTACGACCAATGCATAGGGATGAGCAGTCCCCTCCAAACCATGACCCCTCATAAGATTGAGAGCTACACTTGTCAATAGGAGAATAACACAACCATTTGGGTATCAAAAGGGTGGGCACAGGGGGAATGGAGCATTTTCGACCTCTATTAATATTTTTATCAAGGGACATTAGCTAAAATGGAATAGAGTATAGATTGAAGGTGATTCTCTCATAGTAATAAATGCAATTTTTATGAAAGCAAAGGCTCCATGGAACATACAAGAGATAATTATGGAAATTCAAGATCTTGCTAAAGAGTTTGAAGAAATCAGGTTTACACATATATTAAGGGAAGGAAATAAATGCAGATAAGCTAGACAATAGAGGGGTTTTGATTGAGGATCGTGAATTTAAATTTTCCTTTTCATGGTTAGAGGAAGTAGAAAGTTTAGTTGAAGCTGACAAAAAAATGTTGATTGGCTGATTCAATTAATGATTAAGATTTACTTTAATGTTTTCCATTGGTAATATCTATTTTATTTTGTAACAATAATGTGTTTTCATTTAGACTATTTATTATAATATTTGTGGTTGCACTTGTGTTTTAGGAAGGAAACTAGCAATCTAGATTTGGTAAAGCAAACTATGATAGTGCGATGTTTTGGAAATATTACTCTACTAAGATGCAAGGCATAGATAATAGAGGTGAAGTTTTGACATTGTGAAGGTTGTATTCATACATAATTTGAAAAGATCCAGAAAATGAAAATCAAGAATTCAAACATTTTATGTAAAGTGATGTAGGTTTCTAGTTATAGCATCTCAATTGAAATGAGAAGTGATTCTATTTGTAAACTCTCAAGATCTAAATAAGAGAGATGTAATTTGTCAAGGGTGGGGGATCCAAGTACAACCCCTTATTATCTAGCAAAAAAAATGGCATTAGCTCAACTGGTTAAATTCTTCAACATTTCAAGGAGGAGACCTAGGTTTGAATCTTGCCAAACGATACATGGATAATATTCAAGCTTTGTTGTAATACCACTATATGGTGATGATGTAATACAAGTGGAGCCCATTTCAATCCCATATAACCCAATTAAAAAATGTTATCTATTAATATTAGTATATATATGTAAGTTATAATAATATTAACATTATTATTAATACCTTATTTTATCAACCAATTAAGAATAAATTAAAAATAAGCAAATATGCATAAATATAACCATTCCCTAAGAAAAGAATTTATGACAACTTTGAGGTTATCATCCAACTATAAAATGAATCCCCTAAACATACGGGTAAGGACTCTTATGCCTTTATAACAACCTCCTTACCTATTTATGCATCTAATCACACATGCACACATGCAAATACTTCTATATGATAGGCTTGCATATTACCCTTGTGGTTGTTAGATTGATTATAATCCATAATTTCCAATTTCTCATTACTCTCAACTTTGGTGGTTATCCCATACCAATCCACTCGTGAGAGTATTCAGTTTTGAAATCATAAAATTCATAAACAGTACCATATTCTAAAAATAACATAATTCTAAAAATAGCATATCCAACTTTAGAAAGTATAAATTACAACTATCAACTCATCTTGATAGAACAAAATAGGGTCATTCATTAGATATCTACACATCAATACATAAATCAAGTATCAAGATCAAGTCCTACCAAGGAAGGTCATTACATATTCCCCTCTTAGACTAAATACAATCCTCTATGCTTTTTGAAAATAAAGTAAATATATTTTTATTCAAACAAAAATAGGAATTGCTTTCTCATTTCATTAGCATCTTCCCAAGTAGAACAATTTTCAAAAAAATGGTCCCATTGGACCTTACATTGATCTAGGGTACGTTTTCTCAAGTTTTTAGAATGAAATCCTAGAATGTTGATAGGTCACACCTTAATAGCCATGGGATCTATTATCAATCATTTTAACACATTCTAAATATGATAAGGATCAACAACATACTTTTGAAGTAAGGATATGTGGAAAGTATCATGGATGTTTGACAGGTTGGGTAGTAAGGAGAGCCTATAGGGTACTGGACTAATCTTATCAATGATTTCAAAAGGCCCAACAAAATGAGGATCCAACTTAGTTGAATTGATGATATGTTTCATGAGTCTTACCCTCAAGAAGAATTTATCTCCCATAGATAATTCTCTTGGTGATATTTTTTGATCAACATAGCTCTTTTGGATATTGGTTGATTCCTTGAGCTTTTATGGAATCAACCTAAGCTGCTCCTCCATCTCCCTGATAATGTTCAATATAATCACCACTCGATCTTTTAAATTATCCCAAGATAGAGATGTTTTGCACCTTCTCCCATGCAAGGCCTCAAATAGAGCCATTTCCAAGGATGCATTATATCTATTATATGTAAATTCAACAAGATGCAAATAGTTTTGCCACTTAGTATTTTGATCCATGCAATACATACAAAGCATGTCCTCTAGGACTTGTTTAAATCTCTTCATTTTTCCATCCATTTTTAGATGATAAGCATAATTGACAATAAATTTAGTACCTAATGCATGATGAAGAGCCTACCAAAATTTTGACGTAAACTTAGAATATTTGTCTGATATGATCACCTCAAGAAAACCATGTAACTTGATTATTTCTTTGGCAAACTTATTTGCCACAACCAATACATCATCCTTGATATTTTTTAGCATATAGTGTGCAACTTTAGTCAACTTTTCTACCACCACAAGTATTGCATAATGTTGGTACCTTGTCTTAGATAAACCCACAATAAAATCCACAGATTTAATCTACCACTTTTGAGTAGGTATATCATGTGGGTATAATTTTTCTACTATATGCTGATGTTCTACATTAACCTTTTGGTATTTCAAACATGTAGCGATGAAACTAGTAATATCTTGTTTCATCCCTAACCTATAGAAGGTCTTTTTCATATTTTATCTCATCGTTGCACCTCCTAGATGAGCAAAATATAGAGAACTATGGATAATTATTCTCCTTAAATCATCAATTTTAGATATGACAAGCCTATCCTTGAAATAAAAAACTCCATATTTTATATTCAAATCCTTATTTTTCTCAATTTTAGCTCAAAATTTATGCAATATTGATCCCGTAATTATATTTCCTTGACTTTTTCCATAAAGTCTACATAACTCTAAGTCAATGTTGTTATATTCTTTCTTCTAATTAGGGTATCTGCAACCTTATTTTCTTTTTCTTTGATATACTCTATACCAAAGTCATTCAACTAGGAACTCTATCCACATTTTTTTGTCTTGCATTCAACATAGGTTGGATAAATATATACCTTAGAATTTGGTGGTATATCCTAAGCTCAAATGGTTTCCCCAACAAATAGTGCCTCCAAACCTTAAGAGCATGCACAACCGCTACTAACTCTAGGTCATGTGTAACATAATTTGACTTATGCTTCTTGAGTTTCCTGGATTCATATGCTACTGTAGCTTCATTTTAGGATAACACCCCTCCAAAACCTTCTAAGGAAGCATATGTACATACTATACAATTTCTAAGAGAATCTAGTATGTTAAGAATTTGTGTTGTAGTCAACTTATATTTAAGAGTCTCAAAGGTGACCTCACACTTATTCATCCATTTTGAACTCCTTTTCTTTTCTCCTAATATTGATAATAGAGTAGGCAATTTTTGAATAGTCCTTCATAAAACACCTAAAATAACTATTGATTCCCATAAAGCTTCTCACTTCTAACATATTACTGGGTGTAGGCCAAATCAAAATGGCTTCAATTTTCTTAGGATATATAGTAATCCCCTATACAGATATTAAATGCGCCAAATATTGAACTTGTGAGGCATATAAATCATATTTAGACAACTTTTCTTAAAGTTGGTTTTTCTTCAACACCTCTAACACTAACCTCAAATGATGGTCATGTTCCTATCTGGTGTGGGAATATATCAAGATTTCATATAATAAATAAATCTAGATATTTTTTTAACACATTTTTCATCAGATTTATAAAAGTTGTTGACGCATTTGTCAACCCAAATGGTAACACGATGAACTCATAGTGGCCATATCTAGTTTTGAAAGTTGGTTTATGAGTATCCTCACAAATTCTTAACTGATGATATATTGATTTCAAATAAATATTTGAATATATGGTTGTATCCTTTAATTGATCAAAGAGGTCATCTATCCTTGCAAAAGGATACCTATTCTTGATGGTCACCTTATTCTACACCCTATAATCAATGCACAAAATTAAGGAACCATCCTTATTTTTCACAAATAATATTGAAGCATCGTAAGGCAACACACTAGGTAATTTAATAAAACCTTTCTCCAACAAATATTGGAGTTGCACCCTTTGCTCTCACAACTCAATAGGAATCATTCTATAAGGTGTCCTTGCAATAGGTTTATCTCTAAGCATTAGTTCAATGGTGAAATCAAATTCATGTCGAGGTGGTAGGCAAAATTGGATTTCTCTTAATTATTTCCTCATCCCTATTATCGTCTATCTTGCCATTTATATTTACTACATACAATATACCACCTCTTTTTATTGTCTTCTTTAGTTGCATAATTGAAAATAAATATGGTCAAAAAGACCCTTACCTACTTTTAACCCTTACTCTCTTCTTATCCTTATCAATATAGTCCATCCACATTTCTTGAAAGTTCATTAGGGCTGTATAAACCTTTAACCAATCCATCCCTAAGATAATATCAAAGGCATGTAGCAACGCTACATATAAATGCTAAATAGTGGATCCATTGGATAAGGTGATCTCTATCGTAGACAAGCATTGATCCATCAAGTAAGTTTATCTAGATCCATACTCAACTTTCTACTCTTGTACCAAAAATCCAAGTCTTTTTAGCATATCCCTATTAATACTAGTGGAAATAAAACAACGTGTAGCTCCACTATCAATTAAAACTTTAGTATTCATATTGAACAACTTATAATTTAGTAATATGGGAGTTGCTTGTCCATCTAGGTTCTAAATTCCTATGGGTGCATAGATTTGGTATGGTTGCTCCTCGACTATGTTACTCGACTCTGGCCATTAGGGATACTTATTTGCATAATTAGGACCCCCACAAATGAAACAACCTATCTTGGATGCTTGAGATATTTTCTTTCTTTTATCCTCTATTCCTCTTGAGCTGACTCATTTTGCTTCTTAGGTCGAGGTTTTGAATTGTCCTTATTTTAAAATTTCTTCTTGTAATTCCCTTGGTTCCCATTGTTCTTATTTCTAAATTTTGGGTTCCCTTTACTTTTCTTAATTTTCTCCTTATCCTATTTCATAAACCTGGCACTCTTCCTCTTTTTGAGTTGTTTCTTTACCTCTATCAACCATCCATATTTGAAGAAGGTCTTCTTGGTTTGTAGATTGGTGTCTTCATATAGAGCCAAATCATAGGCTTTTTGAAGGGTTTTGAGCTTCACCAAATTAATTACTATTTGAATATTAGGATCCACTCCAATACAAACTTATGCACCTTCAGTTGTTCATTGATCTCATACTCAGGAGCATATGTAAAGAGTTTAATAAATATTTGATAATATACTTCCATAGTCAAAGTGTTAGCTTTTGATGATATATATTAAAGGAAATGCAACCACAAGATCTAAAATGAGCAAGCAATGTTAACTATATGATAATGGTAATATAATATGCAGGAAAACTATATGAGAAACTTTTGCAATAACTCAAAAAATAGCCATTAATGAAATCTCACGAAAATAGTACAATGTAATATAATGGAGGTCTTAAACACTCCAAAAAATTCTTGCATGATCTACATTGTATCTACCTTCTCTTCTCATCACTATGCTCTACTATTCTATATGCTTCTCTCTTGCATTATATCCTTTTCTTCACTCTATCAAAGGCCTATATATAGGGAGATATGTCCCTTGGCCTTTCATCTACCCATGACTCTTCATCTACCTAACCTATGACTCATGTACATGTGGACTACATGCACATTTACATCATTGCACATTCTAACACTTGTGCATTTATTACATTGCATGAAGTAACTACTCAAACCTTAATCTAAGATAAACTCCTAATCTAAAGATGTACCCAAGGTGGTACATTGGCATGTACCAAATAATGTAATATATTCCAACACCCCCTGTATTACATTATTTGGGTATTGAAGACTTTAGTCTTCAATATGGTCTTCATATTTTGAATGTTCTTTAGCTTGATCAAGTTCTTTGTATTGACTTCAATTTACCTTGCATTGTATGCCTCCTTTGTTAGGTTCCTCTTCTTCTTCTTCTTTATATTTATTATTAGAGTCAATCATTGTGCTTTCATGAGCTATCATGCTATCATCAGATTCCTGCAAAAATATTTTCTCTTTGCCTTTGTCCTTCTCATCACAGTTCTTCTTTAGTACAGAATCTTCTGAACAATCACTTAAGGCATCATGATAAGATCTTGAGTTAGAAGAACTTGAAGTATCAATACTGCAAGAGGATTGAAATATCTTCTCTAAGAAGGATTCATCTATTTTTGTTTTCTCTTTAAGTGATTCAATCAATTATTTTTGCTCTACATTCTCTTCTTTGTAATATTTGAATGTAAGTAATGCCATATATAATATGCTACCAATGTCTAAAGGAATTTGAATATCATCCTTTCCATTATCAATTGCTTCAGTGATTCTAGCATGTAGATAATATTCTAGAGTTTTAAAGTTTTCTTCTAAGGCTTCACTATAGATCACTTTTGAAGTAAGATCTAAGTTTCCTTCAGACTTTGTAAGTAAATTCTTGATTCCAATTTTTATGACATTTGCCCTTTCCTTTCTAATGATGTTTTCCATATCTTTATTTATTGTATTCTTTGAAGTAGACATCTTTTTTGCTCCTTAGTATTTGATATTGAGAATTTTTGATAGAATATTTTATCTTTCAAAAACTTTGAAGTTGTCTACCTTATGACTCCCTAGTTTTAAGTATATGATCAAACTTGATAAAATATTTTCTATTCTCAAGTTTTGTAGAACCCCTTATATCTCCCAAGTGTTTTGAATGTACTATGGTCTTGATAAAGTGCTTAGCTTTCTTCAGATTTCTTTTGAGTTGAATTCCTTTTATCTCCCTAATGTTCAACTACTATTTTTCACCTTATTTCTCCCTATTTGTGAAAGCTAGAAATAATTTTAATGCACTTTCAATTTGATAATGTTCTCTATTTTCCAAGACCCTATAGTTGGATTCCTTTTGTCCCTTCAATTTGTATAAGAGACTAGTATCAACAATAATTTCCAACTTTCAAGCAATTCTATTTTTTGCTTCCTTTACCCTTTAATTCTCAATGGTTTAGTTTTCTAAATTTCAATGATCTAAATTTTGATGTAGTACTCCTTATATCTCCCTAATTTAGAAATTTAGAAAATGATAATATTTGTAAAATAATGCTTCAATTTTCAAGGTAGAAAACCTTATATCTCCTAGTTTAATTATTTGTAAATATTTTGATAATTGAATCTCAAATAATGCAATTTGAAATAGCTCTTAAAGATATAATCCCCTTGCTTTAATTGCTTTCTAAACCATCAATGATTAATCTAAGGTTGTAATTTCCTTATATCTCCATGCAATAATTAGCTAAACTTAACCTTAGAAATAATTTACCTTATATCTCCTTGCACTTGATGGAAAGCAAATATTAATTCAATGTAAATATACCTCTCTTTGATGTGATGTGCTACGTGCTGATTGGTTTCTTCCTTGATTGCACTTTCAAAGCTTTTGAATGTTGTATTCTCCTTAGTCTTCAAGGTATGACACTATGCATTAATTGCACTACATTCTATGGTGCACTCTAGACTATCCTCTTCTCCCTTCAATGCTCTTTGACCTATGGAAGCTTGATATGCATGCTCTTCTTAGGTAGGGCTATTAATACTTCTCTATCTCCCTTTGGAATGCATGCCACATGGCATTTACGTTGCCCTTGAACGTAGATCTCCTTGTTAGGTGGCACAGGGACGTTACAATCTTTAGAATACATTGATTTAGGTGGTATAAGTATTATCTCTCCTTATGGACGTTGAAGTAATGATATTTTATTCTTTTCTTTCTTGAATGGAGTATTACTTCAGACTTGGATGCTCTTCTCCTTGCGTAGGCATTATATTTTTGAGGCATTACTAAGAATTCATAGGTGCTCTTCTCCTTTGTGCCAAATGGCACAAGATTCCTTTGTTTGGTGTGGCAAGTGGAGGCTTCTTCCCTTGCATGTAACCAAACACTCAATGTCCCTTATCTCCTTAATGCTCTTTCCAACTCCTTGCAAGTTGTTTGGCTTCTCTTGCAATAACAATGTGCTTTCTCCAACGTATGGTGGCTCCTCCTATGGTGTTTTAATGCTCTCTTCTAGGTGGTTGTTCATCCAATATTCTCTCCTCTTTCACTTGGGTAACACTCCTTTCTACTTGTATCTTTGTTACATTATTCTCCTTGCAACTTGCATCTTAGTTGCATTATGTTGTCCTTGCTATTGGTGCTATGTTATCCTTACTTAGTCTCCTTTCTTGTTGCAGGTTCCTTTTGCACTGTGAGTGCTGCCTTCATGGGACTATGGTACTATATTTGGTGTCTTTAGACACCTTGAATAAGATGATTTTGAGCCCTTAGTTGGCTCTTTTCCCTTTGCTTTGTAGCTTCTTCCTTAGACTGGATAATACTATCGCTTGATGATTGCAACTTTATGCTACTTTGGTGTCTTAAGACACTTCAACTTTTGTCTTCCTTTTGCTGCTTTGGAAAAGACAAATATGGTGCTATTATGGACTGCAAATAAATCTACTATAAACTAAGATAGAATACCTTAGTTGCACCTAGATTTCAAGACTTTCTTAGTCTCTTTATGTAGCTTTCTTCCTTGTCTTTAGTAAGGTGACACCTTCTCTATTCCTTGGTGGTTGTAGTGCTCCTTTGGTGACTTCTCTTCACCAAGACTTGCTGCAGATTTACCTATGTTTAATGGTGGATTCAATGTTGCCTTCTCCTCCTTGGCAACTCTCTCCTAAGTCTCCTTGCTTGGTTAACTTTCCAATGATGATTCCAAGCTTTTTAATCATGCAAATACTATACCTTTTGGATGGCTATGCTTTGCACTATTGTATATCAAATCTATGCTTGAGAATAATGTCTTATTTACTTTCAATAGATAGTAGGAAGTTGATATTATTCTTTTCCTTTGAAAAATATCTAACTCCTCTTTCTTATGTGCAGGTTTTACTCCTTGTAAAAACTATCTTCTACACTTCCTTGAAGACTTAAACTAGAAACCTTCCTTTTGCAACTTTAAACCTTGAATTTGGTGCTTAATAAAACTTAATAATAAGATAAATATAAATGTTTAATTAATGAACCTTTTGCACCAATGTTGCATACATTTTTTATATCTGTATGGTGATAGATTTCTTGGTGATTTGGATCACCTAATTGCTGCTCCGAGTTTGATAAATTTGTAACTTCAATTTGTATTACTTTGTTACTTTAAACTAGTCTATTTTGTAGCTCTTCTTACTATTCAAATCAGCTCCTTAACTCTCCCAATTTTCAGCTTTGTAACTCCTTTAACTTGCTACTCAAAACTATGGTTTTGTGGCTTCAACTCTCCTCCAAGTAGCCTTCTTGAATTCTAAAAATTAGCAGCTATTAATGCTTCCCAAATGTTGCCTTCTAACTATCCTTGAACTCTAAAATTTTTAGATTCTAACATAACTAATTTCTCCTTCTATATGTTGTCCAATAATCTCTTGATTTATGCTATAAAATCTCTTCTTCCATAGATCAACCTTCAAATCCTTTGTGGTTGTCCTCAAATTTCTCTAATCTGGTGGCCTCTTCTAGCTCCTTTCTCCTCCAATCTCCTTTGTTAAATTTTGACTTCAATCTTGGCCTATTTGTTGGCCTTCTTCTTAAGAATTTGAATGTCTTGAGGTCTTTGGAAATATTTTCCAAAATTTGGCAAACTTCTTTCCAAATATTTATTTCTTTTGGGCTTGTTGTTGGATGGTGACAATTGTCCCAAATTCTTCTCTATCAGGAACTTTTCCTTACTCAAATATCCTCCAATGGCCTTCTTCAAATTCTCCAATGAGGCTTTCCTAGCCTTCTCCTTCTTTCTCCTTTCAACCTTTCTTGAGACCTCTTCTCTTGGGTCTTTAAATTTTATAGCTTTTGAAATCTTCAATAGGACTTTTCTAGTCCTTTATCTTCAATCTTCAATCTTCCAAATCTAGAAGTTCTTCAATGAGACCTTTCTCTTGGGTCTCCTCCTTCTAGAGTTGCTTTCTTCTTTCTTCACTCTGAAGTCTTCAATATTTAGATTTCTATGAGGACCTCCTTCTTGGTTCTCCTCAATATTCAATCTGCAATGGGGCCTTCTTTCTTGGACCTCCTCCTTGATCTGTAGTCTTCAATGTGGCTTCTTTGGCCTCTTCCTCTCTTCTCAATATTTTACTTGGAATCTTTAATCTACAAATCCTGCAATGGGACCTTTTTCTTAGGCTTCCAAATCTTCAATCTTCAACTTATTGCTTCAAGTGTTGGATTGATTCTAAAGAAGATATTCTTCCTAGCTCTTGTAGGAAGCTTCCCAACTTTCTTTGAATCTCCTCTTTTCTGCAACAAAGTATTAGAAAATGATAATAGTAATTTCTTTAAATCTATAGATAATGAATCTTCACTAGTTGATTTGTCAATCTAGTGGAATCAATGTTGAGTCCTAGTTGTAACCACCAAAAAGGCTCACACCTAATAGCGTCTATTGCAATTAAAGAAAGATAACAACTAAACATGCACCAATTGACAACAAAAAGGGAATGAAAATACGAGAATCCTTTATTAATTCCAAATTGAGTCAAGTTACATATTCATCCCTCTTAGGGATACCCATTTTGATACTTTAATTACAATAGATCTAATTCCCTTTTAGGGTAGATGTGAATCAAATGCCTTCTAGGGTGACACGAACTGCTCTAGGGTGTCGATGACCCTCTTCTCCATGATTGGAGGGAATGGAATGCTTTGTCTCCTTCAATATATGTTCCCTACGATCAAGAAACAACAACAACACGTCAAAAGCAAAGGTAGCCTCTCTTGATGAGGCCTTTTGAGGAGATTTCACAAAAAGATGCCATAACAAGCATATAATCAAGAAAATGAATAAAACATGGTAAACCTATATTAATCATGAAATATCGCCATCAAACATGTGCAAGAAAGCAAGTATTATCTATCTATTGGGTTAGTTTATCAAATGGAAAGCATAAACACATGAAATAACCACAATTGCACTAATTACCAAATTGATAATATGAAGGTAAATCTACTTTAAATGCCTAATTCAACAAGTTATAAATCTCTAAAATGCAAATTAAACCTATACTAAGCATAATATGATCTAACTAATTAATCTAAAGAAAATAGCACAAGGGGATCTATCATCATTTGCTCACCATGGGTCTGATGTGCGATTGGCACTGTTCACCATGGCTGACAGTCGTGGCGGGGCTCTGAATAGGTTTACCCTCCAAATCCGGGCTTAATCTCTGATCCACCTTGCCAAATTGATGGTCAAGGGTCGCCTCTGTGTCCTCTGATAGATTTGGTGGTTGAATTGATCATATGGTGCACGGATTGCATGAATTAGCATTTCTTGGCTCTCTTATCCTCCTAGGACCTCCATGGCAATGTGATCTCCAATTGGGTAGCAAAAGTATCCCTCTCAATGCACCTAGGTGAGTATGCAATTCGATAGGGCTTCACTACTCAATTGATTATGCTTCTCTCCCCCTTTTCCCCAATTTGGAGGGGGATTATATAGCAATTGCCAAGGGGCTAGGGGTAGCTTCCTCATGAAGCTAAGATCAAGATTGGGTAGTTGAGCTTGTTGGATGGAAGGATCCAGAACCTTCCTCACTCAAACCGCTCCAATCCATAACCAATTGGCCATTGCAACCAATTTTGGGTCGGATGAAGGCCAACTGATTTTGAGTGTTGACCATGGATGACATGCGCGGTGAGCACTGCTAACCATGGGTGTCAGCAACGGCTAGCACTGACTAGGCAAAGATGCCCAAATTGAGTGGTAAAAACCACTGCTATACCTTGGATTTGTCCAAAGGTCTTCCATATGGTCTTCTAGCATGTCCCATATGAGTAGTCACCTCGACATGATGCATTTTAGGTGTCTACAGATGCCCCTTTTGAGATGCGTTGTGATTTTGAACAACATTGTAGGCAAATAGAGCCTAATGATATCGATAGGTTGCATGATGATCATTAGTCTGATCAACATTAGATGCCCTAGGTCCTACAAAAGGACGCGCATCCTAGAATCATTGCTTCCAACTCGGTGAAAGGCTTAATTTGAAAGGGTTTGCACTCGTCATCAGACATTCGGATAGCATCAATGCCAAGTAGGCTTTCATGCCTATCAATCCGAAAGGAAGAGAGCTACAAACAAACTATCATATATGCTATTTTCCCTAGCAGAAGGGTAAGCTTATGATAGTCTTTGGCAATGATTCGTAAGATGAACACAATTTTGACAAGATCAAGGGATCTTCTATTGACTTTGATTATGATTTGATATTATGACTACCCCCTCAAGCGACGAGTCGATGAGGGTAATGACAATAAATGAAGCGACGAGGTCACTTGACCACTATGAATGATCTTGAACAAATTAAGATTTAGCATTTGAATACTTGGCAAGGCCTAATCAGCTATGATTGCAACTATTAATAGTAATTGCCTATTTCTATCCCATGGAGTGGTCCAGCCATGAAGGCCTTCTTAGGGAATCAAAATGAAGACAATCCCAATTAGGCATGTGTTGAATCATATTGTCGATGATATGCTAAAAATATCATAGGAGAATTGCGATGAATATCTCGTTCCCATGGAGCAGTCCGACTGTCAAGGCCTTCTTAGGGATTGAAATGAAGCATAACAATTCCATGATGATGAATTTACCCCAAATGTCCTTATGGTAATTTACTCATCTTTTCGGATTGCATGGATCGCAAGTCACTGCAACCGCCAAGTGTATAGGGTAAATAACTGAATACGAGGCACATTTGACTTTTGATTTATTTGATTTTTTTGTTAATTTTGAATTGAATTTGTTTTATTGGCTGTGAGGTGTGGTGCTCTATGAAAGGATTTCCATAGTGATGACCTCGGTTGAATGTACTTTGTAATCTCAGCTAGTTATTTTGTTTTGCCTTATGATGACATTTTCCAATGTCATTGTGCTTTGTTTGGCTTATTTAGATTATTTTATATTTTTTGATGCACTTTTGGTCTGATGAACAATTTTATTTTGACCTTTTAAGGCTCTCCATGGTGGGAATTGGGAGCATTTATTGTAGCTCATTGATCGTGCCTATCAACTATAGGTAAATTGCTTGATCGTGGCTCAAAGTCATGATCGTAAAACCCTAATTTGGGGACCACGGTTGTCAGTCATGGGTCGACCCAAATTTGAAAAGTTTAAATAAGGATTTTATTTTGAAAAATTCATTATTTACCTGATAGTAATAGTAAATATGAGAGCTCTGAGAGGTAAATAATAAAATTTGACCCGGAATGCTGCTAAAAATTGACTCATTCCACACATTCCACATCGATGGACGATCAACCGGAGGCTTCTACTAGCGGAGGAGCCGGTGCCTCCAAGGTAACTCAAAAATCGAGACCTCGCTTGTAAATTACTAGATTAAAATTAACCACATTAAGAAATTGGTAAATGAACCTCATTAAACTACTCCTAATGAACCTCACCCTAGCTAGGTTTAGCATAGGTTAGTTTAGGGGGTGGGTTACTTTTTATTTTGTTTCTTTTTTAGGGTTTATTTGGGGAGTACGGGGCCTAAAAGGGTCTCGCTCCTTAGCCACGGGTGGTAGCCACAACTCCCAATTGGTAGATTGGGGACTGCAGCTATCAGCCATAGTGGGATTTAAATCCCAATGATCACTTTTTTGACCGTTGCGTCGATCGTGGTTCCGACCCGCGGTGTGCAAACTTTAAAAAATTTCAAATTTTTATTTTTTTGATTTTTTGGGTAATTAATGCCATTTATTGCTGTTTTGAAGTACTCTTTTGATGTTTTTTGAAATTTTGATCATATTTTTGCATGTTTTTGTATTTTTATGAGATTTTATGATTTGTTTATCATTTTTTAGTTGTTTTTAATTATTTTTTTTTTACTTGATTGCTTTTATTCAGTCCCTAATGAATAGAGCGAGGGAGACCGATCTCCTTCACAACCTTCACCACATACTAACGCAGAGTAGGCTTGGTTTACTATTATGGGGTTTGACTTCATCTTAGACCTCCCCACTATCTGAGTGGACCAGGCATATCTTACTGCATTGGCCCATCATTGGGATGCGAGGACCAATACATTTCACCTACCTATGGGTGAAATGACTATCACCTTGGAGGATGTATACCACATCTTTCGATTACCCATTGATGGTGAGCCCATCACTTCCTCTCCTATCGAGGTGAGGAAGACCGTATTTGATGCTATCTTTGAGCAGTGGAGCATGGAGGCACAGGGTTACATTGACCATGGAGGCATCCATGTTCAAGAGTGGTATGAGGCTAGATTTTTCTCTCAGAGGGAGGTTGTATTTATGCACCTCATCATTCAGATAGTCCTCCCAGATTCTTTAGGTGTGAGGTTCCCTTGGAACCTCTTAGCTCAGACTAGATATGTCATGGTTAGCTCGATCGTGTGACCTCTTATCTTGTCCTAGGGGAGCACTCTCTTAGCATAGCTCTACCATGAGCTATTCTAGATTACCCATCATAGTAGAGTGGGCATCGATTGTAGCCTCCTTCTATAGATCTAGGGCTGGCAACATATCCTGATAGAGCACCCCATCGACTTACCTTTATAGATCACTACCCTTGTAGATGATCGATAGTGCTATGCTGCCTTCTGGTCCTGGGAGTAGGAGGGCTTTAGGAGTAGGTCTCATGTAGGAGACCTAGATCATTATATCGATTACTTTGCATAGCTTCACCAGGAAGGGATATCCGGTGGTGACCCTTACATGGACTATCCACCATGGAATGAGGTAGATAAATACCTATCGGCCATCAGAGATAGATGGATCATCGATCGTAAGGTCGATTGGCACGAGTATCACTACTTCTCTCATCCTATGGTAGTTTGGGATTCGATAGGATATCCTAGAATATGCCTACCATTTATAGATCCTTGGTCCTAGAGAGGGACCTGACCTAGCCCTAGGTCACTCCACTAGGGGAGGATGATGATGACTTCTAGGAGTCAGGCTAGCAGATTGGGACTACTCTAGATTATGATGGTTGGTGGGCCAAATTTTAGTGGCATGATGAGGGTCCTCTAGGTCAACCAACTAAGGGATTTGCAGTCGAGGGTGTAGAGGGCGTAGAGGTGGATCCTCATGGGTGTAGGACCCGCTAGTGGATAGAGGGAGCATGGGGCATAGTAGAGGAGGGCCCATAGGTAGAGGTAGAGGAGGAGGTTTCTAAGGAGGGTGAGGTAGCTCTAGATAGTGAGGTCGAGTTGAGGGCATAGATCATTGACCTATAGAGCTAGGTGGGGAGACTCCACACCTAGCTACTACATAGGGATACTTCTATCACCACTCTAGAGGTGAAGCTATCTCATGGGTAGAGGTAGTGGCATGGCTATGAGGAGGAGAGGGTAGCTCTCTAGGCATAGGTTACCACTGTAGACACACGTATCAGGTAGAGGCACAAGCATAGCTTAGTGTAGTGACTACTAAGAGGGACTTGCTTAGGGTGAGGGGAGATCCCTCATCCTCATAGGTTATCATGGGACCTCTTATAGTACCATCTACTTTATTGCTAGGAGGTTTTGATCCTATGGTAGAGATCAAGAGGCTACATACCCTCGTGGAGGAGGGTAATGATCGGCATATAATGAGTGTAGCTCATGCATCATCCAACTGGAGGGTCACATCAAGGTTGCTAGGTGGGGAGGTTCTAGAGGATACCCACACTATAGGGACCCACAGGAGTAGGTCTAGGACTAGAGAGATAGGGTAGTCATCTGCTAGCTCCAGCCATAGGATGCATAGGACTGAGAGGACTCATAGGTCTTCAAGTACTCATGGTGCCAGCTCATAGAGGACCCATAGGGATGGTGGAGGTGATGATGGTGCCTCACAGGTTGGGGTGCAGGCCCTATTTAGTATAGATATTTAGAGATGCTTATTGTACCATTTTTTAGTGTAAGGTCAAGGACCTACACATATGTAGCCTATGGGTATTTTGATGTACCCCACTTATGATGTACATTTGACACATACACATACACAAAAAAAATATATATATATATGATATGACATTTCATCTCATTACATGTGTACTTTATTTTTGGTATTTTATGTTTTATGTTATGCATATGGATGCAATGCGTTATTGATTAGATGCTATATGATGTGATGTATGGATGACATGCACTAGATAGCTATGCGATAGATGATTAGATGTTATGAGTTATGTATGCAGATGTACTACTTATGATGGATGCATTATGAATGCCATATTTTGATGTTACATGCATGTATACTTTGCTTTACTTGTATGCATTTATTTTATACTGTTATGACATAATTTATGCCATGTATGTACTGCATGTATTTCTTTGTTTCTTTGATAATGTGTTTGTAAAATGGACATGTATGCTTTAATCACTTAAAACATAATGTATGCAATATGAGTTTTAATCAATCTAATGGATGACACCACATAATGTATAACAATCATGGATTGTAGTTGCTTTATCTTTTTGAATGTTTGATAAATTGTACACCCATATGTGAGATGCAATGATTTATTGTTTTCTATTCATAAGCTTTTGTAAATTAAAAGAATATGTATAATATAATCAGTGGCCATCTAAATATCATTTCTGACATCCATCCGGTATCTAATTATATAGTACAAATAGTTCTAATAAACAAACTCTCATAAAAGAAATTGATGTTTTGATGATTGCAATTTGAATGATTGTTGCTATTTGGGAATTTTTGAGGTTTACCATGAGACTCAAACACCCTAGTTGACTTATCAAAAGTTGTATACTAACCATACTAGACTTCTGAAACATAAGGCTTTCGCTAGGATAGGCCCTAACTATTCATTATCCCTATGTGTGCAAATGAGTATATTAAGATAAGGCATAAGCATACCCCGATGTCAGGCAGGATTCTTTCAGCCCATTGCTAAGATCGGGGGTCCACAAATGTCTTACCCAATCCTAGGTTTAGATTTTAGTTGGACTAGACCACTAGGCGATACAGGACACCTGAAGCTAGCTCTTCCACATTCAAACATTGGTCTACACATAAGAAAAATGCTAATGCATCAGACATATCATCATGCGTAAGGTACAGTAGTGCTGACAATTCCAGGGATTCAAGTTCACCCCCTTCTTTTCTTCAATTTTTTGGGATACTTGCTCATATAAAGTGATAAAAATCATTATTTATTTTTGTACTATAGTGATAAGAATCACTGTTTATTTTGTACTTTCTCTTTTGAGCAAGGGATTTGATATTGATTTTAATTTCTTTGTACAATTTGATCTTCATTTGATCTAAATTTTTAGGATTTACATTTGATAATTTGCTTCAGAAACTTCCTTTGGGGATTTTACTTTGTGGAACTATTTTTGGGATATCGATCTAGGATATCGATCTTATGATATCAATATGGGATATCACTCTGGGATGTCGATCTATGATATCGATCTAGGGTATCAATCTGGAGGATTGATCTAGGATATCACTCTAGGATATTGCTCATTTTAATGTAAGCAAGGGATTATGGGTAGGGAATAAACTTGTCCTTTTTCCAATTGCCAACATTTCCCATACCGTCCACATAAGGGGATAAGCAAGAATAAATATTTTCACCTCAGGATACCTGGTCCTGCTTCATGGCTTTCATCTTCCCCTAGTCCTTATTAGGATTGTTTAATTTGTTGATTAGTGATAGGATTCTGATATGCTAAGGGCTATACTAACTAGACCTCAACTACAAAAGCAAAGCAAGCTTTCTATCAACTCTTGAGAAGACCTCTAGGTATGGTTGAATGATTGAAAAACCCTAGTATATTCTTCATAGCAACAAGATGGGTTGTGTTGAAAAACACAATTACTCACAAGGGTGATAAATGGATGAAAAATATAGTGCATAGATGCATGATTGAGATACAAACATGGTGTCATTTGTAATATTGTAAACACAATTTATTCTAATGCAAGGGTGATGGATGGAAATGCCTAATGCAATGCAAAGGTGAAATGCAAAATGAAATGCAATGCAATGATGCAAATGAAATGCACATGTTTTTTATTTTTGATATATTTTCCAATTTTTTATGGATTTTAACATTTTGACCAAGGGATTTTTGAAAATCCTTGGAGCCTTTTGGGATTGACCAAGTGGTTTTGAGAAACCCTTTGAGAATTTTGGGATTGACCAAGGGTTTTGAGAAACCCTTGGAGCCTTTTGGGATTGACCAAGTGGATTTGAGAAACCCTTGGAGCCTTTTTGAATGACCAAAGTTTAGAGAAGCCTTTTGAGAGCCTTTTATGAATGACCAAAGGGCTTACAGATGCTTCTGGAGCCTTTTTTGAATGACCAAAGGGCTTACAAATGCCTTTGGAGCCTTTTTAGTTCTTAGGCATAGAACACTTTAAGATGAAGGATATTGAGAGGTTCAGGCTCTTCAACTCCTCCAAGCGATGTCAAGCGATATGTCCCAGGTCCAATATTCTTCGAGATCATATAAGGACCTAACTAGTTAGCCATGAATTTGTCTCACATTTTTGGTGGTAAATTTGAGTTCTGTTGGTTCTCTTTCAACACAAGATCACCAACCTCAAAGTCTCTCAGATGGACTTTGCTATTGTAAGCTCATTTTAAGCACTCTTGATAAACATGGAGGTGCTCGAGGGCATTCACGTGATGTTCATCAAGTAGCATCAATTGATCTAGGTGAGCTTGTCATGCAGTGTCATCATCAATGAACTCTTTCAATGCGATGCACAACATTGGAATCTCCAACTCTAAGGGCATAATGGCCTCAGTGCCATATACTAATGAAAATGGAGTTGCCCCAATGGGTGTCCGAATACTAGTCCTGTAAGCCCATAATGCAAGGGGTAGCTGGATGTGCCAATATTTGTGGTGCTCTTGTACCATATTTTTCAAGATGGAGACCACTATCTTATTTGAAGCTTCAGCCTACCCATTTGCTTATGGATAATATGGAGTCACAAAATTATGTTTGATTCTATACTTAGACATCAAAGCTCTCATAGTTTTGTTCTTAAATGATGTTCCATTATCCAAAATTATCTTGGATGGTATCCCAAAATGACTAATGATATTGGTGAGTATAAACTCAGCAATACGTGCTCCAGTTGTCATTGTTAAGGGAATAGCTTCCACCCACTTAGTGAAATACTCAGTAGCCATGATAATAAAAGTATGTCAACCCGATGATGGAGGAGAGATCTTACCTATGAGATCAAGTCCCCATTGAGCAAATGGCCAAGCCGCTTGAATGGGCTGTAAGGCCTATGATGGCAGGTGCATAAGATTAGCATGATGCTGACATTTAATGCATTTCTTGACATACACATTGCAATCCTTCTCCATAGTGGGCCAATAATAACCCATATGAAGGATGCACTTGATGATAGCCATGCCACTAAAATGGCCACCACACGTACCATCATGAGCTTGCAAAATTTCCCAAGATGACTCTTGGGGCTCAAGACAATGAAGGAGAACTCCATCGTAGCTTCTATGGTATAGGATGTCTGCTAACAAGACATACTTTGTCACTTTCTATTTAAATGTGCATTTTGTGGCACATGACAATCCCTGAGGGATTACACCAAGTTTAAGGAAGTCATGTATCTGTGATGTCCAGTTATGATAAGCTTCAACTTCGATCGACAAGACAACATGCTCCCCCTATGGTTCTACATTTGCAAATGCAGACTGGGAAACAACCCTATGGTGAATGGTAGTACCACTCCCCATCAGATCCTATGAGATCAAAGACCCCTAGGATGCTCTCTTGAGAAAGTCTCTAGCTCTGTAGAACCACTCATGGTTTGGTTCTACATGAATCATGTTGATTGACTCTTTGTTATCCAATGCTTCACGTTGCACAACAGAATGTGACAATGTTTTTACATGGATGGTAGTGAAATCGATAGATGGATTCTGAGGGATTAGAGATCCCAAAGATGCCATTGTGTCTACAAATCTATTGGATGAATGAGGGATTGCCTCGATGTCATACCATTCTAATCGAGCTAGATAAATGTCAACAAGATCCTTGTAAGCTTTCAATACTAGACATCGACATTGAAATAATCCCTTAACTTGGTTAACAATGAGAAGGGAATCACCAAAGATATTTAACCTTTTTATCTTCATGGTGATAGCTATTTGGAGACCCAAAATTAGGGCTTCGTATTCAACATTGTTGTTAGTGCAAGGAAATTCCAACTTGAATGACAAGGGCATTGGAGCTCCTTGTGGCATGAACAACACTATTCCTGCACCACCCCCTTGCTCACACTTCGAACCATCGAAGAACAAGGTCATATCAACTTTGTTGTCTAGTTCTTCGGGTTTGGGTGCTTCTGATAAGGCAAAGACTGCATCATCAGGAAGCTCTATGGTGAGGGGCCTACTATTTTTGAGAGGTACCTCAGCCAGTTGATCTGCTATGACTTGTCCCTTAATGGAATTTTGGCTTATGAATTCCAAATCAAATTCTATCAGTAGCATGATCCACTTCGTAGTACGTGTATTATGATATGTCTTGCTCATCATATACTACAAAGGATTTTGTTTGGATATGACATACGTCGTATGACTCAACATATAGTGTCACAATTTCTTTGTAGCGAACACTACTGCTAAACATAACTTTTCAACGTATGCATATCCGAGCTCATAACTCACCAAGGTTCGACTAATATAATATATGGCCTGTTATTTGTCTTGCACATTCTTTTGGGCTAACATGGTTCCCAATGCAAATTCGGTTGTCGATATATATAGCAAAAATGGCACATCTGGCCTTGGTGGAGCTAGCACTGGTGGCGTCACTAGGTATTGCTTAATTTCAGCAAAGGCTGCTTGACAGTCCTCATCCCAATTGAATGGGACCCCCTTGTGTAGCAGTCAATTCATGGGTCGACATTTATCTGATAATTGAGTGATAAATCACTTTATGGATGCTACTTTGCCCTGAAGGCTTCTTAATTCTTTGATGTTCATGGGGGGACGCATTTCTAAAATAGCCTTGACCTTTGTTGGGTCAACTTTGATGCCTCATTTTGAAATGATGAATCCTAAGAGCTTTCTTGAAGTTACGCCAAATACACACTTCTTAGGATTCAACCTGACATTATGCTCTATCAAGTGATCGAAGACCTTCCTCAAGACCTCCGCATGCTCAGAATGCAATAATGACTTTGCCAACAAGTCATCAATATAATCTTCTAAGATTTTATGCATATAGTCATGAAAGATATATGTCATAGCTCATTGATATGTGGCACCAACATTTTTAAGACCGAATGGCATAAATTTATAGCAAAATGTTCCCCATGGCGTTATAAATATGGTTTTATGTTGGTCTTTGGGCTTAATCTAAATTTGATTGTAACCAAAAAAATCATCCATTAAGGAGAGCATCTCATGACCTATAGTTGCATCTACAAGAGCATCGATATTTGACAATGGAAATGAATCCTTTGGTGTTGCCTTATTTAGGTCTCTAAAATCTGTACAGATACGGATCCTTCCATCAGGTTTTCCTACAGGCACCATATTGGATACCCATTCTGGATAGTCGATGGAGATGACAAACTCTACGTCCAACAACTTTTGCAATTCATCCTTAACCATTAAGGCTACTGTTGGATGCATCTTCCTAAGTTTCTGCTTGACTGGCTTCTTTGATAGATCTAGCGAAAGGTTATGAGTAACCAATTTTGGATCTAGACCCGACATATCCTTGTAAGTCCAAGAAAAGAGAGTAGGTCTCTCTCTCAGTAGAGGGATGAGGTTGGCACGCTCATCAGGAGTCAAAATTTCTCCAAATTTAACCTTCCTTGGATTGGTGGGATCATTACTGATATCCACTTCGAAGGTTTCCTCTACTGACATATGGGATCCCTCCTCAAGCTGATGAGGCGTAGGGATCAAGTGGATGTCATCTACTGGGTTTATAGGTTCCTCATTGGAAGCATCCTCAGCATGATAGACATCATGTGCATAGCCTAGTGCAAAATGGAAAGGTTGCAACATTTCTTCATTAGGGAAGAAATATTCAGGCTCTAGAGGTGAATCAATATGATCCCAATCGATAGCATCTACATTTAGATGCAATGGTTTGGATGGATCAATTGGATTGTGGAGTGGAGTGGTCAAATCAATGGAGATCATGTTGATGGAATGGATTATGTCTCTAGGACCACATGCAAGTGACTCAACATTAGCAAAACTACCATCCTCAAGATGTGGTTCTGGGGGTATGGGGATCTTCGGATCTGATCTATGAATACTATTGGATGGGATCATTGGGCTCAAGGAGCTCCATGTACATTGGCGGATCGAGGAAACACCATATGATAAATCATATTAAGATTTGGTGGTCTCCCTCTAAGAAGAGGATGGAGATTGATCTCTCTATGCAAATCCTCCATAGTGTAAGGTGCATTATGATAGCGTAAGTATGGAGGTCCTAAATAGGCTCTCTCTGTCTCATCCTCATCATCACTATCATAATAGAGACCTTCATCACTACCAACTGGAATCGGAGATTAGGAATATGAGGTCCCATGTACACCCACACCCGATAACTATTGTCGCTCATGAAGGATTGATCATCTTCGATGATTGTTTCCTCTAGAAATAGATGATATAAATTATGAGGGCCTAGATAGGCCACCTCAGTCTCATCCTCATATAGCTCATTATTTGAGGACTCATTGTCATCATCACTCTCATATATGCAACTTGGTCCACCTATCTCGTAGATGGATTCTGTTGTATCCTCATCAGAATGATCTTCTAACTTAGAATTTATCACTAAATTATCATTATGAACCTGCATGCCTATATCATTGGCTACCTCATAGATTTTTTGGCCCAAGTTTTCTCTTGGTATATGATCTGGACCGGTCCCCACCAAGATATCCTCGTGATATGTCTTGGGTGGTTCTATAGTGACATACGACACTATCGGTTATCCCTCTAGAAAATGTAGAAGGATTAGGGTGATAAGGATTGAAGTCAACTTCACCCCCTAGATTGAGGTACAGGTGGTCTAAAGATGCTATGAGGAGTTCAGCCTATCCTCCATTGTAAAATCCCAACCTGAACCTATCAGTAGGTAACTGATACTATGGTTCTATAGGCCTCTTACGCCCCTACTCAAATAGTTTGAGACCATAACCATGCCAATGGTAATGCTCAAAGTATCACATGGCGTAGTCTAGGTTAGAAATATAATGAACATTCATAGTGAATGGTTCATTATCATCCTCATCCATGGGTATGGGAGATGCAATCTGGTCTAGACCTCCATAGATGAAGTTGGTTTGGTTAGGTGGTACCCCTAATGGTTCCACCATCCCTATGGGAAGGTGATGGGCTCATGGTCGGCCCATGTCATGTGCAGTCTCGATAATAGGTGTGAACATCATGTTCTACATAATATATTCCCCTAATCTAGGATTAACCAAATGGATGGTCACCTACGGTGCAGATGACCCTGCTAAAGACACAGGTGAAGCAGGCTGAGGTGCCTCTTCGACTCCTCCTTGAACTTCCTCTACTTCCATGGGAGTAGGGGCTTCAATGATAACTGGCTTGGGCATTTGCTTTATCTTATTTTTGCCCACCTTTTCTTTCAACTTCCTATCATCCCACTGTATCATGGATGCAGTCGGTCTAATAGAAGTAGTTGTTGTGTGCTCCGATCATTGAGATACGGATGTTGTAGGTCTAGCACACACTTCTTTGATTTTACCTCCTGGATATTTGATTGGTGATGCTGGTCGCACATCCAGGTGCATTGAGGGGAGCACAAATTCCCTCAAAAATCTGCTAGATTCACGTATTTAAAGGGTTCTTCATCCGAAGGCACCACGTGAACCTATCCCTCATGAATGTATTTGATACACTGGTGTAGAATAGAAGGGATGCAATACATTTCTCTGATCCAAGGTCTCCCTAGAAGTATATTATACTACATAGCACCTTCGATTACGTGACACATCATCGGGATGGTCTTCAGTCCTACCTGGATAGGTAAAACTATAGTATCGATCATCGAGCATAATGCATCATTGAACGCTCTCAATGTGAAGGTAGAAGGGATGATATGCATCTTGGGTAACTTCAAGTGAGTTAACGCCTTGGTAGTTATGATATTGATCGATGACCCCATGTCGATCAAAACCCACTTGAATGGTTTGTGATTCACACAAGCAATAATATGCAATGGTGGGTCTGCTATAACAGTGGAAACCATCTTGACTTCATGGTCATGAAATTGAATGACCGGTTCTTGACACTATTGCACGTGCCCCATGAAGTGTGTAAATGCTTCGGGATCCTGAGGCTGCACTTCTATGGACCTTAAAATATCCATGAGCATCTCCCTATGCTTAGGAGACTACTGAATTAGCTCATAAATTGACAACTTTGTTGGAGTTGTCTGTAGGTTTTGAATCAACCTACTTCTGATGGTCACCACCGGTCTAGTTGGTGGGCCAGGCACATACTAGGCTGGCCTTGGAGGAGGCACAACTTGGACCCTAATAGGTATTGGAGGTTGATTCGGTCATTCATACCTCACATTTCTTGTGACAACATTGACCATACCGATGAACCCCTGGGTTGGTGGTTCGATTCACACTTGGTTGACTTGGCCAACATTATTCTTTGGCGCCTCATGATTTGGTAGAGGATTTTTGTAAATCCCCATATTTTGGTTGTCAGGCGCTTGTGGGTTGTCGACAAGAAGCGTACCTCTCTCGATCATATTTTGCACAAGATGTTTGAAAGACCAACATACCTCGATGTCATGGCCTTTCGATCGATGAAAGATGCAATAATGATCATCTTTATAGCCTTTAGGCTTAGGTTGGTTAGGATCCATCATCTTGACTTTGGGTAAGTTTATAGCCTTCGCCTCACATAACTGATGAAAAATCGAAGTCAATGACTCTGATAATTGAGTGAATATGTGAGGTGGGCATTGTTCCTTATTTTTACCCTTGTAATTGTTGTTGCACTGCTCATACTACGTAGGTGGAGGTTGGGCTTGATAATTTTGCTTTTGCTACCCTTTTTCTCCCTTTTGAAGGTTCAACACCACCTGATTAACATGGGCCGGCTTGGCCTGATGTCTCTCAGTACTTTTCTTGTGCCCCTCCTTCTTATTCCTAAGCTTCAAGTTACCCTCCTGTAACTTGATGTCCTCAATCACCTTGGCTTGCACCAAAGCCTCTTTGAATGTCTGGTATTGCTGCAACTATAGCAATAACGAAATGTGCTTGGCACAACTCTTCATGAACATTCATGTTAATTTAGAGGATGGGATGGAGAATGGCAGCTTTACCATCATCTTCCTCCATAATTTTCCATAATCCATCATTGGCTCATCATCATGTTGCGTTAGAGTGGCTAGGTCGGATAAGTTTACCTTCTTCTTGATGTCGAAGGAGAAGCATTCAAGAAATGCATCAGCTAGTTGTTTGAAACTAGTGATGTTGTGCCTCTTTAATTGGTTGAACCACTCTCGAGCTGGGCTTGAGAGGGTCATGATGAAGGTGCATAGGAGCAAAGCATCATTGCTCTCAATCTGAAAGCACATATCTAGGAAACTAGTCATGTGCTCCTGTGCATCTTCCTCTCCTTGAAACTTTTCTAGTCTAGGCATCTTGAAATGCTCAGGATATGTTGGAATAGGCACTGATGTGCATAGAGGTTCATTATGAATTTTGTTCAAGGTAGGCTTCTGATAAGTCATTCCTTGCTTCTCTATGGCTTGAACCTTCTCTGCTAAGGTCTTGTAGGCTTGCGAGGAAAGAAACTCCTCCTCTCGAGATTGCCTTGGAGGTGACTTCGAAGGTAGATTCTTCCTCGGTCGAGGTGGGGGACTAGGCTCACCCTCCTCCTCGAATTGGGAGATTTTAGGATATTCTTGTTCTAATTCCTCTCCCACTTCATTCTCATACTACCTATGCTCATGTTGTTCGGATGTTGGATGTCGATCTCTATGTTGAGTTGCATGGCGAGTATGTGTGTCTATGTGCTCAGGGTGTAACTCGAGCTGTGAAGCCACTCGTCTATTGACATGCTCCCTGATCTCACTATGAGGATGTAAACTAGTGCTAGCCAATCGATCCTCTCTCTACACGCTCCTTCTGATCGAGGATGCATTGTTCATGCATGCATTATTCATACAATTTTTTCTTATGAACCTCTACCTCTGAGTATTCTCATTTTTGAGGTGCTCTTTCTCTATGTGAACATCCTCCAATTGATCTTGGAGAATCTATCATCTCTGCTCTGACATCAGTCTATGAGCTCTATCAATATGATCAGTCATCTGAGGCCTCGGGGAGTGCACTCTATTCGAGCGACTTTATGAGTATGTCCTCCAATGGACTGATTTACCACACTCTTGCCTCGGTCTATAAAGATGACATTCATGTCAGGCTGTCTCCTATACTCAGTGCCTACATGCGATGCAGGAGCATGCATGTCTCGAGAATGCTTGGAGCACTCTCCAGGTTCTCGAGTGGTCCTAATGGTGCTTTCGCTACACACGCTCATAGGATGAGAGGGTGCAGGCATAGGCTTATATCCTAGATGCCCTAGGACTTTGTCTAGACCATCTAATTATTTGCTATGCCATGGCTCATGAGGTGGCATACCATTTGCTCCCACTTTGGATATATCTATGGTAAACTTGGTAGGTTCACCCCTATAGGGAGTCTATGTGGGCCTATGCTCGAAAGTAGCCCTCTCTATTTACCCCTGAATGGGTGGATCTTGGACATGTCTATACTCTAATGGTGGAGGTCATGAGCCTCCCTTAGATACAGGTCGAAGGGGTACCAATCTGGATCCCTCGATGACATATTCTTTGGTAGAACCCATGGATCCACATGGAATGTGGTCATGGTAAATGCTACCATATGTGGAACCCCCATGCTGGGAAGTCCCATGCTCTGATCTGTGTCTAGAGGGATGTCTAGTACTTCCTCTAATCGGGGTATTCTCAATGGAATCCCCTCATGTAGAATTATCCCCTCTAATGCTCATTGAATGACGTCTAGGAGGATTCTATGATTGAGGGCATTCTACATCATGTTGTGCACTAGGTGGAGCTTGGGCTTCGATCTCGGGTCTATGCCCGGGTCGACCTCTCTGTGTTTGCACCATTGTGTATCCTATGTCTAGATTTAACTTTTATTAACACACAAATAATACAATGATGATTATCTCCTTTTACAATTTTAAAATGAGCCCTAAACTGTTTGATGTGTTTTCAATTTGTTGTATCAGTAAAGTAACTCTTATCATGTTTTGCAAAGTATTGATGATTTTCTCAATTGTTTAATGGCTTTCACCTGTATGCTCATAGCTCGACAACCTGGCTATGAACTCTAGGTCACGTAATCCCCCCAAAGTGTGGTAATGAAAGTCCACACCTAGGTAAGGAGCATAGGTCCTCCCAGATCCTCACCCATTTTCACCCAGTCAATGTCATACCCTTCGAAGAGGAGTATATGCAAATTTTTTAGGCTACGAAAGGTTCTTGGATCCGGTATTGGTCTAGAACATAGGGTACATGGGAGTTGGGCCAATGGATGGAAATCACCTCCACCATCGTTGAAACCCTACTAGTGGTTGGATGTGACTCCCAACTCACTAGCGTTTACTATGAAACATGGTGTGTGTGGTTATTTTTAATTTGCATAAAGGAAAGATGCATAATACAACATTAACATGATCATTTCCTACATGATATGCAATAAAGAATATTTGATATTCAGAGATATATGCACACTACACTACGTGATGTTCAGAGAATGCAACTAGTATGATTAATTGGCCACTGATTGGGCCTCATGCAAGCAAAATCTAACATTCAAATGGCCTAGACCATTGGAGACTAGGGCGGGCTACACTCAGAGACCCATTGTTCCTAGCAGCGACTAGTAGAAGCATCAAATAAAAACCCTAAGGACCTAATTCATTTTATTGTTCTTTTTATCCTTATCCTAGTTAGGTTTCATTTTTGATGTTCTAGAAAAATACAGAGATAGAAAATAGAAACAGAAAATGTCAGAAGGGCCTACCTCAGGTCCTCATCTGATTTAGCTTTTTACTCCTACTCTGTGATTGGTCTATTTTGACCATGGCTCTGATGCATGGCTACGACTATTGCCCACGCCTGTCAACCATGGGCTAACTTTTTGACCATGGCTGTCAACCGCGGTGAGTACCTACCATAAAAACATAGACCATAGTTAGTAAATCATGGCTAAAAATATGGGGTTCCACCATGATCACCTTCTATAACCACCAAAAAGGCTCATATCTAATGCGGTCTATTGCAATTAAAGAAATATAACAAATGAACATGCACCAATTGACAACAAAAATTGAATGAAAATATAAAGAATCCTTTATTAATTTCAAATTGAAGTCCAAGTTACATATTCATCCCTCTTAGGGATACCCATTTTGATACTTTAATTACAATAGATCTAATTCCCTTTTAGGGTAGATGTGAATCAAAATGCCTTCTAGGGTGACATGAACTGCTCTAGGGTGTCGATGACCCTCTTCTCCATGATTAGAGGGAATGGAATGCTTTGTCTCCTTCAATACCTGTTCCCTATGGTCAATAAACAACAAGAAAGATTAAAAGCAAAGGTAGCCTCTCTTGATGAGGCTTTAAAAGGATATTTCACAAAAGATGCCATGATAAGCATGTAATAAAGAAAATGAATAAAACATGGTAAATCTGATATTAAACATGATAATCTTCCATTAGAAACATGTGCTAGAAACTAAGTATTAATCTATCTATTGGTTCTAGTTTATCAATTGGAAAGCATAAACACATGAAAATAATCATAATTGCACTAATTACTAAATTGATAATATGAAGGTAAATCTACATTTAAATTCCTAATTCGATAGGTTAAGATCTCTAAAATGAAATTAAACCTATATAAGATAATATGATCTAACTAATTAATCTATAGAAAAGAGCACAAGGGGATCTGTGATCATTTGCTCATCGTGGGTCATTCATGTGGGTGGCACTGTTCACCATGGCTGATAACCATGGTGGGGCTCTGAAGTAGGTTTGCCCTCCAAATCTAGGCCTAATCTCTGATCCTCCTTGCCAAATTGATGGTCAAGGGTCGCCTCTGTGTCCTCTGATAGATTTGGTGGTTGAATTGATCATATGGTGCACGGATTGCACGAATTAGCATTTCTTGGCTCTCCTAGCCTCCTAGGACCTCCATGGCAATGTGATCTCCAATTGGGTAGCAAAAGTGTCCCTCTCAATGCACCTAGGTGAGTATGCAATTCGATAGGGCTTCGCTGCTCAATTGATTATGCTTCTCTCTCTTTTCCCCAATTCGGAGGGGGATTATATAGCAATTGCCAAGGGGCTAGGGGTGGCTTCCTCAGGAAGCTAAGATCAAGATTGGGTGGTTGAGCTTGTTGGATGGAAGGATCCAGAACCTTCCTCACTCAAACCGCTCCAATCCACAACCAATTGGCCATTGCAACCAATTTTGGGTCGGATGAAGGCCAACTGATTCTGAGTGCTGACCATGGATGACATGCATGGTGAGCACTGCTAACCATGGGTGTCAGCAGCGGCTAGCACTGACTAGGCAAAGGTGCCCAAATTGAGTGGTAAAAACCACTGCTATACCTTGGATTTGTCCAAAGGTCTTCCATATGGTCTTCTAGCATGTCCCATATGAGTAGTCACCTCGACATGACGCGTTTTAGGTGTCTACACTAGTCTTCACAAGTTTTTTATAACTTTATGGAAAGACTCTAGCCAAATACAATTTGCAACTCTCTTCTTGACATTTCTTTAGAGCTTTATTTTCTTCTCCTTTCATATTTCTTTCTCCTATCACCATTTGTTTCTTCTTCCTCTCTTTTCTTTCCTTCCTCTCTTCCTTTTGTCCACTCTTCTGTTTATCTCATTTGCATTCATTTGAGTTAGTTGGCATTGCATTTAGTTAAGCTCATTTTGCATTCATTTAATTAGGATCATTTTGCATTGCATTTGTTATGTTTGTGATTATCCTACTAAAAAAAAACTTAAAAATGCGAGTAAAACCTAATCTTTCTTTTTTATCTTTTTCTTCCTTTTTTGTAAGCATTTTTTGTTGTTTGTTGTTCGCTTTTCTTTTGCATCTATCATTTCATGTTTCCTTGGGAATTTTACATTCCTTCCAAAAATTGAGGGGACACCCTAGCCTAAGAGGCATTAAAGTCCCTAATGCCTCGATTTACATGCAAAACATTAAAAGTGTCCAAAATGACACCATTTTTGTACCACCCTTTTCTTCTAAACTAGCCACCCCTTTTCCCTTGCATTTTCCGCTAATAGGTATCTACATCTTTCTTTGACGCATTTATTAGGCCATAAATGCATCAAAGAGGGGGTAAAATGTAGACACAAAAAATTGACCCATTCAAATGAGTCTTTTTTCCTTAGGTTCCCTTGGGAGGCTCTCAAACTTGCTAAGAGCGATTTTGGCCCCTTTTTATTGTGTTTTGTCTTGCTTTTCTTAACCTTGAACAAATTTACACCTGATAAATTTTGAGGCATGAATATGGCAAATTTAGGATTTTTCTTGAAAAAACCTAAATTTTAAGCTAACCTTTTGGAGCATCATCTTAATCAAGGTTAATTTTAATTTTCTCACCTTTTAACCCTCCAAAACCTATATAAATAAAGGGATTGGATCCCCATTTTCAAACCAACTAACAATCTAAGAAAGCTCATGCAAAATAGAAATTATTTTGGCTTCTTATGCAATCTTCTGGTGCTCTTGGTGTGATGCAAGAGGCTATCTTCCAGCAGACATAAATTTTGATCTAATCATTGGATCAACTCAAAATTTTATGCGAAGCTATATAAAGAGGTGAACATGTCGTGGCTAGATCACTTTAGTCTATATGAATTTTTAGGCTTTTATTAGGTTCTAATTCCTTCATTTAGTACCCCAAAAATGGGATTTAGTGTTTTTTGAAAAATTTGGAAGAAAATATATTTTGACTAACTTCTTATTTAAGCATGGCTAGGTGTTGATATTTTCTAGAAGGATTAATATAGATAATACGATGGTGTATATTAATTTAGGGGGCTATCTGAGCTTTTTTGGTGATTTATTTTTTAGCACTGAAAGATGAAATTGCCCAAAAATAATATTGTAATTTCTTATCTTTAGGGATTTAATATTGAGGGTTTTGTTTTAAGATTTATTTTGGGATATATTCCCTTGGTATTGTATTGTAAAAGGGGTGAAATCTAGAAATGAGAAAATAAAGCATTTATCGATTTATTTCCATGTATTGCAACTCTTATGTGATTGGGGAATATTTTTCTTTGTTTCTTCTCATCGTAGTTTTATGTGATTGGAGGTTCTTTTTATGATCTCTACAGTTGAATTTACACCATTTGATATTAGAGCAAGTTGGATCTTGCTAGGGGAGAGAAGGTAATCTTGTCGATTACAATTATTATGCAATTCTTATTTTTTTGTTTGGAATAACATAGATCATATTAGCATGAGGAAAGGAAGAGGATGTTATACCCATATCAATAAGAATATGCAAGAGCTACAGGCACAAGTTACTTAGTTGACTAGACTTATGGCTCGTATTAGGGAAATACATCCAACAAAATTTGTAGATCTAAAGTTTGATAATGAGACCATGGAATGAGAAAATAAGATAGAGGTTTGTATCGAGGAAGAACCAAAGGAGAAGCTAGAGTTTGAGGATAGGATAATTAAGGCCTTGGAAGGAAATAAAAATGGGATCAAGATTGATGTCTCTAAGTATGCAGGAGGGTTGAAACTAGAGGAGTTGATAGACTGGTTGAATAACATGGAGAAGTTATTTGAGTGGAAAAGCTTTCAGAGGAAAATAAAGTGAAGCTTGCATGCACGAAGTTGAAAGGTCGTGTGTTTATTTTGTGGGATCATCTACATAAGGAGAGGCAAAGAAAAAGAAAGGAAAATATTAGGGTCTAGTATAAAATAAAAATAAAAAACTGAAAAGTAGAAATTCTTACCAAATATTATGTCCAAACATTATTTCGTAGATTACAGAACCACAAGAAAAAGGATCAAAGCATCGAGGACTACACCAATGAATTCTACAAGTTATCAATTCAAGTGGAGCTTCAAGAGTTAGAAGAATAGAAGGTTGCAAGGTATGTGAATGGATTAAGTTATGTCATACAAGATGAGTTGAGTATGCTTTGGATCCATAGTGTCGAATATGAATACCATTTTGCATTAAAAATAGAAGAGAAATATAAGAGAAGTAATTTTAGAATAGGAGTGAGGAAAGGACCACCATCACCTCCAGCCAATGGGAGTGGTGGATTTAATCTCTCAAAAGGATAATCTTCTAATAAAGGAAAATAAAAAGATTTTGGGCAAGGTCATAGTAACCATGAGAGAGGTGGAGGATCTCAAAGAAGAAGAGGCTATGGTGGAGGAAAAATTTGGGAAGTCCCATAAAGTTAATATACCTATTATAGCTATGGTGAGGAAGGGCACAAAGATTTTGAGTATTTGCACTACCCTGCACAAGAAAGAAAATAAGGAGAACAAGCTAGAGTCAATCTGGTTGAGGCAGAAGAGCAATTTGATATAGAAGTTACAAACATGGGATAAAATCTCATGATAAAGAGGATGATGATCGTCCTAAGGAGAAAGCACGAGACAATGATGGTGGTGACTCCTGGCTGTGTACGAATATCTTTCAAATAAGATGCACATATGGAGGAAAGGTATGTAAGATGATTATTAAAAGTGGTAGTTGTGAAAATATGGTCTCAACTAAAATGGATGAGAAACTTAACTTAAAGCGTGAAACGAACCCGTATCCCTATCACATATCATGGTTCAAGAAATGAAATAAGGAAACTATAGATAGGAGATGTCTGGTTAAGTTTTCAATTACGAATACCTATAAGGATGAAGTGTGGTGTGATGTAATTCCAATGGATGCATGTCACTTATTATTGGGGAGGCCTTGGCAATATGATAAAAAGGCTACCCATGATGGAGGAAGGAATACTTACACATCCTATAAGGATGGAGTAAAAGTGGTCTTGTTACCACATAAGTAAGAAGGGCAAAGTGAAAGCCTATTGACCATTAAGAAAATTTTCAGAGTTCTTTTACCACAAGCTGAGTTTGCATATAATAGTTCAGTCAACAGGTCAATAGGAAATCTCCTTTTCATATTGTTTAGGATAAGAATCCCAATGGTGTGTTAGATCTAATTGATATACCAATTCAAGGTAAAATTAGTGATGATGTAGAAGCATTTGTAGAGCACATATAGGAATTGCAGGAAGGTGTTAGAAAGAAGTTACAAGATAGTAATGAAAGATATAAGGTAGCATCATATGCAAGCAGGAGAATAAAATTATTTGAGGTGGGAGACATGGTGATGGTTCACCTTAGGAAGAAGAGGTTTCCCAAGGACACATATAACAAATTGAAGTTTAAGAAGATTGGACCATGTAGAATTTTGAATAAGATGAATGATAATTTCTATAAAGTGGAGTTGCATGCTGATTTTGATATTTTACCAGTTTTTAATATTAAATATTTGTATGAATTTAATGGGGATGAAGATGTAGTTGAAGTAGAAAAGGACATAAACTAGGAACAATAGATACCTAAGAAGGAGGAAAAAGTTATGCAAGTACTTGATAAGAAGATAATCAGTACCAGGCAGGGAAACTACAACATATTATTGGTACAATGGGTAGGTTTACAATAGGAAGATAATACTTGGATTTCAAATGGGGAATTAAAAAATATTGATAGAAAAAAGTTGCAGGAGTTTGATCAAAGGAACTTTTAGGAGAAGAGTTCTTTTCAACCAGATGAGAATGATGCAAGAGCCTATCTATCAAAGGGCATAAGTTTTGATCCAACCATTGGATCGTCTTGAAAATTTATGAGGAGCTGGATAAAGATGTGGACATGTCATGGCTGAATAAATCTAGTCATCTAGATGCTTCAAGATTTTATCAGGTCCCAATTCCTTCATCTAGTGCCCCAAAAATGGGATTTAGTGTTTTTTTGGAAAATCTAGAAGAAAACATATTTTGAATAACTTCTTATTTAGGCATGGGTAGGTGTTGAGGTTTTCTATGAGGCTTAATATAGATGATACAATTATGTGTATTAATTTAGAGGGCTATCTGAGTTTTTTTTGGTGATTTAGTTTTTGGCACTAAAAGATGAAATAGCCTTAAAAAATTATGAAATTTAGGGTTTTGTTTTAGGGTTTCTTTTGGGATATATATTCCCTTGGTATTGCATTGTAAATGGGGTGAAATCCAGGAATGATAAAATAAATAATTTATCAATTTATTTCCATCTATTGTAGCTCTTATGTGATTGGGAAATTTTTTGCTTTGTTTCTTTTCATCATAGTTTTATGTGATTGGAGGTTCTTGTTCTGACCTCTTGTAGCTAGATTTACACCATGGTGCTTTTGTGTACTGTTGTTGGTGTGCTTCCTATGATCTGCAAGTGGATAAATCCTTGATGATAACTTATCTTCTTAAAGGAGGAGGGGTCTTCCACATTTGTTTTTGCTTCTTCCATAAGATCACCAAGTTGTTTCTCTGCATTCATTAGTTCATTTATTCATCTTATTCCATGTTTTGTTACATTATCAATATTTATTTTATATTTTAGAATCCTTTGTGTGAATCCATGTTCTGTTTATTATAGGGTATGGATTTAGTGAAAACCCTATTTTTGCCTATTAAGCACTCTGCATCCACTTTATTTTTGTTATTGAATTTGTGCTTGATAATTTATAGGGTGTGAATTTGATCTAGTTGGATTTTGAGGTGGTTATTCATCCCCAAATCATAGGGTTTCGATTTACATACCTCTTGCATACTATTTCATCTCTATTTGCATCTTGTTTTTATTGTTGTCATTTTGTTTTACTTGCATTTTATGTTACATTAGCTTGGGGGTAATCTCTTATTCCCAAACCCCAAATTTCAAATTTGCATTCTTGTTAAAGTATTGTGCCCATTTTATTTGCATTTCATTTACTATTCCATCTTGTCATATTTTGTTGCATTTGTTCTAAAGGTCAAAGATCATTTCATTTAGAATGATCAGCTAAAAGGACCAAGGGGACTTGATTGTTATACCTCCAAGCTCGGTCTTACAATGGCCTAAGCAAGCCCCCAAATGCTAACCATATTTTCTAGGGTTTTGTGAAGCTATTGGATATTTTGGATGTAAGATAAATCTTGGATCACACACTAAATTAGATAAGTTCCCTAAGTAAGTATTTTAGGTTGTGTGTGTCATTTGCTTTTGTTATTATTATTCAAAACCTAGGTCATAAGTAAAAAAATATTTGATTTTTTTCTAGGCATTTAAAAGAAAAGATATATAGTTTTGCATCTAGGGTTTAGTCTTATTTGTGCATTCCTTTGGTCCTTTTCTCAATGAAAAATATTTCATTTATTGCAACCTAGGGTTAGACATCATTCAATTAAAGAATAATATTAGGGTTAGTCATTATCATCTTGCATCTTGTGTGTTTTGCATTGTTCTTTCATTTCCATAGTTTAGTGTAAAAAGGAAAAATATAGGTGTTTGCTTAAATCACAAATTAAAAATTTCCACCTTGGACTTGGAGTAAGTCCTAAAATTGTTCCTTGTGAACCCTTTTCTTATTTTGAGTGTAGAGAATATAACACACCCTCACAGTCACCTTAGCTCCCAACAAATCCAACTAATAATCGTATGCAATAGGGTAGTTTTTTTCCTCTACAGGGATAAGGTGCATATTGCACACTATCTTGATCGATCAAACCAAGGAGTAAAAATCTTAGAAAATACAACTTATTGGGGATGGCACCTTGCAAAGAGGCAAGTATGACGATGATCATTATCAAGTGAATGCTAATGGTATTATAAAATATGGGACCTAAAAGGTAGACAAGTGTGACCATGATCATTATCAAATGAATGATATTGGTTTAAGTTAGTTCATGGGGAGATGAAACTAGCTAAACTTAGAAAGTTTTTTTTTTTTTTAAATTGTAACTTACCCAACTCCTTTTTATGGATAGGAGATGACACCTATTCTGAAATAAGGATCTTCCAAGAAATCAAGGACAACTACATAGAAGGAAGCTACAACTCATCCCTAGAAAAATATGGAAGAATAGTGGACTACAGTAATAAAGTGGAAAATCTTACTTCAATGGTTACGTTGCTTCAAGAGCATATGGAGCAACAATAAAATTTTCTAGAAACACTTGTTAATCGAGAACCTAGTAGCAATATTTCAGAGGGTAGACAATAAGAGAATCTTGCTAGAGGAATCCATGAGGGTAAATCTCAGATTGAGGCTGAGCTTTCCAAGGACCTTAAGAATGTTAAGGTACCTAAATTTAATGAAAGAGAAGGGGGTGATGCAACAAAGTCTTGGCTAAATAGGTTGGAAACTTTCTTTTCCATAAAGAATTACTCACCAAAACCCAAACTGTTTGGGAAACCCTTTATCTTTAGGATATATCCTTAGAATGGTGGAATACATTTATGGTAGGTAGAGGAATCCAAGTTTTGGACCTTAAATGGGACAATTTTGTAAGGGCATTTAAGAAGAGATTCATATCTAATCAATTTTATGTGGAGACATTTTAGTTCTCTATGCTCCAATATGGTACTTTATGTTGGAATATATTATATTATTTGGTGCATGCCAATGTACCACCTTGGGTACATCTTTAGATTAGAAATTTTTCTTAGATTAAAGTTTGGTTAGCTACTTCATGCAATGAAATAAATGCATGTGTTAGAATGTGCAATTATGTAAATGTGCATGTATTCCACATGTACATGAGTCATAGGTTAGGTAGATGAAGATTCATGGGTAGATGAAAGACCAAGGAATATATCTCCCTATATATAGGCCTTTTATTGAATGAAGCAAAGGATAGAATGCAAGAGAGAACCATATAGAATAATAGAGCATAGTGATGAGAAGAGAAGATAGATACAATTTAGATCATGCAATAATTTTTTGGAGTATTTAAGACCTCCATTATATTACATTGTACTATTTTAGTGAGATTTTATTAATGGCTATTTTTTGAGTTATTGCAGAATTTTCTCATATAGTTTTCTTGCATATTATATTGTCATTATCATATAGTTATCATTTATTGCTCATTTTAGATCTTACGATTGCATTTATTTGAATATATACTATCAAAAGCTAACAGTGGTATTAGAACACAAGGTAGATTGATAGAAAATAGAGAGTCACAAGAGAGATTGAGAGGAGATATGAAATCTCATTTTTAGACTTTCTAAAATAGTATTTCGCTAGAGTGTTTCAAAAAAGATGCAAAAAAACTTGTGAATACTAGGACTTAGCATTGATTCCACTAGATTGACAAATCAACTAGTGAAGATTCATTATATATAGATTTAAATAAATTACAATTATTATTTTCTAATACTTTATTGCAGAAGAGATGAGATCCAAAGATATTTGGGAAGCTTCCTACAAGAGCCAGGAAGAATATCTTCTTTAGAATCAATTCAATATTTGAAGCAACAAGTTGAATATTGAAGATTTGGAGGCCTAAGAAAAATGTCCCATTGCAGAATTTGCAGATTAAAGATTCCAAGTAAAATATTGAGAAGAGAGGAAGAGACCAAAGAATCCATATTGAATAATGCATAGCAAAGAGGAGGTCCAATAAAGAAGGCCCCATTGCAAATTGAAGATTGAGAAGAACCAAGAAGGAGGTCCTCATAGAAATCTAAATATTGAAGACTTTTGAGTGAAGAAAGAAGAAAGTAGCTCTAGAAGGAGGAGACCCAAGAGAAAGGTCTCATTGAAGAACTTCTAGATATGGAAGATTTAAGATAGAATATAGAGGAATTCCTATTGAAGAATTCAAAAGTTGTAGAAAATAAATACCCAAGAGACGAGATCTCAAGAAAGACTAAAAGGAGAAAGAAGGATAAAGCTAGGAAAGCCTCATTGGAGAATTGAAGAACACCATTAGAGGAGATTTAAGAAAAATTTCTTGATAGAGAAGAATTTGGGACACAAGCCCAAAATAAAGAAATATTTGGCAAGAAGTTTGTGAAATTTTGGAAAAGATTTTCAAAGATCTCAATACATTTAGATTCTTGAGAAGAAGGCTAGCAAATAGGCCAAGATTGAAGTCATAATTCGACAAAGGATACTAGAGGATAAAGGATCTAGAAGAGGCCACTAGATTAGAGAATTTTGAGAACCACAAAGGATTTGAAGGCTGATTTGCGAAAGAGAAGGTTTTTTTATAGCATAAGTCCATAATATTATTGGACAACATATAGAAAAAGAAATTGGCTGCGTTAGAATATAAAAATTTCAGAGTTCTAGAATAGTTAGAAGGTAACATTTGAGAAGCATTAAGAGCTGCTAATTTTTATAATTCAATAAGGCTACTTAGAGGATATTTGAAGCCATAAAACCACAATTTTGAGCAACAAGTTAAAGGAGTTACAAAGCTGAAAATTGGGAGAGTTAAGGAGATGAAAAACAAGTAGAGCTATCGAATAGACTAGTTTAAATTAGCAAAGTAATACAAACTGAAGCTACAAATTTATCAAACTCGGAGCAGTAATTAGGTGATCCAAATCACCAAGAAATCCATCATCATATGGATATAAAAAAGGTATGCAACATTGGTGCAAAAGGTTCATTTATTGAAAATTTATATTTACCTTATTATTAAGTTTTATTAAGCACCAAAATCAAGGTTTAAAGTTGCAAAAGGAAGGTTTCTAGTTTAAGTCTTCAAGTAAATGCAAAAGATAGTTTTTACAAGGAGTAAAACCTGCACATAAGAAATAGGAGTTGGATATTTTTCAAAGGAAACAAATAATATCAACTTCCTACTATATATTGAAAGCAAAGAAGATATTATTCTTAAGCATATATTTGATATACAATAGTGCAAAGCATAGCCATCCAAAAGGTATAGTATTTGCATGATTAAAAAGCTTGGAATCATCATTGGAAAGTTAAACAAGCAAAGAGAATTAGGAGAGAGTTTCAAAGGAGGAGAAGGCAACATTGAATCCACAATTAAACTCAAGTAAAGCTGCAACAAGTCTTGGTGACGAGAAGCCGTCAAAGGAGCACTACAACCACAAAGGAATAGAGAATATGCCACCTTACTAAAACAAGGAAGAAAGTTACACAAAGAGACTAATAAAGTCTTGAAATCTAGGTGCAACTAAGGTATTCTATCTTATTTTATAGTAGATTTATTTGCATTCCATAATAGCACCATATTTATCTTTTTCAAAGCAGCAAAAGGAAGACAAAATTTGAAGTGTCTTAAGACATCAAAGTAGCATAAATTTGCAATCATCAAGTGATAGTATTATCTGGTCTAAGAAATAAGCTACAAAGAAAAGATAAAATGGCCAACTAAGGGCTCAGAATCATCTTATTCAATGTGTCTAAAGACACCAAATACAACTCCATAGTCCCATGAAAGTAGCACTCACAGTGCAAAAGGAACCTGCAACAAGAAAGGAGACTAAGGATAGCATAGCACCAATAGTAAGGATAGCATAACACAACTAAGATGTAAGTTACAAGGAGAATAACACAAGGAGAATAATGTAACAAAGATACAAGTAGCAAGGAGTGTTACCCAAGCAGAAGAGGAGATAAACTTGGATGAAAAACCACTTGTAAGAGAGCATTGAAACAATAAAGGAGGAGCCACCATACGTTGGAGAAAGCACATTGCCATTGTAAGAGAAACCAAACAACTTGCAAGGAGTTGGAAAGGACATTAAGGAGATAAGGGATGTTGAGTGTTTGATTATATGCAAGAGAAGAAGCCTCCACTTTCCACATCAAACAAAGGAATTTTGTGCCATTTGGGACAAAGGAGAAGACCACCTACGAATTCTTAGTAACGCCTCAAAAATATAATACCTGCACAAGGAGATGAGTATCCAAGTCTAAAGTAATACTCCATTCAAGCAAGAAAAGAATAAAAAATCATTACTTCAACATCCATAAGGAGAGATAATGCTTGCACCACCTAAATCAATGTATTCTAAATATTGGAACATCCTTGTGCCACCTAACAAGGATATCTACATTCAAGGGTAACGTATATGCCATGTGGAATGCATTCCAAAGGGAGATAGAGAATAATTGATAACCTTTCCTAAGAAGAGCATGCATATCAAGCTTCCACAGGTCAAATAGCATTGAAGGAAGAAGAGGAAAATATAGAGTGCACCATAGAACGTAGTGTAATTAATGCATAGTGTCATACCTTGAAGGCTGAGGAGAATACAACATTCAAAAGCTTTGAAAGTGAAGTTAAGAAAGAAACCAATCAAAATGTAGCACATCACATCAAAGACAGATATATTTATATTGAATTAATATTAACTTTCCATCAAGTGCGAGGAGAGATAAGGTACATTATTTCCAAGGTTGAGTTTAGCTAATTAGTGCATGGAGATATAAGGAAATTATAACTTTAGATTAATCATTGATGTTTTAGAAAGCAATTAAAGCAAGGGGATTATATCGTTAAGATCTATTTCAAATTGCATTATTTGAGATTCAATTATCAAAATATTTGCAAATAATTAAACTAGGAGATATAAGGTTTTCTACCTTGAAAATTGAAGCATTATTTTACAAATATTATCATTTTCTAAATTTCCAAATAGGGAGATATAAGGAGTACTTGCTTATTTTAGATCTTGTGGTTGCATTTCCTTTAATATATATCATCAAAAGCTAACACTTTGACTATGGAAGTATATTATCAAAGATTTATTAAACTCTTGACATATGCTTCTGAGTATGATATCAATGAACAACTGAAGGTGCATAAGTTCATCTTGGAGTGGATCCTAAGATTCAAATAGTAATTAATTTTCTCAAGCCCAAAACCCTTCAAAAAGCCTATGATTTGGCTTGATATGAAGATACCAATCTACAAACCAAGAATACTTTCTTCAAATATGGAGGGTTGATAGAGGTAGAGAAACAACAACTCAAAAAGAGGAAGAGTGCCAGGTTTATAAAATGGGATAAGAAGAAAAATAAGAAAAGAAAATGGAATCCAAAGTTTGGAAATAAGAACAATGGAAACCAAGGGAATTATAAGAAGAATTTTCAAAAGAAGGGCAATTCAAAACCTCAACCTCATAAGCAAAATGAGTCAGCTCAAGAGGAAATAGAGTATAAAAGAAAGGAAAGATCTCAGGCATCCAAGATAGTTTATTTCATTTGTGGGGGTCCTCATTATGCAAATAAGCATCCCCAATGGCCAGATTCAAGTAATAGAGCCGAGGAGCAACCATACCAAATCTATGTAGCCATAGGAATTTAGAACCTATATGGACAATAAACTCCCATGTTACTAAATGATAAGTTGTTCAATATAAATATTAAATTTTTAATTGATAGTGGAGCTACACGTTGTTTTATTTCCACTAGTATTATTAGGGATATGCTAAAAAGACCTATATTTTTGGCACAAGGGTAGAAATTTGAGTATGGGTCTAGATAAACTTACTCAATGGATCAATTCTTGTCTATGATAGAGATCACCTTACCCAATAGATCCACTATTTGGTATTTATATGTAGCACTACTACATGCCTTTGATATTATCTTAGGGATGGATTGGTTAAAGGTTTATAGGGCCCTATTGAACTTTCAATAAAGGTGGATGGATTATATTGATAAGGATAAGAAGAGAGTAAGGGTTCAAAGTAGGCAAGGATCTTTTTGACCTCATTTATTTTCAACTATGCAACTAAAGAAGGCAATCAAAAGATGCGGTATGTTGTATGTAGTAAAGATAAATGACAAGATAGACGATAATAGGGATGAGAAAATAATTAAGAGACATCCAATTTTACATGAATTTAAGGATGTATTTTTAGAAGATATCCTAGGTCTACCACCTCAACATGAATTTTATTTCACCATTGAACTAATGCTTAGAGCTAAAACTATTGCAAGGACACCTTATAGAATAACTCCTATTGAGTTGTGAGAGCAAAAGGTGCAACTCCAAGATTTTTTGGAGAAAGGTTTGAATAAATTACCCAGTGTGTTGCCTTACGATGCTTTGATATTATTTATGAAAAATAAGGATGGTTCCTTAAGGTTGTGCATTGATTATAGGGTGTTGAATAAGGCGACCATCAAGAATAGGCATCCTTTGACAAGGATAGATGACCTCTTTGATCAATTAAAGGATACCACCATATTTTCAAAGATCAAATTGATATCAAGATATCATCAGTTAAGAATTTGTGAGGATACTCATAAAACAACTTTCAAAACTAGATATGGCCACTATGAGTTCATAGTGTTGTCATTTGGGTTGAAAAATGCGTGAACAATTTTTATGAATCTGATGAACAGTGTGTTCAAAAAATATTTGGATCTAATTATTTTGATTTTTCTATATGATATATTGATATATTCTTGCACCAAAGAGGAACATGACCATAATTTGAGGTTAGTGTTAGAGGTGTTGAGGAAAAACCAACTTTATGAAAAGTTGTCTAAATATGATTTATATGCCTCACAAGTTCAAAATTTGGTGCATTTGATACCTGTAGAGGGGATTACTATATATCCTAAGAAAATAGAAGTCATTTTGAGTTGGACTACACCCAATAATATGTTAGAAGTTAGAATATTCATGGGAATCACTAGTTATTATAGGTGTTTTATGAAGGACTATTCAATAATTTCCTACTCTATTATCAACATTAGGAGAAAAGAAAAGGAATTCAAAATGGATGAATAACTGTGAGGTCACATTTGAGACTCTAAAAAATAAGTTGACTACAACACCAATTATTAGCATACCGTATTCTATTATAAATTGTATAGTATGTACATATGCTTCCTTAGAAGGTTTGGGGGCGGTGTTATCCCAAAATGAAGCTACAGTAGCATATGAATCCAACCTATGTTGAATGCAAGACAAAAAAGGTGGATAGAGTTCCTAGTTAAATATGAATTTGGTATAGAGTAAATAAAAAAAAAGAAAATAAGGTTGTAGATACCCTAAGTAGAAGAAAGCATATAACAACATTAACCCAAAGTTATGTAGACTTGATGGATAAAATCAAGGAAATATAATTACGGGATCAATATTGCATTAAAGTATAAGCTAAAATTGAGGAAAATAAGGATTTTAATATTGACTAAGATGCTAATGAAATGAGAAAGCAATTCTTATTTTATTTGAATAAAAATATATTTACTTTATTTTCAAAAAATATAGGGGATTGTGTTTAGTCTAAGGGGGGAATATGTAACGACCCTCCTTGGTAGAACTTGATATTGATACTTGATTTATGTATTGATGTGTAGATATCTAATGCATAATCCTATTTTATTATATCAAGATGAGTTGATAGTTGTACTTTATGCTTTCTAAAGTTGGATATGCTATTTTTAGAATATGGTATTGTTTATGAATTTTGTGATTTCAAAACCGAATACTCTCACGAGTGGATTGGTATGGGATAACCCCCAGAGTTAAGAGTAATGAGAAATATAAAATGATGGATTATAATCAATATAACATTCACAAGGGTAATATACAAGCCTATCATGTAGAAGTATTTGCATGTGTGATTAGATGCATAAATAGGCAAGGAGGTTGTTATAAAGGCAAAAGAGCCCTTATCCCTATGTTTTGGGGATTCCTTTTATAGGTGGTTGATAACCTCAAAGTTTTCATAAATTCTTTGCTTAGGGAATGGTTATATTTATGCATCTTTGCTTATTATTGATTGATTCTTAATTGGTTGATGAAATAAGATATTAATAATAATATTAGTATTGTTAATACTTATATATATAATAATATTAATAGATAATATTTATTTTTCATTGGGTTATATGGAATTGAAACGGGATCCACTTGTATTACATCATCACCACATAATGGTATTACAACAAAGCTTGAATATTATATATGTATCGTTTTGCAAGATTCAAACCTAGGTCTCCTCTTGAAATGTTGAATTATCTAACCGGTTGAGCTAATGCCACTTTTTTTTTGCTGGATAATAAGGGGTTGTACTCGGGTCTCCCACCCTTGATAAATTATATCTCTCTTCTTTAGAGCTTGAGATTTTACAAATAGATACACTTCTCATCTCAATTGAGATGCTATAACTAGAAACCTAAATCATTTTACATAAAATGTTTGAATTATTGATTTTCATTTTATGGATCTTTTCAAATTTATGTATGAATACAATTAATCCAAAATTTAACATATTTCTTGATATTTTTCTATAGCAAACTTCACAGTTCCAAAATTTCACCTCTATTATTTATGCTTTACATCTTAGTGGAGTAATATTTCCAAAAAACTGCACTATCATAGTTCGCTTTACCAAATATGGATTGCTAGTTTCCTTCCTAAAACACAAGTGCAACCACAAAAATTATAATAAATAGTCTAAATGAAAACACATTATTGTTACAAAATAAAACAAATATTACCAATATAAAACATTAAAGTAAATCTTAATCATTAATTGAATCAAGCAATCAACATTTTTTTGTCAGCTTCAACTAAACTTTCTACTTCCTCTAACCATGGAAAGGATAATTTAACTTCACAATCCTCAATCAAAATTCCTCTATTGGCTAGCTTATCTGCACATTTGTTTCCTTCCCTTAATATATGTGTAAACCTGATTTCTTCAAACTCTTTAGCAAGATCTTGAATTTCCATAATCATCTCTTGTATATTCCATGGAGCCTTTGCTTTCCTCAAAATTGCATTTATTACTATGAGAGAATCACCTTCCATCCATACTCTATTCCATTTCAACTAATGCCACTTGATAATAATATTAACATTAGACAAAGAAAAAATTAATAATAGTATTAATTAATTTAATACTATGAGGAGTAAATAAATTATTTAATACCTTTGCTAAAGTTAGCAATTTAAATCTTATTAAGTTAAGGTTTAAATAGGGGCATATTTAACTAAATATAGTATTAATTAATTTAACATTATGCGAGAGATAATAATAATTATTTGGGAAACCAGATACAGAAGTTGGTTTATTATTATTATTATAGAGAGATAGTAATAGTTAGGACAATTATATACAAAAGTTTATTTATTATTATTATTATGGAGAGAAAATAATCATAATTAGGGCAACCAGATATAGAAGTTTGTTTGTTATTATTATTATAGAGAGATAATAATAATAAGGGCAACCAAGTGATAATTTGCTTGTGTAGCATAGTTGGTGAAAGTATTGTGTGCCGATAGATGCCGACCCAGGTTCCATTCCCTCTGTGTCAACCTTGCAGATATAAGGTGTAGTTGGGAATGTTCTATGTGCTGGTAGAGGTCGACAAGGCTCCATTTCCATTGTGCCTACCCTATTGATACCCAAATGGTTATGTTATTCCCCTATTGACAAGTGTAGCTCTCAACCTTACGAGGGATCATGGTTGGTAGGGGATTGCTCAGCCCTATGTGTCGATCATAGGGGTTTATCACATTAACCTCAAAAAAAAATTCCAAGCAAAGGATGGAGGATCCTTCAAAATAAAAAATCACTGTGGGTTGATATCATCAAGGCCAAATACCTCTACAACCAACCAAATTTTTTGGATGATCCTTTGTCTATCCAAGGTTCTGTTGCATGGAATTCCATTTTATGTTCGAGAGAGATCATCAAAAAAGGAATCCATTGGAAACTCAGTAATGGCTAGAAGATACATTTTTAGGACAATTGGTTATGTAACAACCCTCTTCAGAACCACCTTGATCTGATATACCTCCAACCCATGACTAATATGTTTTTTGGTACACAGGTTTACAATTTTATTGACTTTGACAAGAAGCATTGGAAAACCCTTCCTCATGGTGATCTGAACAAGGACCAAAAAAGAGTTGATCTTATTTTATCTAAAATTTTGCATCTTTATGTTATTCCCAATTGTTCGGTTGAAGATAAGATCCTGTGGGCACATAGTGAGAACGGAATTTTATCTATCAAATCCACCTACTTCCTTATTTAAAACCCAGGAAAACCATGGTTTCCTTCAAATATCATTTGGAACAAACACCTTATTCCCAAAGTCTATTTTTTCTTTTGGCTTGCTATTCAGGACAAAATTCTCTCCATTCCAAATCTCTAGGTTCGAGGGCTCCCCATTCCTAAATGTTGTTACCTTTGCAAACATGATTGTGAATCCACCCAACATATTTTCCTCTTATGTCAATTTTCTCTTAATTTTCTTTGCTCATTATTTTCCACTATGGGTATTGTTTGGGCTTCTCCCTTCTCTTTGAATGATCTTAGTTTACAGTGGCCAAATCCCTTCAAGATTTTCCATAGCAAAACCTTTTGGATCTTATATTTTCCTTATTTCTTGTGGGAATTTTGACATGAATGAAATTCCAGAGCTTTCAATAACTCTATACATGATTCCAACTATGTTCTTCCCAGAGTTATCCATGCGGTAGCTAAAAATATCTCTATTGCTCAGGGATATGGGTGGTAAGAGTCCCTGAGTGAATCTCGATTAGGCATGTTCCTCCAATTCCCTTGTAATATTTTCCCTCCCACTTTTGTGGTTGATAAATCACTTTTCAAGTGGTCTCCTCCACCTTTAGGATGGATCAAGTACAATTTTGATGGTGCAGTGAAATGCAACCTGGGGTTGGCTGGTGTAAAGATGTGGTCTCCTCCACCTTTAGGATGGATCAAGTACAATTTTGATGGTGCAACGAAAGGCAACCTGGGGTTGGCTGGTGTAGGTGGTATCTTTAGATATCATTCAGAGAAGATCTTGTTGGCCTCTACAAAAAATCTTAGAGTTCAAACCAATAATTTTGTTGAAGCTCGATCTCTCTTCCAAGTTCTATCTCTTATGTCCAGCTTAAACTGCCCTAGCCTTATTGTTGAAAGTGACTCCATGAACATTGTTCGAAGCCTTCTAGCCACCCAATCAACATTTTGGAATATCTCCAGCTTATTCTCAAAGGCAAATATTTTTCTAAGATCTTCCCCTAATATCACCATTCAACATGTCTTTATGGAAGGAAACCAAGTTGTTGATGCTCTAGCTAACTTGGGTGTTGCTTTGCCTAACTTTACCATTTAGAATTAAAGTTCTCCCCCACCCCTAGTTGATGGCAATCCCATGCTTATTTCCTTTTTGTGAACTCTCTTAGGGTTCGGGTTTCTTGGTTATATGCATCTTCTACATGTTGTGGGTCACTTTCTTACCCAATTTGTTTCCTTCGAACAAATGTTGGAATTTTTATCCCATGCCAAAATATGCTCCAAATAAGACTTCACAGGTGTCTCAATCCAGGGAATTGGATAGCAATTCCAGAAGTCATGTTCAAAGGTTTCATTGGTCTATGGGATTCTTCTAAGCTCAAAGATTCTATTTCTACCATCTATTCTCATGAGTGGCTTCACCTTGATACAATGAATGCTTGAGGCACATGGAGCGTGTGGTTCAACATGGAGATTTTCTTTGCAAGCCATATGGAGATATTGTAATTGCATCACATTCACTAACTATCACATGTGGGATTTTTATCACTTAGAATATGACACACTGGAGCTAATTGTTGCCTCCCCCAGATATGTGAGCATATGCCCTTTTGGAGGATTACAAGTACAAGTTTGAAATTATGGTTTCTTTTCTATTTCATGTTGCTCTTGTGAGGGATTCTTTTATCATTTGTTGAGGCTTTCTCTTTTGCCCCTATGAGGGCTTCTCTATCTGTTTTTTTTTCTCTTCTCGTTTTAGAAGAAGGTGTCTCCTTTTTGTTTCAAATGGTTGGGAGAACTATTCCTAACTAGAATTTTTTTGTAAAAGGTTACAAGAACCTTTCAAAACCCCTCTTACTAATAAAAAATAATAATTAGGGCAACCAAATATAGAAGTATATTTATTCTTATATAAAGAAAAGATAATAATAATAATAATAATAATAAGGGCAACCAAATATGAAAGTTTGTTTACTATTATACAAATGAGAGATAATAACTAAAATTAGGGTAAATAGATATAGAATTATATTTATTATTAGCATGAAGGATGTCTATATAATAGGTGTAAGGCACCCATTCAAGGGGGAACAAGGATAGCTATTTGGAAATATTTTATGCACTTCTAGGATGTGTGAATGAAAGGAATGAAGTGGCAAAGAAAGTTAAAAAAATTCAACGCAAGTCGAACCATATTTCTCTAGATCTATGGTATGCTTTTAGTTATACTTACATTCTTTTCTTATGAGTTTATTTAAAAAAAAATCTATATTTGCTTCCTTGGTAGTTCATTGATTTTATGCAAATATTAGAGCCTAGAATTTAAAGTCCCACCTTGTATATCATAACCATGCTTTATAGAAGATCATAGAGATAATATATATATATATATATATATATATATATGCTTTATATATGGATTTTTTTTATTTTTTGAAAACACCCTAATTGGAATGCCACTTTCATGTAAGTCCCAAGGAGGCAAGGGTATCTATTTCACCAAAATTACGCAAGGCTTGCACCTAGCTTGCCCCATTTGACACATCTAGTGCCAAAAACTAAATCACCAAGAAAATCTCGGATAGCCCCCTAAATTAATACACACCATTGTATCATCTATATTAAGTGAAAGGAATGATAGTACGATCATTCCAAGATGCAAGGATCTCAAGTGTTAACAAAACACCACATTCAACCAAAAATAAGAATCTGAAAGCAAATTGGCAGCATAAGCTTAAAAATAGATATACAAAAAAGAGAGCAACAATATCATATATTAGATCTGAAAATGGAACAATAAGTACAATGAAGGTGCCTTGCTTATATAGGCAAGGATGATCAACCATATCTATAGGATCAAGCTAAGGATAAATATCCATCGTACAAATGGAATATGTGATATGGTCCATAGATATGTAACCGTTATGGGAGACAGAATCTCAACCCTCCAAATATACCTAAAAATATCTCCATAACCCCTATGAATAGTCAAACATGAAAATATCCCAATAATATCTAAGAAATAAATATGTAACATCTCATAATATCTAAATAAGATAAATGGAATATCCACACATAAGTGGGTGGGGAAAATACATGGAATAACTAAATAAAAAGGAAATAAAATACCTAGGTGAATATGAGCTAAGGTAAACAACCTAATATAACACCTCCCCTCAAGTGAAGCTAGGGGACAAAAAATAAAGTGGCATATCCACAATATGAGTCCCGACAACAAGGCCTGATCAAGTGCTCATGTACAATATATCCATGAAAAAATCTCGAACTAGAAGAAGGAAAAACCACATGAAAAAAAGATCATCTTGCTAGAAAGAGAGAGAAATAAGAAGGAATATGTCCTCAAGAACACCCCAAGGACAACTTCTGAAACCCCAAGCATGCACACAACTCAAGGTAGCAAGGTGATGCAAAAGGCTTCATAAAGATTTTAGCAACCTGCTTCTAAGTTGGAATGTACTCCAAGCAAATAACTCCATCATGAATGTGTTGACGAATGAAGTGCATGTGAATCTCAATATGCTTGGTCCGTTGGTGCTCAACAGGATTGCGAAAAATGTGAATTGCACTTTGGTTGGTACACCAAAGTACTATTGTTGAATCTTGTGGGAAGTCAAACTTTATCACTAACTATCGTAGCCAAAGAACCTCTTGAATCACTATGACTGTTGCCCCATACTTTTTATCTATAGATGAAATTGCAACAGCCTATTGCTTCTTGCATGCCCAAGCAATCAGAGAAGAGCCAAGAAAAAAAATGTAGTCAGAAGTGGAACATGTATCATCAATAGAACCTGCCCAATCTGAATCAGTATATCCAACCAACTGAGTAAAACCTTGGCTGCCCTGTAGATATCTCAGAATCCTCTTGGTAGCCTGCTAGTGACTGCTATGAGGGGCATGTGTAAAACGAGATACGAGTCCAACTACAAAAGAAATATTGGGGTGAGTATGGGTTAAGTACATAAAACTTCCAACTAACTGCCTATATAAGGTAAAATCACAAATAGGAGTGGTGTGGGTGGAAGTAAGAGAGACCCCATACTGAAAAAGAGAGGGACATGGATTGCTATAACCATACTAAATGCTAAAGAAATCATGGGTGTACTTTTGCTGACTCAAATGAATCCTTGAATATGACTGAGAAATATGCAAACCAAGAAAAAAGTGCAAAAGACAAAGATCTGTCATATCAAACTGCATTGAGAGATCCCTTTGAATAGTTTGAATGTGGTAATAAGAGCTACCAGTGAGAAGCAAATCATCAGCATACAATACAAGTATAAATATATCCTCTCCAACATACTGTATATACATTGTAGGATCTGAGTGGCAGCGAACAAAAATAGTAGATGGAAGAAAAGAGTCCATCTTCTCATACCAAGCTCAAGGGACCTATTTGATACCATAGAGAGACCTTTGTAGTCTACAAACAAGAGAAGAGTTATGAACAAACCCAAAATATTGCTCCATGTAGATTTCCTCTTGCAAATCTCCATGCAAGAAGGCACTCTTCACATCCATTTGGTACACTAGCAAACCTTGTGATGCAGTAATAGAAATTACAAGGTACACATAATCCATCTTGGCAATAGGTGTTAAAGTATCAGAGTAATCAATACCTTCAACTTGCAAGAAACCCTTCATAACAATATGAGCCTTATACTTTTCAATGGACCCATCAACTGCATATTTGGTTCGGTATACCCACTTACACCTAACCAACTTTATTCCCTTATGAAGAGATACCAAATCCCAAGTATGATTTTTCATAAAAGAATAATTCTCATATGTTATCGCATCATCCTACTCCTATATCCCATGATCCTATAAGAAAGACTATGGATCCCAGAAACTGCTTGACATAAAAGTCCAAAACTTTTAGAATGTGCATCATGATGTCTAGTGGGTGGAAGATATTGTATGAAAGATGATACCTCAAAAATTGTGGTCCGAGCCAACCTAGGCATAGTGACAACATTAGGAGGAGCATGATCCTCATATGAATCTAATTCCATAACCTCCTCATCTACCTCTTGAACTGGCTCCTCAAAGAATGTATCTTCAAGATGAAGTGAAGAATCATCAATAAATGAAAGTAAATAAGAAGAATCATGCTAAGAGAAGCGCTCATCAAAATGAACATGAGTTCTGAAAAGAACTTCATGAGTATCAGGATCTAAAAGTCGATAAGCTCTCATGTCCTCACAATATCCAAAAAATATCAAGGGTTTGCTCTTCTTATCCAAGTCTTTCCTTTGCTTCTTTGGCACAAAGGCCCAAGTGTGGCTTTCAAAAAATTTGAAAAATGATACATTGGTGTTAGTCCTAGACCAAGCCTCCTCTTGATTCAAATGCTCAAGTGCTCTATGTGGTGTGTGATTTTGAATGTAGTTTGTACAATTAACTACTTCTACCCAATATATAGGAGGTAAATCTCTGGAATGCATCATGTAGTTAGCCAAATCCTTCAAAGTTTGGTTCTTCCTTTATGCTAAGCCATTCTTTTGTGGAGTATGAGGAACATAATATTTGCGAACAATGCCATGAGCTACCAAAAAATCAAAAAACTCTCTGTTACTCCCCCCATTATGAGTGCAAAACTTCTTTATGCAACTAGAAGATTGATTCTCAACAAAAGTCTTAAACACATTGAAGTGTGAAAAGACATCACTCTTATACTTGAGAAAATAAACCTAATTATGCCTCGAGAAATCATCAATAAATGTAAGTGCATACTCAAGTCCTTTGAAAGGAGTAGAAAAAACCATCAAGTCACTATGCACAAACTCAAGTGGTGAAGAAGCTCTTTTTGACTTACCGTTAGGAAATGGATCTTGGTGGTGTTTCCCTAATGCACATCCAGAGAAAAATCCATCAAGAAAATAAAATATAGGCAAAAAATCAACCATACCATGAGTGCTCAACTCCTTTAAATATATGTAATTAAGATGTCCAAATATCTCATGCCAAATCTTACTCTCAAAATATGCATGAGCAACCAAGCATGTCCCTACATAAGAAGTGTCATCAAAATCCTCAAAGTGATATAGTCTAGAACTATGATCAACAACACCTTGTGCAACAATTGAATGAGGTTCCAACAAGGTTCTAACTTCAGCTCCTTGTGGTGTGAAAGTCACTGTTTTGCCTTTACCAGAATGACAAATTTGATAAACAAAAAGTAAATTTGTAGTGATGTCGGGAACATATAGTGCATAATTGATGCATACACCATCAAGTTGTATGTCACCTTTTACATTAATATAAATAAAAGAATAATTTCGAACCTCAATGTTGGAAGTAGAAATCAAACCAAGAGATACAAACAACTCCTTAGAAGAAGTCATATGGTGAGAAGCACCAGAATCTATAACCCAACAATCTACAACAACTGATTGAGATATTCCAACAACATTAAGTGCTTTACCATGCTCACTAGAAGGAGGTGGAGTGGAGATAGAGATATTGTATATTTTGACTGTAGGTTTGCATTCTCTTCCAACACTTGGTTTCTACATGACTATTCCCCCCACAAAAGGAGCATGAAATGCTAGATTTATTCTTGGATTTAGAAGACTCTTTGGGTTTAGAGTTAGATTCTTTGGGTTTAGGGACACTTTGAGATGAAGAAGGAGAAGACTTAGGTTTACATTTGAATTTTCCCTTACCCTTAGGACTAGATGCTACTAATGCATTTTGAGAGGTGTAAGACTCAAGGTTAGATAATTTGGATTATTTCCTAGTAAGTCTTTCACAAAACATCTCCAAATAAGGCATTATGAATATGTCACCTAAGGCATCCATGCTAGAGAAAAAGGTAGAAGCAAATATTTGGAATGGACCTTTCAACTTGGATAGAATCAGGTAAAAACACTCTTCAACTTTCTTGTCTCTCCCACTCCCCTTTAATTGTGTCAACAAGTGCTTGAACTTAATAAGATAGTCTACAATAGATGGAAAATCTTCAGGATTGAGAGAAGTGATATCAACTTCAAGCTGCATGGCTCTTATGTGATCCACCTTACCAAATAATCCTTTTAATTTCTCCCAAATTTTGAAAGGACAGTCACATCCTTCCAAATGAAATAAAAGACTATCACTTACATATGTTCCTATCAAACCCATACATTCATGTAATTTGCATTGGTGCTGAAATTTTTCATATTCTCTAGTGAAATTTGGTTTTTCTTCAAGCATTAAATCCCATAATCCTTTGTGTTTAATTATTGTTTCCATTCTTGGTCTCCATGTGTGGTAATTATGTGTTGTTAATAGCTCACATTAATCTAATGCAAAAGAATATGAAGAAGCCATTCTAAAAAAATCACCAAATAGAAAAATAATGCAGATAGGATGCACAAATCAATACCGAGACAACCCCCCAAAAATATTATTTTATTAGCTTCATAAGAATGTAGAATACGGGACTTTATAACAATAGTCCATATACAAGTTTCAAGTGCAAAAACCTTTTTTACAATGCAATATTGAGAGTGCAGTCATAAAATCATTATAAATATCTAAATAAAGATCCAAAAAATCTTAAATTTTACAGACATCAGAAAATGATTTTACAGGCCTGGCAAAAATTTTGCTAAGCAACTCTCAATATTTCTCCTAAAAGGATGAGTTTCCTAAACATATTAAAATCATTGTAACTATCGGAATACAGCTCCAAATTCTCTGAAATTTTATGGAAAGATCTATAATATGATTTTACACATTATGTAAAAACATATACAAAAACTTAGAATATTTGATGAAGATATATGCAGATTACTAAAAAGTGCAGGTTTTCGTAAAATCAAGATATATTGAAGAATATTGATCCAAATGAGCTGAAATTTTGGGCACAACTCAAATGAATTCATATACAGACATCCAAAAAATTTGTAGGAATATTGTATTTATATCAGGAGATACATGCAAAATATAAAAATGGATTGGGTTGGTGACCCTGCCAAAAAAGGAAATGCTCAAGAAAAAAATGCTTAGGACAGATCCAAGGGAATGATGTTATTACAGTATGGGTAGAAGATATTTTGGGAGGCTAGTAATGATATGACAATGGAAGGAGTGACACAAACTGGCCAAAAAACTCCACCAAGGACCCGATCACAAAAACTGAAGCTTCCACACCATTCTTTGAACCTGCAAGAGAAACAACTGGACAACACTCACAAATGGATGACTACAACACCTATCACTTTGATTCCATGAAAGGATGATAATCAAATCATTCTAAGCTACAAGGATCTCAAGTGTTAACAAAACACCGCATTCAACCAAAAATAATAATCTGAAAGCAAATTGACAACAGAAGCTTACAAATAGATATGCAAAAAAGAGAGCAACAATATCATATATTAGATCTAAAAATGGAACAATGAGTACAATGAATGTGTCTTTCTTATATAGGCAAGGATGATCAACCATAGTCGTAGGATAAATCTAAGGACAAATATCCATCGTACAAAAGGAATATGTGATATGGTCCATAGATATGTAATCGCTATGGGAGAAAGAATCTCAACCCTCCAAATATACCTAAAAATATCCCCATAACCCCTAGGAATAGTCAAACCTAAAAATATCCCCATAATATCTAAGAAATAAATATGTAACATCTCATAATATCTAAATAAGATAAATGGAATATCCACACATAAGTGGGTGGGGAAAATACATGGAATAACTAAATAAAAAGGAAAGAAATTACCTAGGCAAACATGAGCTAAGGTAAACAACCTACTCTAACATTAAGCCTCCTAGAAAATATTAACACCTACCGATGCCTAAATAAGAAGTTATTCCAAATATATTTTCTTCTATATTTAAAAAAAAAAACACTAAATCCCATTTTTGTGGTACTAGATGAAGGAATTAGGACCTGATAAAAGTTTGAAAATCATCTAGATAACTAATGCTATCTAGCCATGGCATGCCCACCTCTTTATCCAAATCTTCATAAAATTTAAATTTGATCCAATGGTTGGATCAAAAGTTATGCCCTCCGGAAGATAAGCTCCTGCATCATTCTCCTTTGGTTGAAAAGAACTCTGCTCCTGCAAGTTCCTTTGATCAAACTCCTGCAACTTTTTGCTATCAATATTTTTTAGTTCCCCCTTTGAAATCCAAGTATTATCTTCCTGTTGTAAACCTTCCCATTGTACCAAGTATTTGTTGTAGTTTCCCTGCCTGGTACTGATTATCTTCTTATCAAGTTCTTGCATAAATTTTTCTTCCTTATTAGGTATCTAATGTTCCTATTTTAACATCTTCATCCCCATTAAAGTCATACAAATTTGTAACATTAAAAATTGGTAAAATATCAAAATCAGAAGGCAACTCCACTTATAGGTATTATCATTCATCTTCTTCAAAATTCTACATGGTTTAATCTTCTTAAACTTCAATTTGTTATATGTGCCCTTGGTAAATCTCTCCTTCCTAAGGTGAACCATCAACATGTCTCCCACCTCAAATACTTTCATTCTCTTTCTTGCATCTACCACTACCTTATATATTTCATTACTATCTTGTAACTTCTTTCTAACACCTTCCTGCAATTCCTATATGTACTTTGCAAATGCTTCTACATCATCACTGATTTTACCTTGAATTGGTAGATCAATTAGATCTAACACACCATTGGGATTATTATTGTAAACAATCTGAAAAGGATATTTTCCTGTTGTCCTGTTGATTGAACTATTATTTGCAAACTTAGCTTGTAGAATCAATGTTGAGTCCTAGTCCTTCTATGTTTACATTATTGTTTTGACAAGAATTTGTTACACCATATATTACATGTTTATTTTTGTATTACCCCTTTCTAGGGTTTTTTTCATATTCTTTCTTATTATAGTTGATTTACCCTCATCTTATGAGGATGGCTTCTACTATTTTAGCCATATTGACGACTTCTTCAAAAGAGGTTAGGTTTGTGAATTCTAGGGGATATGATAGTTGTTCGTGAAGGTTTCATATGAAAATATGCAAGAGTTATTTAGGAGGAGGAATATATTGAAGTCTTCCTACTAAGCCTCTTCATTTGGTTAAGAATTCCAAGAATCGTTCGATCTTAGATTATTTTAGTTGATAAAGGTCATCTATGGTAACCTTATCTTCTATGTAAATTACGAATTGTTTGACGAAGGTTTTCATAAGTTCCTTGAACTTCTTGATGGAATGATGAGGTATTTGAAAATACCATTCTAAGGTTAAACCACTAAGACTTTTAGGGAATAACCTAAGGAGGATTTTTTCATCATGATTTATGTCACTACAAGCTATTTGAAATAGCCTTAGATGGTTGATGGGGTCATGCTTTTCATTGTATATTTGAAATTTGGGAGTTTCAAAGTTCTTTGGAAATGGATGATTAACGATCATTGGATCTAACAACTCATTGTAGAACTCTTCAAAAGAGCACTTTAACTTGGATGTTTCTTGAAGAGAGGTAATTTTATACTCAAGTTCTTTGAATTTGGAATCCCTCTTTTCTAAGTCTAATATTTTAGTGTTGATATCTTGAATATCAATTGATGTGGGTTTTGTGGTGTAGGCAATGTTATCAATAGTTGCACAAGTGGTTGAGAAAAAACTTGAGACATGAATGGTAGATTCATGAGAGTTGAAATGTTTTGATTTGATGTTATCGTGGGAGGGACTTTTCTAAGTACCATGTTGCGATTGAGAAAGGTATTTATAGTATTTATGGGAATTGCATCATTAGGATATGCTAAAAATGGGTTACCCATGGTGGGCATACCATAGATATGGTTGGAGGTGTTGTGCAATTGGTAGTTTGTGCCATAGGTGCATTGAGACTTGCCAAGTTATTTCGAGTTTCATTGATTTGAGCAATAGTTGATTGATCATTATAATGTTCAATATTACCATGCATTATGGTTGATTCTCTTTTCTCTTGTTCTCTAAGTTCATATTTAAGAACATATAAAAATATATCTTTGTTTCTTCTAATGTATTCTCTAACATGATCTATGGTTTGAACAAAAAATTGTTCAATAACTTGTTATTGTTCCCTACTCACTTGTTGTGACCAAGGATTCTCTTATTGCTCATGGGTGAAGGCCTCATGAGATGAAGAGGATAAATCCTTGTTTCGGGTGTTTTAAGGATGTTGAGACATGTTTTGAAAGCTTGGTTTTGAAAGAGAATGATTTATTAAAGTTTTGTTTCCAAAGTACTTATAGCAAAGAAGAGAATATGTTTGAAATCCTTAGGTCACCTTGAAAAGTAGCCCTCCTTGTGACTCTTGATAATACACCGTGATATACTAGCCAAAGAATATTTCTCCCCTAAGTTTTGTACTTTGGTATATTCAAGGGGTCATTATCCTTCCTCCAGTAGGATTAAAAATTGTTTATGTTATTGTTATCTTGATTTAATGTGATGTAAGCTATCCAAGCAAATTAGATGATCTTGTTTAAGTTTAACACACTTTTATATTTTTTAAGGCAAAAGGAGTGTTCACGTTGGGTTCACCAAATATGCAAATAGGGAAAACATTTTTTCCTCTTAAAAGTCTAATTAATTTCAAGAATGTGCGAGGGAGATTTGCTGAAATATCTGCTTTCCCACTTGAGGATCTTTTTCCAAATGAGACCCCAAGAATATGGATATTCTCAACATGATTAGACCTCTATTCAATGCTTTTTTCTCATACCTTTTAGAAGTTGATGTTATGCTTGTTTGATAGGTGTTTTTATATGCATTTATTCAAATAAAATACCTAAGGCTTGGATCACTAATATCTTGACTCTTTTTCAAGCCTTAATGGTTATTTAAGACTTAAAAATGAAGATCATCTAAATGCATGCTAAGCTTATATCACACAAATGCAAGAATACAAGAACTATCTTATATGCTTTTCGATTTTGATGAGTTTAACTAAGGATATTTTGATGTTTCAAGGTAAAACAAGAGAAGATGCAAGAAGACAAGTTAGCCTAAATGCAACTAAATTATTTTTAATTTCTTTGCCTATGTGCTTGAAAATGACCAAGAAACTAAGATTTAGTCTAAGGTTCCTTGATTGACTAATTTAGATGTGTTTTGTAAGCAATTAGAGTTTTAGTTTAAGATTCCTTAATTTTCCAAATGATATGTAATTTATAGGTGTAAAATGGTAGAATACATAAAGCAAAACATAGAGAAATGGAACTTATAGGGCTTAAGGAAGTACCTAGTGGTAGAATTACTTATTTTGAAGCCTTTTGCCAAATTTTCCACTACTTTCCAAATTCGCAACTACTTGCAAATTTGGTTTTGCCCTACAAATTTGGTACCTGCACAAATCAACAAACACAAGTTTGATATTCTAATTTAGGAGGTTTGTTTGACAGTTGGATAGGGTAGAATACTTGTCTAAGCAACTGATCAGAAAGGTGTTAATGAAAATTTTGATTTTGCTTACCTCTTGAAGTGGAAATTTAACTTTTATCAAATTTACCACTAGGCTTACCAAATTCACCACTGGTGAATTTGGTAGTGGTAAATTTGGTTGTGTATTCCAGAGATCCAAATTTGCTAGTGACTATGTAGAGTCAAAAATTTGGTCTAAATACGGGGCCAAGGTAGTTTTGAAGGCTGTTTTGGATGGATTTTTGTAGATTTTTAGGTTAAAATTGTAGGAGGATGATTCTAATAGTGTCTACTACTAATTTAAATGTAAAAGTGATAGAAGATACCATAGATCTTTGCCAATTTGTGTTCTAAGTGGAAGCTTTGGGGGAAAATAACAGAGGATGATTCAATGGTTTTTTTGAACAATAAAAGAGTTGCAAATAGAGATACGAGAGCATAGGAATAGAGTAGGGTAACTTGTTTATATCCTAATATTTACAATATTTGTGAAATTGGTGAATAAAAAAATGTAAACATGCCAAGAAATATGAAGAAATGCTATGAAATGCAGTTTTTAATAACTAGAAATAAAATGCATGTGAATGGGGATTGGAAAGAGGTTGTTAGTGGGACAAAAAGGCAATAAAAGGCCTTGTATCCTCCACTATGGCATCTTGAGAGATGAAAATAAGTGATTAAGTGCTTGAAATACTAGCAAAATAATGCTAAATATGCTTGAAAAGGAGAGATTAGCATGCTAAATACTTAGTAAATGAAAGCATAAAAGCATGGAGATAAGAGGAAATGATTAGTATGCATGAAATGAAATGGATAAAGCTACAAATAGAGAGAACAACCAATATCCAAATGCTATGAAGAGGAATGCTTAAAATAACCCTCTAAGATGAAAGGGTTAGTAAGCAAATGAAGATGGCAAGTAAGAGGGCTCCTAAAAACCTACAAAAATGATATTAGATTCTTGAAAGAAGACCTTAAAATGAATATGTGAGAGCCTAAAAGACAAAGGTAAGCTTAAAATAATATGAAATATGAAAATGTAAGAAACTATGCAAGTAAATGGAGATAAACAAGTTAGTAAGGCTATGTAAAAGGAGCTAAAATGAAAGGGACAACAAAGAAGTAAATAAGAGAACTATGTTAGGGATGATATCACCTAAAAATGGCCTCTCCCTTACACCAATATGATCTCATTGCCACCAAGCCTCCTTGCCTTGCTTGACTCAAAAAATACTTGCAAATAGAGGAAAAATACTTGAAATGCTTGGTAGAATAGAAAATCTTGAAATGGATATGCTAGAGAAATCTTAGCAGAGTGTAATTACTCTTCAATATCATGTTAAATGCCTACCCAAGGGGCTACTTAAATAGGATTTGGGAGAAGGATTGAGGGGAAAATTAATTAGGATCAAATTGAAATATGCAAATCTAGTTCATAGTTGGATTATGTGAGGTAAAAGCAGAGAGTGGAGGGATAGAATTTGCATGCATAAGAATTATTCTAAGATATTTTGGTTGTTAGCCATATATATCATTAGTTGAACAAATTCACCACTAATGAATTTGGTTAGTATTGAGTGGCGAATTAGGTTAGAAGTCAATTTTGGTTAACCAGATTTGATTTTGTGAAGTTTGCCAAATTCGCCACTAGGCTTGCCAAATTTGCCAGTGGTGAATTTGGTCAAGGTGGCAAATTTGGTAAATATTGAAAAATATTCCTAAAATATTAGTTTTAGAGTAAATTGATATTTTGTGATGTTTGTGACCATTTTTTGTGTCTTTTACCTTATTGGTGTGTCCAAATTGGGTGTCTACAGATCATAATCCATTAGATCAAGGGAGCCTTATAGTCTGATTGACCTATTTAAATAATAGTTTGTAAGATTTTGATTTTTTGTTTGATAGAATGCCAATGAAATGAACCATGCAGCTAAGAGGACAACATTGATCAAATGCCTGGTAAGATTTACAAATTATTGTAGATCTTCAAGATATTAGATCAATGGAGCCTTCTTAATCTGCATGGTCTATTGAAGGTAATAAATGAGATTGTGAAAGTGTGATAGCATGTTGATTCAATAAATCAAGAGGAAGGTAAAGGAACCATTGAACCATTGCCTAATGAGATTCACAAATAATTGCAAACCTATGAGATAATGGATCAAAGGAACTCTACTATCCTTGTGATTTATTGAAAAGGTAGCATATGAAGATTTTATTTGTGTCTAATTGCATACTCAAATGAAAATTCAAATGGGAAAGAGGACCCTAATCATTTGTTCCCATATAAAGTTGATAAGTAATTGTTAATCCATAGGAGAATGGATAAATAGGGCTTCTTGGATTGTACGATTTATTAAATAATTTGGTGAAGAATTTTGTATTTAGGTATGAATTTTGTAAACTTAGATGATAGGCCAACCAGGGAAGAAAATCCCCTTCAGCCAGTGACTAGTGAAATTCACAAATGATTATGAATTTACAAGATATTGGTTGAATGTGATTTCCTGTCCATGGGTGGTCTGTCAAATGAGTTACATTTGATGAAAGTGATGAGTAGATGTCATGACTTATTTGATAGAATGCTTCAAAGGGTTATAATTTTCCTATGTAGAAAATAAGTAGTGCCTCAGAGGAGGCTATTAAATAATCGTGAGTGCTGATGTAAAAGGCTACTTTGTTGAAAGATATTATAGATATGTATTGTTGAATTTATTGTTGTAAAAGCAATGTTGATAGTAGTGATCTGAACGTGTATGAAATAGAAGAAAGGGATGACAATGGGTTATCAGGTCTATGGATGATTGTGTCATACATCACTTAACCCAAGAGATGGAGAAGTAGCAAAAGCAAGATGTAGAAGAAGATCGAGATTTTTATTTGGACTGAGAGAGTTTACTCAACATATGGTTAGCCTATATGGATGCAATGCAAATGGATTTTGTAATAGGGATTGGCTTTTGCATCATAATAAACCCTCTTGAATTTATGGTATGATCAGGAAAACTAGAAAAACATGCAAGGGGAAAAGTGTATTATGTATGATGATGATGTTTATCATGCATTCATTCATATGAGCAAGCAAACAACTCGATTTTTTATGCATAGTATTTTTTAATTTGCATGATATTGATTGGTTCCTTATTTTCTTGGCCATCCAATGTGGCTAGATGGTAGGCTTTGAATCTAAATTTGGTTGCAATTATAAAAGTTCCTAACCAATTAGGTTAAAATTTTCCTTTGAGGTCAATGTCAGTGTTGGTGTTCTTTTGATTTTCCTTGAGTGCCAGGTCCCCAATTTCAAAGGATCTTGGACATACTTTCTTATGATAAGCATGTTGAAGTCTATTGTGATATGTTCTGAGGTGATGTATTTTTATTCTAGGAGTTCTAGCTTCTACAAGCAGTTTAGACGATATTCATCTTCTATCAAAGAATATTACAATAAGACCCTTAGAGAGGGTATTTCTAATTCAAAAGGAAAAACTACTTTTGCATCATAAACCAGAGTGTAAGGTGTTGACCCTATGGGAGTATGCACACTAGTGTGATATGCCCATAGGGAAAGAAAATTTTGTAAGTGCTAATATTGATAATTTTTTATTTACGAGCTTCTTCAAGATTTTGATTAGTGTTTTTTTGGATAATTCACATTGTCTATTTCTTGTAGTTAATATGGTTTTGACCATTTTTGTTTAATTTTGTAGTTGATGCATAGTTTGGCAACTTTCTTATTTTTAAATGGGGTACCATTATCAGGGATTAAGGTAGAAGGTATGTTGTATCGCTTGATGATTTGGTTAAGGATGAATTTGTATACTTGAATTCTTATTGCAATGGATAGAGGCATTATCTCAACCCACTTAGTCAAATACTATGTAGCAATGATGATGAATTTGTGTGCATCTGATGATTGAGGGTTGATTTTACCTATGATATCCAATACCCAAGAAGAGAAAGGCCAAGGATATGTGATTGGTTATAATTCTTGAGAAGGGGTGTGAACAAGGTTGTCATGTCATGATATTTGTCACATTTTCTAGCATAGTCATGGGCCTCTTTTTTCTATAAAGGTCCAATAATAGCCCATCCCGAGGAGTTTCTTGGCTACAACTAGTCCTCTGAAATGTTCGCCACATGATCCATCATGGGCTTCTTTTATGATATGGGCTTCTATCATATTTACACATCTGAGGAGTATGTTGGAATATATTACATTATTTGGTACATGCTAATGTACCACCTTGGGTACATATTTAGATTAGGAAAGAGAGTCCTAGATTAGAGTTTGAGTATTTACTTTATGCAATGTAATAAATGCACAAGTGTGCAAAGTATTTTGGTATTGTAAATGTGCATAATAGTCCATGTGCACATGAGTCCATAGAATAGGAAGTGAAGAGTCTCTAGAAGAGTGAAGGCCAAGAGTGCTCCATATGAAGAGTCACATTCCATTATATATGTGTCTATTGAGAGAGATAGAGATATAGTGAGTGACATATACAATTGTAATGGAGAGGATGGAAGTATGGTGTATTTGAGATCTTTATTCAATTGAGATCCAATTTTTATGAGCATTTGTTAATGGCATTTATATGAGTTATTTCTGAATTTTTTTATGAGTTTTATATGCTTAGTAGTTTTCCATTATCATATATTTCATATTGCAACTTTATTTTAGATCTTGTGGTTATTTTATCTTGAGTATTTAGCTTCAAAAGCTAATAGTGGTATCAAAGCTACAACAAGGTTTTGTCTTGCATAGGTTTTTAAGTTGCAAAGGATATTTCCACTGGTTAAGAAGAAACCAGTGAAGTTGAAGAAATTACCTCTGAAAAAAAAACCAAAGAAGATAGTATTTCTCACTGTGTTGAAGGAAAACCAGTGAAGGTTGAAGATTTACCTATTCCAAGAGCAAATTCAAAATAGAAGGAAATTTATAGGTCTTGAAGATAGACCTTGACATTGAGGAGATTAAGAGACCCTAGAAGGAGGTCCTATTGAAAATTTTGATAGAGAAAAGAATATTCCAGATTAATATTTGGCTAGAGTCTTTCCACAAGGTTGAAGGAAAACTCGTGAAGACTAGGACTCAACATAGATTTCTTTCCACTAGTTTTGAGAATAGCTAGTGAAGTTTATTGCTTTTAGAATTCTAGAAATTTGAATGTATTTGGTTACTATTGTCTAAGTTTTTGTTGCAAAAAATTAGTTCTCATAAGTTGAGAAGCTTCCTACAATAGATAGAGAAGAATTTCACCTTTAGTTGCCTGAAAGTCTATGTGCTTTCCTCGTGCAGGGATTAGTTTTTGAGTTGCAGCAAAAGAGTTGACATTGCAGATTAAGAAGGTCCAAGAAGAGGCCTCATTGAATATTGAAGACTATATATTGAAGCTAGAAGAGACCCAAGAAAGAGGTCACATTGAAGAACTTCCAGATTTGGAATATTGAAGATTGAAGGACTACGAAAAGGTCCTATTGCAAAGTTGAGAAGCAACAAAATTTGGAGATCCAAGAAAGAGATCTCATTGCAGAATTCCCATAGTTGGAATATTGAAGAGACCAAGGAAAGGTCTCATTGAAGTTTTGAGAAAGAGAGTTGAGTAGCTGCTGAATTAGAAGACCCAAGAGAAGAGGTCTCAAGAGAATTTGGAGAAGAAGAAGAAGGCTAGAGAAAGCCTCATTGCAAAGTTGAAGAAGTGGCCATTGGAGGAGATTTGAAGAAAGGTCATGATAGAATATTGCAAGTAGGAGAAGCTCTTGAAAAGAAGAATTTGGGACAATTATCGCCATCCAACAACAAGCCCAAAAGGAAGAAGGATTTGGCAAGAAGTTTGCCAAATTTTGAGAAGGTTTTTGAAGACCTCAAGACATTCAGATTCTTGAGGAAGAAGATAGCGAAAGAGATCATATTTGGAGTTAGAATTTGACAAGAATATTGAATAAGGAAGGAGAATTGAAGAGGCCATAGTTTTGAGAAGTTTGAGGACAACCACGAAGGTTTTGAAGGCTGATTTGTAAAAGGAGAAGGTTGCTGATTTTTGAGGTAGAAGTTGAAAGGTCACAGGACAACAAATTGAAGAAAGCATAGAGCTATGATTTGGAGAAGTTTTGGGAAGTTTTTGAAGTACTCTTGGACATCCAATTGAAGGAAGGCTTGATAACAAAAGAAGGCAGCAAATTGGAAGATTCTTGGACATCAAAGAATCAGATTTTGTAAGCAGCAATTTGAGAGGTTTGAGCTACGAATTTGGGCAGCATTAGAAAGAGAAAAGTGAGCTGCATTTTGAAGGAGTTTAGGGACATATTTGGAAGATATTTGGGCAGAAAAGCATAGGAGGATTTAGAAACATTTGAAGGAGGATAATTGCTGCAAATTTGGATAGCAAGAGGGCAGCATTTGTAGCTACAAATTTTAGAAGTTGAAAGCATACATTTGAAGGAAAAATAAGGAGAAAAGTTGACAGCAAGAGAGCTGATTTTAGGGCAGCAACTAGAGCTGCAAATTGATGATTCTGGAGCAGCAAAATAAAAGGGAGTGGAGCTACAAAAATACATAAATTCAAGACAACAAATTATCAAGAAGACTAGCCACAAAGGAGGCCATAAGAGGTGTGTAATATTGGTGCTATAAAGTGTTCTTATACAAGTATTAAAAGTAGTTATTTCAAGTTTTTAAAAGCACCATATTAGAGTTGTTAAAAGCTAGCAAAAAGGAAGTCTGAGTTAAGTGTCTCCAAGCCAAGGAAGGAGACATTATTATCATTCTAAAATCTGCAAAATATAACAACAAGAATTAGAGTTAAAAAGTGCTAAAAGGGAGTGATAAGGAAAAATATTATATGCTTGTTTTTATAACAAAAAGTGCAGATTTATTCTAAGCTTTATTGAATAAAAGAAAGGTCGAATAGTGCTCAAAGCTAAGGTATATTTAAGGTGTCTAAAGACACCAAGAGGAGCACCAAAATTGCAAAAAATGTTGGTGAAGAAAAGCCACCAAAAAGAGTGGTAGATCCACCAAGTAAAGCACCACCGAATAGCAAAGGTTGAGCACCATAGAAGAGGAGCCAAGGTGACATTGAAGCACAAGGGGAAAGCATCCAAATACTACCTAGAAGAAGAGCCACCACCTATAGGAGAAGAGCCACCCATAGAGGAGCACCTAAGTGGAGAAGAGCCACCATTGGAGAAGAGGAAGCATTGTTTGCAAGCTCAGAAATGTAAACAACAAAAGAAGATAAGTTTTGGATATTGAAAAGGTATAAGGAGAGACCAAAGGTCTAGGGTTTTACAACTACCAAGAAAGGAAGTGAAGAATAGGCATTCATAACATTCCTTGCAATGTTGCATTGGTTTGTTGAGAACATTACACACACAACCAAGTGTTAGGAGAAGAAAAAGAATGTAACCAAGGAGAACAAAACATTATTTGAAGCATGAAGCATTAAAAAATCATTTGTAAGGTTGAATAACATTATAAACTTGCTTATGCCACTTGTCACAAGGAAGGAGGAGCACCATAAGTCATTGGAAGTAGGAGAATAGTTGCAGGTTACATTAGAAAGAGCAAGGAAGAGTTTTGGCACCATTTATCACTTGTCATCCAAGAAGCCAATCGTTACCAAGGGAGATAAAACATCTTGGAGCACCCATTTATTGCATGGGATGAAAATAAACTTGCACAAGCTCATTTACTACAGCAAGGAGGACATATGTTAGAGTTTGAAGTGCCTAGGAATAGTTTGAAGCATAGTTGACCAATCAAAGAGGAGAAAGAGCACCCATTTTCCAAAGCAAGTCAGAATATAGCATCAAAGAAGGAGTACCTCAAATTTTGGAGGTAATATATTACATTTGAAATTTATTTTATGCCAAGATAGGAGTTATAAGGCTAAAAGAGATTATTATTGTCTAAGGTTAAGATTGAAATTATTTTTGGAGAGATAAGACCTTGAAGTATTATTTTGAAACCTTAGAAATCTGATTATTGCAATTTGAAAGCTTTTATAAAGTTTTGAAGATTGATTTAAATATTGAAGTGATTATTTTTGAAGTTTTGTAATTTGAACATTTAAGTTTACAAAACTATTTGAAATATTTGCAATTTGATAAGTTTGGAGAAATAAGGTATCCTACATCAAATTAGGAATACAAAACTTGCAAATATTCTTTCATAGAGTTTCTAAATTTCTAGATTTGGAGTTATAAGGATTTCAACATCAAAATTAGTTTTTGGAAATTTAGAATTGGGAAATTATATTTTTGAAATTTGGGAGATAAAAGGAATTTAATATAGAACTTTTGACAAAGGAAAATTGCATTGATAATTTAGTCTCTAATTCAAAATTGAAAGAGACATAGATTTGAAGATTTGAAAGATTGAAATTGCATTCAATTTATTGATTGACAAGAGGAAAATAAAAGTAGTTATTTTGAAGAATAGAAGTTGAAAAATTATATTATCATTCAATTACTAGGGAGATACAAGGTATTCTACAAAACATAACATTGAAGAATTATATTGAAACTAGGGAGATAAAAGGTTGTCAACATAGAGTCAAGCATTGAAAATTATCCTTAGTCTATCATTTGAAACTAAGGAGAAATAAAGAATAGAGAATTTGAGATTGTATCAAATAATAGTTTGATAAACTAAAACTAGGGAGATATAAGGTAGTCTACTCATGACAACAAATAAATTCTTTCTCTCAGAATCTCAACTACTCAAAGGTCCTAACTACACCTCATGGAAAAACAAAGTAAGATCAATATTGATAGTAGAAAAGATTTGGGACATTGTTAAAGGAGCAAAAACTAAACCTACTGAAGATGCTAAGGAAATTCAAAAATATGAGGAAGATGAAGCAAAAGCACTCATGATAATAACATTTGCAATTACAGATGATATACAACCATACATTAGTTCAACAATAACTTCTACAGAAGCATGGAATACTTTAGCTAAGATATTTGAAGGAAAGAATAAAGCCACTATCTTGAATCTTCAAACTCAATTGCATTCTCTGAAAGTCAATAGTGGTGAAAGTATAGAATTGTTTCTAAGAAAAGTAGCAGATATAAAAGGAAAATTATTGACCTTAGGAGAGAAGGTAGAAGACAAGTTTCTTGTTCAAGTAATTTTGAGAGCACTTCCAAAGCTACAAGCATCTAGTCACATCTTTACAAATATTTTGAGAGCACTTCCAAAAAGCTACAAGCATCTAGTCACATCTTTACAAATTCTAAGTAAAGATACATCATTTGATGAGTTAGTCAATATACTACAAGAATATGAAGTGGAGAATTCAATCAAAGATGAAATGACTAACAATGCCTTAGTCTCAAAAGATAATCCACAAGGAAATGTTGTTTCATTTTCAAGGAACAAAACAAAATGGAATGATAGATATTGTCAAGTTTGCAAAAAAAGAGGTCATAGTACAAATTACTGTAGATTCAATCCAAGGAATCAATATCAAGGGAATCAAACAAATTCAGGAAACCAATCAAATAGGTTATTTCAACCAAGACAATATCAAAATCAATATAGACCACATCAACAACAATTTCAGCATCAATACAATCAACCTCAACTACAATATAGAGAAGGAAATCAAAAGGGTCACTTAGCTCAAGAGATACAGGAAATTCAAGAACTAGAAGAAACTACAGAAGAACATGAAGCTAAAGCACTTTCAGAAAATATAGTATTTTATGAAGATACTAATCATTTACTTGATCAGGATACAAACAAGGAGCAGAATGAAGAAAGCAGAAAAGAAGAGTACAAGTTCTAGAAACAAGATGAAGATCATATTGAAGACTAAAGTCTTCAATAACCAAATAATGTAATACAAGGGGGTGTTGGAATATATTACATTATTTGGTACATGCTAATGTACCACCTTGGGTACATCTTTAGATTAGGAAAGAGAGTCCTAGATTAGAGTTTGAGTATTTACTTTATGCAATGTAATAAATGCACAAGTGTGCAAAGTATTTTGGTATTGTAAATGTGCATAATAGTCCATGTGCACATGAGTCCATAGAATAGGAAGTGAAGAGTCTCTAGAAGAGTGAAGGCCAAGAGTGCTCCATATGAAGAGTCACATTCCATTATATATGTGTCTATTGAGAGAGATAGAGATATAGTGAGTGACATATACAATTGTAATGGAGAGTGGAAGTATGGTGTATTTGAGATCTTTATTCAATTGAGATCCAATTTTCATGAGCATTTGTTAATGGTATTTATATGAGTTATTTCTGAAGTTGTTTATGAGTTTTATATGCTTAGTAGTTTGCCATTATCATATATTTCATATTGCAACTTTATTTTAGATCTTGTGGTTATTTTATCTTGAGTATTTAGCTTCAAAAGCTAACAAAGTATGCCTTCAAAGGAGCGTCGATATAAGATATCTCCAATGATGACATATTTACAAGATTTAAATATAAATTATCTTCACTTTTGAGAGTTGGATCCCTCAGTAAATATTCCTTCTTTGATGAACTTATAGTTGTCTTGGTACCAAGGTTCCTAAGATGTAGATGTTTCAATAGTACATACATTGAAGGGTTGTAGGCATGATTCAAGTGTAGAAGACTTATTGATTGATCTAATGATAATATGTTAGGATCATATCCTAACGCCATGTTGTCATTCTCATTTACTTATGTAATGACCCACTCCTAACGTTGGGGATCCCATTATAATATATATTTTTTAATAATTTGTAATGTATGTGGCAAGTATGGTGCTTAGCCAAGTGGCGCCATCTCATGTAACTATTTTTTTCAAGATTGTAATCGATGGTAGGTAAGATATTCTAGCTCGAGTGGCATTTTGCATGTAAGCCAACTCTTGAGCCTTTAGGTAGGGTTGCATGAAGTTTTTCTTTAAAAGATATGAATCCATGTACGAATTCATCTTTTTGCAAGCTAATGAAATATTGAATAAGGTTGCCCCCTCGAAGAAGCCTGGGATTCTATGTTATTGTGAGATTGGTCCATTTCTGAATTTAATTTTTGCATAGTTTTATTGAGTTATTTTATGTATTTGAGTTATTTTTTATTATTTTGTGTGTGTGCTTATTTTTAATAGTGAGATCCTAACAAGTGGTATCAAAGTGCTTTCCAGGGCCGAATTCTGCTGCAACTGAGATGATTTTTGCCATCCATTCCGCCTGTTAGGTATAATTTTTCGTGTGTTTTTCATTTTTGTTTTTTCCTTTATTAAAAAATTCAAAAAAATATAGTCTGTTTTTTTGGCCAAAAAGCAAAAAACATAAAAAAATACACTCTTTTTTAGTAGTTGTGTAAGTTAGAAATCTTGTGTCGAGGGTTTTAAAATATCATGAAGAAGCTGTCATTATTGGCTAAGCTAGATAGCATATAAAGTGTCTAGTGAAGTGAGGGGCGATTAGGCTCCAATACCCAGGCATTAGACAACACTTGCGCACGGACTTGAGCTCCCACGCATCTTTGGGTGTATCGAGAGACAATCTAGGTTTAAATAAAATTTTATCCATTAGGAAGATTTTTGGCCTTGTATTATCCATAGCCCACGGGACACAATATCCCAAATGATCACCCTCTCGTACTATCATAGAGGTAGATAGTGTGTTCAAGGGTATGTGTGGAATCCTCCTTGGGTAGTGGCCTAAAATATTGGTCCGAGCACTATTGTTCTTCACTGCGGTATAATAGAGGTTCTGGGTATTACATACTCCCTTACTTAGTGTACCTTGGTTCTGCAAAACATAACTTCCACCTACAAATCAACACCATATTTATTTTGTTATCATGCATTCACAACCCCAAAAGTGAGCATACAGAGAAGGCATTCCTTATCATAGAAAATAAACTTGCATGCACCAACAATCAAGACAAATTTTACAAGTGTTTGCAATAACCGGTGGTCAAAGACAGAATAGTCAGGACAGTGACAGAAACGGTCTGGTCAGTAACAGTGATAGTCAGGTTGACAATAACAACCCTTTGTAACAGTCCAGAATTTTAGACCTCCAGCTTCAAAAATAGTATTTTCAAGGTCAGAGAATCCCCAGGGTTAGTAATAGGAACTGTGTCAGTAATCGCAGTACAGGTGACATAGGAAGAGATAGGATAGTGACAGGGTGGTCAAGGGGCAGACTACAAGTCAGAGACAGTTGATCCTAGACCCCAACTTTTGAACCGTAACTCCAAATCAAAAACCGACAACACTAGTAGACTCGTCAAAACAACAATATAAAAAAAAAATTGGGGTGCCCGAAATCAATGTTGTGGGGTATAGCTCATTGTGCCTATTTTTTGAGCTGATTCTTTTGATATACCACACCCAAGCACTTTTTTGGATGCCTTAATAAAAATAGTAACTCCTGAAACCCCACATCTATTTTTAGTAAATTAGTAAAATAGGACCCACAATGGTGGAGGCACTCATGGACAACACAAGGAGTTAGAAATTACCACAATATTGGTCGACATGTAAAAATTCCTTGAGTACTTGACCACTACAAACCTCACTATAAGAGAAGAGATTCAAGAGCTTTGAAAAGATCATGATGCCACTAGAATTCGCTTGGCAGAACAACTTACAGAGGTGGAAACCAAATTGTAAGGTACTCTCACATCTGAACACCAAGCTGAAAACTTTGAACAAGATCATTGAAGGGAAACCGAAGATCGAAGAAGGTAAATAGAAACCACTCACTATGATCATGATTCGACCTTCAAAATTCCTAAATTGGAATTCCCTAAGTTCAGTGGCAAGGATGTTGATGGGTGGTTATGTCGGGTTGATCAATTCTTTAGACTCCACAATGTTCGTGTATATCATCAGGTTCAGATGGCTTCCTTCAACTTAGAATCTGATGCCTTACACTAGTTCTAATGGCTACGAGCCACTACCCCTGATCTATCTTAGGAGGACTTTGAGTCCCAGTTACTCACATGATTTGGCTCTAGTTGTTGAGCAAGGTGCAACAACAATATTGTCATTGTTGTCAACATAGTTAGACAGATCGGTTGATGCAGTGGATAGGAGTTTTAGACAGATTGGTTGATGCAGTGGACAGGAGTTAAGAGGTTCTTCAGAGTATGTACAGTGATTATCCAAAAGATCGAAGTGGCCCATATGCTAAAAATCAAAAGAAAATCACAAGGAAGAAAACTGTCGCGATATCGCGACATGTTGAGAAGAAAGAAAACTGTCGCGATATCGCGACATGTTGAGAAGAAAGAAAACTGTCATGATATCGCGACATGTTGAGAAGAAAGAAAACTATCACAATATCACGACATGTTGAGAGAAAGAAAAACTGTCGCGATATCGTGACATGTTGAGAAGAAAGCAAAACTGTCACGATTTCGTGACATGTTCGAAGAGAAAGCGCAAGCAAGCAAAACTATCATGATTTCATGACATGTTCGGAGAGAAAGCACAAGCAAGAAAAACTATCATGATTTCACGACATGTTCGGAGAGAAAGCGCAAGCAAGCAAAACTGTCACGATTTCGCGACATGTTCGGAGAGAAAGCGCAAGCAAGATAAACTATCGCGATTTCACGACATATTGCAAGAGAGATAGTACGAAAGAAAAAGTGTCACGATTTCGTGACATGTTGGAAGAGAGAATGGAAAGTAGAAAAAGTGTCACGATTTCGCAACATATTGGAAGAGAAAAAGGCAAGTAGAAAAAGTGTCACGATTTCACGACATATTGCAAGAGAGAAAGAGGAGAGAGAAAAAGGTGTCACAATTTCGTGACATGTTGCATTTTTGTGGTCCAAAGCGAAGAGAAAATGCAAGGAGGAAAAAGTGTCACGATTTCGTGACATGTTGCATTTTTGCGGTCCGAAGCGAAGAGAAAATGCAAGGAGGAAAAAGTGTCACGATATCACGACATGTAGCATTTTCGCGGTCCAAAGCGAAGAGGAATGCAGAGAAGGAAAAGTGTCACGATATCATGACATGTCGCATTTTCATGACTTGAAAAGAGCAAGAAGGTCGAGAAGGAAAAGTGTCGCGATATCGTGACATGTCACATTTTCGTGACTTGAAAAGAGCAAGAAGGCAGAGAAGGAAAAGTGTCACGATATCGCGACATGTCGCATTTTCGTGACTTGAAAAGAGCAGGAAGGAAGAGAATGAAAAAGTGTCGCGATATCACGACATGTCACGTTTTCGTGACCCGAAGGAAAGAGAAAGAGCAAAGAGAGAAAAAGTGTCATGATATCGTGACATGTCGCATTTTCACGACTCTAGGAGGAGAGAGAAAGTAAGAAGGTAGAAGTGTCACGATATCACAACAAAAGTAAAGAAGAGATAGAGTAAGAAGGCAGAAGTGTCGCGATATCGTGACAAAAGTAAAGAGGAAGAGTACGGAGGCGAAAGTGTCGCGATATCGCGACATGTTGTGTTTTCGCGGGTACAAGCCAACAAAAGTAGCAAGGAGGCGAAAGTGTCACGATATCGTGACATGTTATGTTTTCATGGGTATGAACCAAGTAAAGCAGCAAGGAGGTGAAAGTGTCACGATATCGCGACATGTGTTTTTGCGGGTACAAGCCGAGAAGAGGACAAAGAGGCAAAAGTGTCACGATTTCACGATAGGTCGCTTTGGCACGGACTAAGAAGAGAACCCAGCCGAAATAAGATATGTGATAGTTAACTGAAGTGGTACGATAGTTATAGGTGCAGTTAAAAATAAAATCATGCAGCTAATATAAGAACAGTCAAAGAAGGAGAAATCGAACAGTCATAAAAATAGAATCAAAAATGCATGCATGCACAGAAAAGAATACGAACAGTCATGACCGAGAAGATGAACAGTCATGGTAGGGGTATATGTGTCAATTCGTAACATGTAACGTGTTTGAAGAAAAGCCTACCCTATATATATACAAAAGGAGTTACAGTTAGAAGGTGTTACAACTGACAAGTGGTGCATGAGAAATGAAAGGAGTTACAATTGGAGTTACAAAAAGACAATATGGTTATAAAAGGAGGTCTACGTGGAGAATTATGTGTTGCAAAAGAGTGTGAAAGTGCTACTGAAAGAGAGTGCGTAGGAGGTGAGCGAGCAGGGTGTGTATTGTGTGAAGAGTGGGCAATGTTGAGAAAGCAATAGACCAATCAGGGTCTTGTAAAAGTGAAGGCATATTTATGTCAATCTTCTAGTTTCATAATAGAAGTCCAAGTTGGTGCTTGGCATCAGGGGTTGGTGCTCCTTCCAGTTGGTGCTGGTAAATCAGGGGTTGGTGCTCCTTTCTATTGGTGCAGATAAATCAGGGGTTGGTGCTCCTTTCTATTGGTGCAGATAAATCAGGGGTTGGTGCTCCTTTATGTTGGTGCAGATAAATCATGGGTTGGTGCTCCTTCTAGTGGGTGCTGGTAAATTGATTGTAAAATTGGTATTTTGCAAAGGTTGGATTTGGATGGGAGTCCAAACAGTCAATTTTGAGGAGTAGCCAAAACTGGTGAACCTCGGTACATCTTGTGTTGTGTGATGCTCTTTGGTATATTTGCTTTATTGGGTTTTAAGCTTTCTTTGTTTTGGCATTAAGAATTGAAGATTTAAGTTTTTAAGAGCTACACTGATTCACCCCCCCTCTCAGTGTCATTGTGAGACTAACAATTGGTATCAGAGCCAGCTTCCCTTATCAAGCTAAATCAGCTAGGGTTGATCTTGGATTAGTACGCAATGGGTAAGAAGAATAGATCCTCCTCAAATAAGGCATCTCAATCAGTTTCAGTTCTTGTGGAAGAGAAAATTGAACTAGAAAATATAGGAGTGAATTCTGAAGTATATGATGAAAACCTTGAGGGTGAAGTATATCTAGAAGGTGAGTTGATCGCTGCACTTGAAGAGTTGAATATAGAAAAGAAAAAGAACAAAATATTGTCCAAGAAGTTGGAAGAATATGGGGATAAGATTGAAGATCTCTTCTTACAAATTCATAAATCCAAGAAAATAGAAGAAGCCTTGAAGTCACACCTGGATGATAAAGTCGATGTATGTAGCAAACGTGAAGAGGAATCTAACAAAGTTATTAGTGATCTAAAGCTGCAAGAAGAAGAGTCCAAAAGGATTGAAGAAACTCTCAGGTCACAGATCAATAAGAAAGAGATTGTTTGCTGCAAACAAGAAGAGGAGATTGTTTTATTGAAGAAACAACTAGAAGAGGCCAATACAAATCTCAAATTTGAGAAAAGCACAGAGTTGCTAGATGAAATGATAAGGCAACAAAGAAGCCCCATGTCTAAGCTTGGTCTTGGATGTAAAGTTGAGCAACCTTCATCTTCCAAATATGCAGAGAAGAAGAAGTTCACTATTGAAGGATCGAAGCAAGAAAAGTCTGAAGTTGAATCTTCAAAAGGAAGAAAATATCAAAGGATATCTACAACAAAGCAACCACAACAAAAGAGGTTCTATCACTCTCACTCTATTCATAATAATGCTTTTAATGGCTATTGTTTTAGATGCAACCATTATGGTCACAAGGCAATTTATTGTGGATTGAATAATAGATCAAAGAGTTATGATGATAGAAATACATCTGCTTTTTCGATTGAACACCATGTGCAATGTTTTAAATGTAATGGTCATGGGCACATAGCAAGGTTTTGTCCAAGAACTTTTGTATCTAATCTAAGGCAAGACAACAGATTTCATCAGACACAAAGATTGAAACACAGACAGGGAAGAAATCATGTGCATCAAAGAAAGGAAAATAATCATCCATCAAGGATGCACAAGAGACAACCACCCAAGAGAAATGTTCAAGTTCACGAAAAGATTCAAAATAGGGATGCAGTTGAAAAACTCAAGCCCAAGTTCAAGAAAGGTTGGAGAAAGAAAGAAGAGAGGAAATCGTGTCTCCTTGGACTAAAGGAGATTACTCCTCTATTGCACTAAGCAGCTCCAGGTAGCACATCCTCAAGGGGAGCAATGTTAAAAAGTTTTATTTTAATGCTCCTATGTATTTGTGTGGTTATCTGAGGATGAAAGGAAAGTAGTCGGGGAGTTGTCATATAGTTGTCAAAATGTGTTTCAGTTCATGTAGATGTTTGTGGAGATAGTATCAAACCGATGTGCTTTAGCAGAACAACATTGTGAACAACTAGGTTTTTGATGCAGCAACTGATAGGCGTTATCTGAGATAGAATATGCAGCACAGGCCGACGTGTCTTGAAAGCATAAGCTGGCAAGATGCTAGTTTTGAAGCCTATAACATTCCTAATCTACAGATAAAATAGAATCCATGTTGTGAGTGGGAAGGCATGCGTTTCTTAACCAAAAATACAACACATCGTTTGGTATAAGAGAGCATTAATTTTCTCTAAAGAAGTAGCAGTTGTCAAAGAGATGCCAGAGTCAAAGCAAATAGTGGCACTAGCACCCAGTTGGTCAAGAGTGCAAATTGGCACATGCAAGGCAAAGACATTGAGTAGCCCCCTAGCAAGAAGCATAATACCGAGTGTTGATGACTGCACGTAGATTTGAGGTTCCAACGCTAGATGTAACGGTCCATTGTCAATACCTATGCATAGGTGATGAAAACATTCATGGCAGCCATTAGAAACCAAAGACATTGAGCTGCACAACTGATGCGAGGCAAAGTCATCAGTCACGGAGGAGATGGCAGTAAAAAGGCTGAAGAAATTACGCGCAGGTTTCCTGGAGAGTCGATCATTTTTAATTTGGGAAATATTTGAGGACAATGTTGGGACATATTTGAGGACAGTGTTGAGGTAGATTTCCAGATGCAGATTAGGCAGAATATATTGCAGCGACAACGTGTTGTATGTAGGGGGAGCATCTGTGTATTTGTTTATCCTTTTGCTCATGTTTGTAATTTTTGCTAACTATAATAATCTGTGCTTGAGAATGTTGTGCATGGACTCAGGGGGGAGTCTGCAGCAGCCCTTTGGTATTATTGTCAAAGGGGGAGAAGTATTACAGGAAATTGCATGTGTGTTGCCAACAATTCCAAAGGGGGAGATTGTTGAGCAAGGTGCAACAACAGTATTGTCATTGTTGTCAACACAGTCAGACAGATCGGTTGATGCAATGGATAGGAGTTTCAGATAGATTGGTTGATGCAATGGACAGGATTTAAGAGGTTCTTCAGAGTATGTACAATGATTATCCAAAATATCAAAGTGGCCCATATGCTAAAAATCAAAAGAAAATCACAAGGAAGAAAACTGTCATGATATCGCGACATGTTGAGAAGCAAGAAAACTATCGTGATATCGTGACATGTTGAGAAGAAAGAAAACTATCACGATATCGCGACATGTTGAGAAGAAAGAAAAATGTCACGATATCGCGACATGTTGAGAAGAAAGAAAAACTATCGCGATATCGTGACATGTTGAGAAGAAAGAAAACTATCGCGATATCGTGACATGTTGAGAGAAAGAAAAACTACGATATCACATGTTGAGAAGCAAGCAAAACTGTCACGATTTCGTGACATGTTCGGAGAGAAAGCGCAAGCAAGAAAAACTATCATGATTTCACAACATGTTCGGAGAGAAAGCACAAGCAAGCAAAACTGTCACGATTTCGTGACATGTTCGGAGAGAAAGCAAGCAAGCAAAACTGTCACGATTTCGTGACATGTTCGGAGAGAAGCAAGCAAGATAAACTATCATGATTTCGTGACATATTGCAAGAGAGATAGTATGAAAGAAAAAGTGTCATGATTTCATGACATATTGGAAGAGAGAATGGCAAGTAGAAAAAGTGTCGCGATTTCGTGACATATTGGAAGAGAAAAAGGCAAGTAGAAAAAGTGTCACGATTTCGCGACATATTGCAAGAGAGATTGTATAGAAGAAAAAGTGTCGCGATTTCGCGACATGTTGCATTTTCGCGGTCCGAAGCGAAGAGAAAATGCAAGGAAGAAAAAGTGTCGCGATATCGTGACATGTTGCATTTTCGCGGTCCGAAGCGAAGAGAAAATGCAAGGAGAAAAAAGTGTCACGATATCGTGACATGTAGCATTTTTACGGTCCAAAGCGAAGAGGAAGGCAGAGAAGGAAAAGTGTCGCGATATCATGACATGTCGCATTTTCATGACTTGAAAAGAGCAGGAAGGCAGAGAAGGAAAAGTGTCACGATATCACGACATGTCGCATTTTTGCGACTTGAAAAGAGCAGGAAGGCAGAGAAGGAAAAGTGTCGCGATATCGCGACATGTCGCATTTTTGCGACTTGAAAAGGGCAGGAAGGAAGAGAATGAAAAAGTGTCACGATATCGCGACATGTCGCGTTTTTGTGACCCGAAGGTAAGAGAAAGAGCAAAGGAGAAAAAGTATCACGATATCGTGACATGTCGCATTTTCGCGATGCTAGGAGGAGAGAGAAAGTAAGAAGGCAAAAGTGTCACGATATCGCGACAAAAGTAAAAAGGAAGAGTACGAAGGTGAAAGTGTCGCGATATCGTGACAAAAGTAAAGAGGAAGAGTACGGAGGCAAAAGTGTTGCGATATCATGACATGTTGTGTTTTCACGGGTACATGCCAACAAAAGAAGCAAGGAGGCAAAAGTGTCACGATATCGCGACATGTTATGTTTTCGTGGGTATGAACCAAGTAAAGCAGCAAGGAGGCGAAAGTGTCGCGATATCGCGACATGTGTTTTCATGGGTACAAGCCGAGAAGAGGACAAAGAGGCAGAAGTGTCACGATTTCATGATAGGTCGCTTTGGCACGGGCTAAGAAGAGAACCCAACCGAAATAAGATATGTGACAGTTAACTAAAGTGGTACGATAGTTACAGGTGCAGTTAAAAAGAAAATCATGCAACTAATATAAGAATAGTCGAAGAAGGAGAAATCAAACAGTCATAAAAATAGAATCGAAAATGCATGCATGCATAGAGAAGAATACGAATAGTCATGACCGAGAAGACGAACAGTCATGGTAGGGGTATATGTGTCAATTCGTAACATGTAACGTGTTTGAAGAAAATCCTACCCTATATATACAAAAGGAGTTACAGTTAGAAGGTGTTACAACTGACAAGTGGCGCATGAGAAATGAAAGAAGGAGTTACAACTAGAGTTACAAAAAGACAATATGGTTATAATAGGAGGGCTACATAGAGAATTACGGGTTGTCGAAAGAGTGTGAAAGTGCTACCAAAATAGTGTGAAAGTGTCGAAAGAGAGTGTGCAGGAGGCGAGCGAGTAGGGTGTGTATTGTGTGAAGAGTGGGCAATGTTGAGAAAGCAATAGACCAGTCAGGGTCTTGTAAAAGTGAAGGCATATTTATGTCAATCTTCTAGTTTCAGAATAGAAGTCCAAGTTGGTGCTTGGCATCAGGGGTTGGTGCTCCTTCCAGTTGGTGCTGGTAAATCAGGGGTTGGTGCTCCTTTATGTTGGTGCAGATAAATCAAGGGTTGGTGCTCCTTTCTGTTGGTGCAAATAAATCAAGGGTTGGTGCTCCTTTCTGTTGGTGCAGATAAATCAGGGGTTGGTGCTCCTTCCAGTGGGTGCTAGTAAATTGATTGTAAAATTGGTATTTTGCAAAGGCTGGATTTGGATGGGAGTCCAAACAGTCAATTTTGAGGAGTAGCCAAAATTGGTGAACCTCGGTACATCTTGTGTTGTGTGATGCTCTTTTGGTATATTTGCTTTATTGAGTTTTAAGCTTTCTTTGTTTAGGCATTAAGAATTGAAGATTTAAGTTTTTAAGAGCTACACTGATTCACCCCCCCTCTCAGTGTCATTGTGAGACTAACACTAGTGACTATGAAGACTTTAGAGGAGCATTGACAAAGTTGAAACAAATAGCCATAGTTCACGATTACTAGACACAATTTGAGAAGTTGGTAAATAAAATCAAGGGCTTGAATGAGGGATTTTTATGAATTTTTTCATGAGTGGGTTGAAAGATGATCTCTAGGCTGAAGTCAAGATGTTTAAACCACAAACCATGATGGAGGCTATTATTTTAGCCTGATTGGCTGAATCTAAACTCTCAACCCAATGGTGGACATCACAATTTTCTCAAGCTTGACCTCCCTTTCCTCCTCAATTCCAAAAGAATACTGATAATAAAACTCTTGTTCCTAAGCGACTGACTACAGATGAAATGGATGTGCATCGCACCCAAGGGCTATGTTATAATTATGATGAAAATTTTGTGAAGGGGCATAGATTTGCAAATAAGAGATTGTTCTTAATATATGCAGAGGAATTCGATAGCAGTGACCATAGTGATGAGGATATTAACACGACTGAAGAACCAACTCAATAGGAAGAGGAAACCCAAGAAACTCAAGCAAAAATTTCCGTCCATGCTCTTGTTGGGATTACTACTCCACAAACCATGAAATTTGTGGGTTTTTTCAAATGCCAACGCCTTACTATTCTTATTGATTCAGGTAGTACACACAACTTTATTGACCCTCGAGTTGCTAAGTAGGTCAATTGCTTTATACATACATGCAATTCATTTAATGTCATGATGGCAAATGGAGGCACTTTACCTTGTAAAGGTAAATATCTCAATGTTAAAATAAAGATATGGTATTATGAACTCAAGCAAGACATGTTTGTCACCCAATTGAGAGGATGTGACATTATGTTGGGATCCCAATGGTTGAGCACCTTGGGCACTATCTCCTGGAACTTTGCAGAACTATGGATGTAGTTTTCACAACATGGACAAACACACATCCTCCATGGTGCCAAAATAGGCCCTTCCCAAATTATCAGTTCCAATAGTATGGAGAAATTATTGAAAAAGTCATCTCGTGGGGTCATTGCACAAATATTTTCAATTCAACCAAGCACTTCCATAGTGGATCAAATTCTAGCAGATTTGCAATTTGTTTTGACCAAGTACAATGGTATTTTTTTAGAACCAACTACCTTGTCGCCTGGTCACTCACATGACCATGCTATTCCACTACTACCAGGTAATGCACCACCCAACATCAGACCGTATTGGTATCCTCATGCTCTCAAGTCTAAAATCAAGAAGATGGTATAAGAATTGCTCCAATCTGGTGTAATTCAACCCAGTACCAGTCCTTACTCTTCTTTAGTTTTACTAGTTCACAAGAAATATGGCTTGTGGTGATTGTATATAGACTATCGTGAGCTTAACAAAATTACCATCTAGGATAAATTCTCCATTCTGGTAGTGGATGAATTTTTGGATGAATTACATGGAGCTATGTACTTCTCCAAGTTAGACCTTCGTTCTAGCTACCATCAAATCAGGATCAAGGACGAGGATATTCCTAAAATTACATTTCGTACTCATGAAGGTCACTATGAGTTCTTGGTAATGTCATTTGGTCTGACAAAATCTCCTTCCATATTTCAAAGCCTAATGAACAACATATTTCACCCTCTCCTGCAGAAGTTCATCCTGGTTTATTTTATGATATCTTGATTTATAGCCGCTCATGGGAAGAACACCTTATCCATGTGGATCAAACATTACAATTATTGGCACAACATCAACTTTTTCTAAGCGGTCCAAGTGTTCCTTTGGTCTGACTAAAGCAGAGTATCTAGGACACATTATCTCTAAATATGGCATCAAGGTCGACCTCAAGAAGATTCAGGCAGTTTAGGATTGGCCCCTCACACTCTCAAGGGACTTCAGGGATTCTTAGGGCTTACAGGTTATTACCACAAATTTATTCGTAATTATGGTAAAATAGCATCCCCCCTCACATCCATGTTAAAGAAGGACTATTTTACTTGTACAGGGCCCGTTGACCAAGCCTTCCTTGAATTGAAGCATACTATGACCACAACACCATTTTTAGCCATGCCATATTTTTCCAAGCCTTTCATCATTGAAAGTGATGCTTTCGATCATGGCATAGGGGTAGTGTTGATGCAGGAAGGAAGACCCTTAGCTTTCACTAGTAAGGAACTCTCTGATCATAAATTGGGAAAATCTATATATTCCAAGGAGATGTTGGCAATATTACATGTCATAACCCATTGGCGACCATATCTCATTGGGTGCCATTTCTCCATTAAAACAGACCATTAGAGTCTCAAATACTTCTTGGAACAATGGGTTGCTACCCTAGAACAATAAAAATGGGTTTCTAAACTCATGGGATATAATTATGATATCACCTATAAGAAGGGCAAAGAGAATCTTATGGTTGATGCTCTCTTTTGCCAATTTGAGTTCCTCAGTATGTTTTGTGCCATTTACTCACTTGTTCCTAAATGGATAGATTCCTTACGATAGGAGGTACTTCAAGATGTAGACTTGCAAGCTTTGGTGGCCTCACTTCATGATGATCCTACTTCATTCCCAGGCTACAATTGGGATGGCCATGACCTACGCTATCGCCAATGCCTTGTTATTCCTCACACATCCCCACTCTATGAGATTTTCATGAAGGAACTACATACTGCTTGCTCTGTAGGCCATTCAATATTTCCTAAAACATATGAACGTCTCAAGCGCACATTCTTCTGGGAAGGTGTGAAACATGACATTCATGATTTTGTAGTATCTTGTGATATCTTTCAATATATGAAAGGTGAAATGGTACGTTTTTCGAGTACTCTTCAAACCTTACCCATTCCAGATCAGGTTTGGACTGATATTTCCATGGATTTTATAGAAGGGTTACCTAAATCTGATGATAAGTTTGTTATTCTTGTGGTAGTGGATCGCCTTTCAAAGTATGCTCATTTTTTTTCCCTTGGTCATCCTTACACAGCCTCCACCATTGCCCAAATATTTCTCGATTTATTTTTCGCCTTCATGGTATGCCCACCTCCATTGTGTCCGATCGAGACCAAACCTTCACTAGTCATTTCTGGCAAGAATTGTTTAAGTTGTAGGGAACTCAGCTCAAAATTATTTTAGCCTATCATTTGCAAATGGATGGTCAAACTAAGATTATCAACAAATGTTTGGAGACCTATCTTCGTTGCTTTGCATCAGATCATCCTACTCAATGGGCGAAGTGGCTTCCTTTGGCTGAATGGTGGTACAACACTTCCTATCATACAACAACCAAACTCACCCCTTTTGAGGCCGTTTATGGATGCCCTCCAATCACACCTTCTTCATACATCCTAGGAAGCTCCAAGGTACAGATAATAAACAATACTCTCATCCAACATTCCAATGTTCTCTGCCAACTGAAGCAAAATTTGGACATGGCCAAAAATCAGATGCGACAACAGGTTGACCAGCATCATTCTAAGTGTAGCTTTTATGTGGGTGATATGGTCTTCCTTCACTTGCAGTCGTACAAACAATCATCTCTACAATTATGTCGGTGCCAGAAACTTACTATAAAATACTATGAACCCTACCAAGTTATTAAATGGATTGGTTCCACTGCTTACAAATTAGCTCTTCCACCCACCTCTAAGCTCCATCCTTTTCTCTCTCAAAAACGTTGTGGGCACATAGGTACAAGTTCAGTCAACATTACCAAAATTGGATGAGAAAGGGTCCATATTAATTGAACCTAAACAATTATTGGATCGTCGAACTTGTACTCTCCAACTATACCATCACAGAAGTTCTTTTTCAGTGGCATGGGATCCATCCAGAATATGCTACATGGGAGTCTCTCCATTAGCTCCAATACCAATTCCCTCATTTTTAGCTTTGAGGACAAAGCTTTTCAAATAGAAAGGACATGTTAGGATCCTATCCTAACACCATGTTGTAATTCTCATTTACTTATGTAATGACCCACTCCCAACATGGGAGATCCCACTATAATATCATTTTGTAATACTTTGTAATGTATGTGGCAAGTATGATGCTTAGCCAAGTGGTGCCATCTCATGTAACTGTTTTTATCAAGATTGTAACCGATGGTAGGTAGGAGATTCTAGCTCGAGTGTCATTTTTCATGTAAGCCAAATCTTGAGAGGTAGGGTTGCATGAAGTTTTTTTTTAAAAGATATGAAGCCATGTACAAATTCATCTTTTTGCAAGCTAATGAAATATTGAAGGAGGTTTCCCCCTCAAAGAGGCCTGTAATTCTATGTTATTATGAGATTGTTCCATTTCTGCATTTAATTTTTGTATAGTGTTATTGAGTTATTTGATGTATTTGAGTTATTTTTCAGTATTTTGTGTGAGTGTGCTTATTTTTAATAGTGAGATCCTAACATAATAGAAGTTTTTTCATATTCTAAATCTAATGGGATAAGAGATGTAGCAATAGCCATAGCATCAGCATGACGATTACTAGATCGTGATATGGCTTATATGGTTATTTAGTTGAAGTGAGTTCTCAACATGTCCACAATATCTTTGTAAGATTTTAAATTTTCATCCTTGGTTTGATAAACATCATTTAATCGGTTTATTATCAATTGTGAATTATCGTACATTGTTATATTTTCAATTCTTAACTTTGATGTGACCCTAAGAATTATGTCGTGTTGTTAGTACATAAGAAACAAATTTTTAAATATAATGGGATGACCTGTTATTGTGGGGTGACTAGGATAATTCTTACCCCTACACCTTTAGTGCATTTAGCTCCATAAAAGTACAAGATCCAAGTTTTAGGTTCTTGGGCCTCTATTGAGAAGACTATTTCATCTAGGAAATATATGTTTATGGGGTGCTTTGATTCTAAATGGGTTGCAGCGAGTTGATCAACTATAACTGCCCCTTTAGTGATTTTTGATTGACAAATTATTTGTCAAATTCATTTAGGGCTATGTCCCATTTCACAGTCCTTCTAGATAGGTAATGTTTTGACATGAGACAATGGATCTACCCTAGCTAAGATGTATATATTTTAACTAAGAATATAATATGTTAGTTTGAATGATGAGAATACAACGACTAAGAAAATATTCTCCAATGGTGTGTAACGAGTTTTGTAATTTACCAATTTTTTTCTTATATAGTAAATTTCCCTTTCTCAAAATTGTTCATCATATTGGATTAATAAAGCTCCAAGGGCATGTTCAATAGCAACCATATATAGCAATATTAGTTGATTTAAATTTGGTGGTACTAAGACGAGTGGTGTCAAGAGACAAGTCTTTAAATTTTCAAAGGCCTTTTGACATCCATCATACCATTCGAATTTCAATATTTTCTTTAATAGTTTATAGAAGGGTTGACATTTGTCTACGAGTTGCGGTATGAATCTACATATAGCTTGCAATTTACCTTGAAATTTGCATAGTTTAGTTAAGTTTGTAGGTGGCGGCATGTCCATTATGGTTGCGATTTTGGAAGGATCAACTTCAATCCCCCAATGAGATATGACGAACCCTAAAAATTTTCCTATTGTTACCCCAAATATATAATTTTTGGTTTTTAGTCTGGATTTGTAATCTCGTAGTCTTTCAAAAATACATCTAAGATCTAGAATATGGTTTTGTTTTTCCTTGGATTGATCTAAGAGATCATCCAGGTAGTCTTCTATAGTTGTGTGCATGAGATCATGAAATATGTATGTCATGGCTCTTTGATATGTTGCTCCTACATTTTTAGGTCAAATGGCATGACCTAATAGCAGAAGGTTCCCCAAGTGGTAGTGAAGGCCATTTTGGATTAATCTTCTAGTGAAATTTTGATTTGGTTGTATCTTGAGAACCCATTCATTTAAAGATAGTATCTTGGGTTCTATAGTGAAATCCACTATCATGTCTATGTTTGGTAGAGTGAAATCATATTTTGGGTAAGCATTATTTATATCCTTGACGTGATACAATGAAATCGATTAGAATTACATTGATAATGCAATTATTTATACAAATGTCTAAGGCTAAAGATAGCCAAATAATATTTTCTAAATAATATCTAGAAAATCACGCTAACAACTAACTAAAGTTGCTAACAACTAATATTCGATAAATAGAGATATTTATCGAATATCTAACCTATAGTATAAATTCTACTACCTAGGTAAATCTACTTATTACCAAATAAGGTAATAATAGTAGTTACTAACATAGTAACTCTAACATGAAGTCTATGCAAATTTGAATGGATCCTTCCTTCTTAGCAATAAGAATAATGTTGGAGATCCAATCCAAATAATCTATGGCTTTTATGAAGCCAACATCTAGGAGTTTTTGCAGTTCATATTTTACTAAAAGGGTGACTTTTGGGTGTATTTTTCTTAGTTTTTTATAACGGGCTTGGAATCAAGGCGTACTACCAAATGGTGGACTACTAATGAAGGATCAAGTCTTGGCATATCATTATATGCCCAAACAAATATGTCATGGAATTCCTTCAATAGGTTTATGTATTCCATTCGTTCTTCTTGATTTAATACCTTTCCAAGTTTGATAAGGCAAGGATCTTGATCTGTTCCAATATTGATGTCTATTATTTCTTCGATTAAGGCTTGTGATTCATCCTCAAAATAAAGAGTAGTTAATACTCCTAACTCTTCAATTTCTTCTGGATCTAGAGATTTTTGTTCCAACTCAGGAGGTTGGGCAGAGTTTAAATTAAATATTAGCTTGAGGGATTCTTCCATAGGATAGTTATCCAAAGAATCTTGAAAGTTATGTCATTATTGATTATTTATGAATCACTTCTAGCATGTTGATGTTACCAAATCATATGGTTTTACGAGGTGATTGATTGAGAAGTGACCATAGTTCTTCTCATCATCATTGTCCCATTAAGAGCCATGTAATAATTTAGGGTAGTGATCCTCACTATCTTCTTCTAACAAAGTCAAGGGTTTGTTCTTGTTGGGGATGAATCTAATCCCACATCGCACTAGCCAAGGTTTGACTTTTAGGGGTTCTTTGATACCAATCTCATAATGACCTAGGCCTTTACCTTGATAACCCACGTTGGTTAACATTTGTTTAGCTATGGATAATGATGGTGATATGTAGCATGTAGCATATATTTATTCGCTTGGCATGAAGTTATGCCCTTGAATATTTTCATCAAATGTGGTTCCCTCATGAATGAAAACACAAGTTCCTATTTGAATTTTGAGTCCTTTCGTACTTGGCATCCCTATGTCACGATGATAAATGAACATGCTCACCAATTCTGTGAAGGGATTTAATTTTCTATGGATTAAATGGACTTGATCATTGGGAGTATCCCCTAGGCTAATGAGGGGTTCTTCCAATATTTTCTTCCCTTTGTCTACTTTTGGTTGCTTAGTTGGTAATTCTTGTTGCATCGAAGGGCAAATATTAATCTCTTGTGTGTCAATGAAGTTCCATAAGGCATAAGGTTTTGGTCCCTGGGGACATGGATGATCCTACCTTGATATTTGTATTTGAGACACTAATGTAAGGTAGAAGGAACTGCCTTCATGGCATGTATCCAAGATATTTTGAGAAGGATGTTATATGTTACATCACATTATATAACATAGAAAAGGATGTTTAGAACACGTGGTCCTACTTTGATAGGTAGGGTGATAGTGCATGTTACCTCTCTTTCTTTTTTTTCAAATGCTCTAATGATGAGGTCAGATTTTTGTAAGTTTTTTACGCTTAAGTCAAAGTTTTGTAAAAATTTGATGTTGCATACATTTAAGGCTGATTTGTTATCCACTAGGACTCTCTTGATATTTTTATCGCCTATTTGCGTTATGATGTATAGAGGTGAGTCTCCTGATATTTTTTTAAAGGAGTATCTGCCTCATGGAATGATAATATAGCATTGTTTACTCTAGTTGGTGATATAATTTGGAGATATGTCTTGAGGGATCTCTTTTTCACTTAAGAGTTTCAACAACATTTCCCTATGAGTGGGTGTAATTTTTAGCAATTATAAAAGAGAGAACTTTGCAGGTAGCTCGTTTAGTTGTTGACAAAGATCAAAGGTATGCAAGGTGTTTTGGGAAGGTTTGAGAACCAATGGTGAATTATTAGTAATATTGATCTTAGTGCTTATTAGGATCACCAAATGAGGTTGATTTGAAGATTGATTCTTTGCTTGTTGCATAATCACGATGTAGGAAGGTCTTGATAATTGTATAGTGCCTACGAGGTTAGCCAACTTTTGATTATGCATTGGTAAGCGGTTTTGAAATATCCTCATATTCTTGTTGGGATTTTTTGGTTGATTGAACATTATTTTCCTTCCTCTATGAGGTCCTGGATAATGTTCCTTAAAGTTTTGCATTTGTTGGTAGTATATCCCTCCGTACGGTGATATTCATAATATTCATCCTATTTGTACCAAAATGACACTTCTTTGGATGTATCACAAGGTCTAATGGTTGGAAGTTCCAACATTGTGGAGTCAAGAAGCATTTTTAACATGGCTACTTGACTTTCTCTACTATTCGTATATTCTCTCTTGGATTTATCTTATTTTTTTATAATAATTTCTAAGAAACATTTTGAGTTGTGTTTATATTGTTGTTTTGATGGGAATCTATTACACCATCTTCTACAACATGTTTGTTTTTGTATTTCCCCTTGTTAGGAGGATTTTCCCCTTATTTCTTGTTATAGTTGAGTTGTCCTCATCTTATGAGGATAACTTCTACCCTTTTAGTCATGTCAACAACTTCTTCAAAAGAGTTTAGGTTTGTCATTTCCAAAGGATATGATAATTGTTCATGGAGGTTTCTTATGAAAACGTGTAGGAGTTCCTTAGGAGGAGGAATATATTGAAATATTCCTACTAAGCCTCTCCATTTGGCCAATAAAGATGATAATTGTTCAATCTTAATTTGTTTAAGTTGGTAAAAGTCATCTATGGTAACCTTATCCTCTATGTAGATTGAAAATTGTTCGACAAAGGTTTCCATAAGTTCTTTGAACTTCTTAATGGAATGACGAGGTATTTCAAAATACAATTCCAAGGCTAGACCACTAAGACTTTTAAGGAATAGCCTAAGGAGGAGTTTTTCATCGTGATTGATTTCACTATAGGCTATTCGAAATAACCTTAGATGGTTGATAGGGTCTTGTTTTCCATTGTACATTTGAAATTTACGAGTTTCAAAATTCTTTGGGAAAATACGATTGACGATTGTGGGATCTAATGGTTCATTGTAGACCTTCTCAAAAGAGTACTTTATCTTGGATGTCCCTTGAAGAGAAGCAATTTAATTTTCAAGTTCTTTTAACTTGGATTCCCTCTTTTCCAGGTCCAGGATTTTAGTATTGATATTCTGAATATTGTTGGATGGAGGATTCTATGGTGTAGGTAAATTCATGAATGGTTGTGTAAGTAGTTGGGTGAAATCTTGATTTGTGCAAGGTATATTCATGATATTTGAAGTATTTTGGTTAGAATATATGGTTGGAGGGGCTTGGTTAAGCCCCAAGTTATGAGTTAGAAAAGGGTTTGTTGAATTGGTAGGTATTGTATCATTAGGAGATGCTAAAAAGAGGTTACCCATGGTTGATATCCCTATGGATATAGTTGAAGGTGTTGTAGAATAGTTAGGTTGTGTCATAGTGACATTGAGACTAGCCAAGTTGTTTCAAGTTTCATTGATTTGAGCAATGGTTGATTGATCATTAGAATGTTCAAGATTATCATGAATTGTAGTTGATTCTTTTTTAGCTTGTCCTCTAAGTTTATCTTTAATAATTTCTAAAAATATATCTTTGTTTCTTTCGATGTATTATTTAACATGATCTATGGTTTAAAAAAATATGTTCAAAAATTTGTTCTTGTTCCCTAGTCACTTGTTGTGACCAAGGATTTTCATCTTGGTCATTTTTCTCATGTGTGAAAACCTCATGAGATGAAGAAGGCAAACCCTTGTTTTGGGTATTGTAAGGATGTTGAGACATGTTTTGAAAGTTTCATTTTGAAGGAGATTGATTTATTAGATTTTGTTTCCAGAGTATTTATAGCAAAGAAGAGAAGATGTTTAGAACTCCTTGTGTCATCTTGAAAAGAAACCCTCCTTGTGACTCTCACTAATCCACCATGATATACTAGCCAAAGAAGATTGTTCCCCTATGGTTTGTATGTCACTTTACTCAAGGGGTCGTTATCCTTCCCCAGTAGGATTAACAATTTATTATCTTCTTGTTATCTTGATTTAATATGATGTAAGATATGCAAACAAATTAGATGATCTTGTTTAAGTGTAACAAAATTTTATCTTTATTAAGGCAAAAGCAGCATTTCACATCGGGTTCACCAAATATGTAGGCAAGGAAAAAGGTTTCTCCAAAATCTAATCAAGTCAAGCGTGTGTGGGGGAGATTCACTGGAATCTCTACTTCCCCACTTGAGGATCTCTTTCCAAAGGAGACCCTAAGGATATGAATATCCTCTACACGATTAGACCCCTACTCAATGTGATTCTCTCATGTTTTGTAGAAGTTGATGTAAATGCTTGTTGTTTGGTGTTTATATGAGTTTATTCAATGAAAACACCTAATATTTTGGATTGCTATTATCTTGATTTTTTTTTAGCCTTAAACAGTTATTTAAGACTTAAAAAATGAATATCATCTAAATGCATGCTAAGTCTATATCACACAAATGCAAGAATACAAGAGTTATCTTATATGCTTTTCTAATTTTTGATGGGTTAACTAAAGGATATTTTGATATTTCAAGGCAAACAAGAGAGGATGCAAGAAGACAAGCTAGCCTAAATGCAACTATATGAGTTTTGATTTCTTTGTCTATGTACTTGGAAATGAATAAGAACTTAAGATTTAACCTAAGATTCCTTTATTAACTAATTTATGTGTGTTTTGTAAAGGAAATTAGGGTTTAACTTAGCGTTCCTTAATTTCCCAAATTAAATGTGAGTTTCAAGTGTAAAACAGTGGAATACGAAAGCAAACACAAATAAATGTAAGTTGTAGAGCTTAAGGAAGTGCCTAGTGGTAGAATTGCCTCTTTCTAGAACCTATTACCAAAAATACCACTGCTTACCAAATTAACCGCTAGTGAATTTGGTTCTGGCAAATATGGTACCTACACAAATAAATCAAAAAATTAGGTTTTCTATTTTAGGAGGTATGTCTAAGAGCTAGAGAAGGTAGAATGCTTGTCTAGACAGCTAATCAGACCCCTTGTTAAAAAATTTGAGTATGCTTATCTCCTAGGATGGAAATGAAGCTCTACCAAATTCACCAGTAGGCTTACCAAATTTGCCACTGGCAAATTTGTTCTGTGTATTCCAAAGAGCCAAAATCACCAATGACTATGATGGTTGGCAATTTTGGTCTAAGTACGGGATTGAGATGATTTTAAAAGTGATTTTGGGCATATTATTATAGAGTTTTGTAACACAATTATAGGAGGATACCAATAGAGTTTACTAAGGTTTAAGATGCTAAAAGAGGAGGAAAACACCACAAATCTTTGCCAACTTGTGATCTATGTAGATGCCAATGTAAAAATAGGGGAATGTGTTTCAATGGCTATTTTGAATAGTGAAAGAGCTAAAAGGGAGATGATAGGATATAGAAGAGCTAGGAATATAGCAATTTAACTTGTCTATATCCTAGTTTCTACAATTCTTATGAGAATGATAAGAAACAAGTGCAAAGTATGCTAGAAAAGTGAATTGTTATGAAATATTGTTATAACAACAAGGGAGATGAAAGCATGCAAATGGGAATTGAAAGGGGATTTTTAGTGGGATAACAAGGTAATGAAGACCTTGTATCTTCCACTATGGTAGCTTGAAGGTGAAAGTGGGGTGCTTGAAATGCTTTGAAATACTAATAAAACAAAGCTAAATATGCTTGAAAGAAGGAGATGAGCATGCTAAATACTTAGTAAATGAAAGTATAAAAGCATGGATGTAAGAAAATATGGTTAGAATGCATATAATGGATATGAATAGATCTATAAATGAAAAAGCAACAAGTTCTCAAATGCTATGAAAAAAAGTGCATGAAACAACCCTACAAAATAGAGAAGTTAGTGAGAAAAATGAAGATGGCAAGTAAGAGGACTTCTCAAAACCTGCAAAAATGATGTTAGATGCTTGAAAGAGGACCTAAAAATGAATATGTAAGAGCCTACAATACAAATGTAAGATTCAAACAAGATGAAACATAAAAACGTAAGAAATTATGCAAGTGAATAGAGTTGAACAAGTTAGCAAGGCTATGCTAAAGAGCTAAAATGAAAGAGGTAGCAAAGAAATAGAGAAGAGAACTATGCTAAGGTTGATATCACCTATTAATATCTTCTCCCTTGCTCCAAAGAGGTCTTCTTGCCACCAAGCTCCCTTGGCTTGCTTGACTATCCTCCAAAAATGCTTGCAAATGATGAAGAATGCTTGAATATGCTTGTGAATGAAGAAATATGAAGAATAAGAGATGCTAGAAGAATCTTAACAAATTCGAATTACTCTTTTTTATCCTCTTGAATGCTTACCCCAAGGGCTACTTAAATACTATTTGAAAGAAGGATTAGGGGAAAATTTAGTTAGACTAAATTGAATTCTATAAGTTGGTTTGTTGTTGGAGCGTGTGTGTAATGACCTAAAAATCTAACCAACTCGAGAGAGAGAATTTTTAATACACTCATTATGGATCTATATAACCCCACCTTACATAATTTATTCTATGAAGGTGTTTATTAATGTGAAGCCTTATGATCAAGCTATCTGTCTCATCTCCATGGTGAGCTAACTTAAATTATCCATCTCAACTCAATGATGAGCTAACTTAAGCTATCTATCTCATCTCAATGATGAGCTAACTTAAGCTATTTGTCTCATATCAATGATGAGCTAACTTATCCCTTTTATTTGTCAAAGGGTACGCCCATCCCTACACCTTACATATGTCCGTCTATGTAGGTGTACTAAGCATGGCCACATAAGATTTATTTGCTTCCTTTACCATACATAAGTTCATCTATGTAGGTAAGTTTTAGTTGTTCATCTCATCTAAATGATGAGCCAACCAAGAATATATCATTTCACATGATAGTTCATTTATTGACACAATAACCTAGTTGTTGCCTCTCCACAACTATCTAAGGTTAGGTCATTTAAGGAGAAGTTGTGAAACTAGGTTTACCCAAAGTTTCCTTCTCAAGGGATCCCATAATCCCTTATTTTTAACTCTCTCTAACTTCTAATGAATAAAAGTCCTTGCTAACTAGGAGAAGATTCCAAGTATCACTAGCATGTAAAAACCTTTCACATATTAGTAGGGTACTTCTAATCCATAAGCATACATTCGATAGATGTCTCTTTTCCAATCATCTATAATTCATTAGATCATTCATAAAGATCACCCAATATTTCTTCCTTAAATAGGGATGCAAATAAGTCTATCTATTTAATTAAGCATCAAATAACATCTACAACCTCATTAATAAGAAATCACATAAAATATGAAATCCTATTTAGTTCCATTATCCTAACATGATAATTTACCAAATCATAACATCATAGATCTCTTATCAATAAACAAGTAAATGTATTTCCATTAATCTAAGGTTCATCAAATGTAAGATCAAAGGAATAAGATATTAAATACACATAACACATCATATATCCTGGGAAAAACCCTTACATGAAAACCTAGCTTCAAAACATCCCTTTTATTGCATAAGTTTAGTTGTCTCCAATACAACTATACAAAGGAATCCCATAATTCCTTTGTCAACATCATTACCAGTATAAATACATAAGAACTCCATAACTCTTATGTTTCCTAAAACATGAATTGTTCTTTTAATCCATATTATATGAACAACGAGGGAACCCCATAATTCCCTCAAATGAATTCTACATTCATTCTTCTAAGGATGGTTTCTTCCTTATAGTCATTTAAAGGATTAACATCTTTCTCAAGGTCCATTAGTACCAAAATAAATACATAAGAACCATTTCATTTAATCAGTTAAAAACCCATACTTCTAACCAATCAATACTTATCAAACCACTTTCTTTAATCAATTAAGATCCCATAATATTATTAATCAAATACTTATCAAACCACTTTCTTTAATCAATTAAGATCCCATACTCCTAATCAATCAAATACTTATCAAAACCACTTTCTTTAATCAATTAAGAGCCCATACTCCTAATCAATCAAATACTTATCAAACCACTTTCTTTAATCAATTAAAATTCCATACTCCTAATAAATCAAATACTTATCAAAACCACTTTCTTTTAATTTAAATGAAATGTCCTTATTTCAATTTAAACTAAACAAAAAGTCATTATTTCATTATCTCAAATTAATCCAAGAAGTCTATCTTTCCCATTTCAAAATATCTTTCTTTTAATAAAACAAATCTATTCTTTTATATATAAGTCTATCTTCTAAACTTAATACACCAAATATATTCTTTCAGATATAAGTTTATCCTTTAAAACTTACTAAACAAATCTACTCTTTCAAATATAAGTTTATCCTTCAAAACTTACTAAACAAATCTACTCTTTCAGATATATGTTTATCCTTCAAAACTTACTAAAACAATTCTACTCTTTCTATCCATTTCAAAGTTTAAAACATTCCTTAAAAGATATCTACTAAAAACTTAGTTAAACATTTTTTATTTAACTACTGAAAGCTTAGTTAAACATTCTTTCATTTAACTACTAAAATTTTAGTTAAACATTATTTATTTAACTACTAAAAACTTAGTTAAACATTTTTTATTTAACTACTGAAAGCTTAGTTAAACATTCTTTCATTTAACAAATAGAAGCTCAATTAAACCTTCTTCCATTTAACTAATAAAATCTTAGTTTAAACATTCTTTATTTAACTATTAAAAGCTTAGTTAAACATTCTTTCATTTACCCAGGTGTTGTAGGTGAGTTGGAGAGGAGAGGGCAATCCTCCAAGGGAGATCCCAGGTTCAAATCTCCACCCTACCAAAAATCTGAATTGGGTATCCAAAATCCAATTGATAATGTTGGTGCGAGCAGGGTCGGGTGCGACTCCCGGTTGACTTTGACGGTGTAGAACCCCCTTTTCGTGCTCTCTCAGACCAAGGCGGCCCCGCAAGGGGTTTTTCGCTTTAAAAAATATATATATTCTTTCATTTAACAAATAAAAGCTCAGTTAAACCTTCTTCCATTTAACTAATAAAAGCCTAGTTAAACCTTCTTTCATTAAACTAATAAAAATCTTAGCTAAATATTCTTTCATTTAACTAAATAGAACTTAGCTAAACATTATTTCGTTTAGCTAAATAAAGCTTACCTAAAGATTCTTTCATTTAACTAATAAAAGCTTAGCTAAACATTCTATCATTTAACTAATAAAAATCTTAGCTAAACATTCTCTCATTTAACTAAAAAAGCTTAGCTAAACATTTTTTTATTTAACTAATAAAAGCTTAGCTAAACATTCTCATTTAACTAATAAAATCTTAGTTAAACATTCTTTATTTAACTACTAAAAGCTTAGTTAAACATTCTTTCATTTAACAAATAAAAGATTAGTTAAACATTCTTTCATTTAACTAAATAAATCTTAGCTAAACATTTTTTCGTTTAACTAATAAAATCGTAGCTAAACATTATTTCATTTAACTAATAATATCTTAGCTATAATTCTTTCATTTAACTAATAAAATCTTAACTAAACATTCTCTCATTTAACTCATAAAGTTTAGCTAAATATTCTTTCATTTAACTAAATAAAGCTTAGCTAAACATTCTTTAATTTAACTAATAAAATCTTAGCTAAACATTCTCTCATTTAACTAAAAAATCTTAGCTAAATATTCTTTCAGTTAACTAAATAAAGCTTAGCTAAACATTCTTTTGTTTAACTAATAAAATCTTAGCTAAACAATCTTTATTTAACTACTAAAAACTCAGTCAAACCTTCTTTCATTTAACAAAGAAAAGCTAGTTAAACCTTATTTCATTTAACTAATAAAAGCTCGGTTTAACTAATAAAATATTAGCTAAACATTCTTTATTCAACTATTTAAAGCTCAATTGAACCTTCTTTCATTTAACTGTTGGCAATTTTGGGTACTTTGGGTACATTGCCTTTGCTCAAGTGTATAAGTTGTCATTGATGTCAAGAAGCTCTTGAAGGAATTTGATTTGATGTCAAATAATTTGTTTTGATGAAGGTTACGGCATGACACTTTCAAAGGTCTTTTGCAAACCCCAAGTTGGCAGGTTTAGAGATTACAGGTGGATGCATTGGTTTAATGCATTTGGGTCCAGGAGGAAGTATTTATTTAAATAATTAAAAACCTTGTTAAGGTTCCATTTAATTATTTTTAAATAAATAAATTATTATTTGCAATGGGTTCTCCTAATCCATGGCGCAAATGTTTTAAGTTGTGGGCGCTAGCAAAGACCTCCGCCGACGTGTTAAACTCCTCGCCGACGTCAAAGAGCTTATGGTAAATTGCATATAAATCTCCCTCGATGAAAACAAAGATTTATCCCATCCGAATTTCGAAAGGAGTTGCTCGCTATAAATTCGTCTGTGTCTTCGTCGATTTTCGTGGATCCGTTGTTCGTTTGTCTGCACTCACCGTTTGTCGAATCCGTCGTAAATTTTATTGTCGTCGTGTCACGACAGAGGAAAGGAAGGGACTGTGGTTTCATTTTATCCCTGGTGCAGAAGGATCAAGGTTAACAACATGAGGTTTAAACCTCATCGGGTGCCTTTGGCGCACCGATAGCGGCTAGGTTGTTGGCGCGCTACCCGAACGGGAGGTTCCACGTTCGAATATCGTGAAAGGGTTTTTCGTCGTGAAGTGGACGCAGCGGGTGGTGTTAGAATTCATGCACAAATTTCTCCATAGCGATTTTTGATGTGGCTAAGGTATTTTCGAAATTAATTTTTGCTAAGTGTTTTTGCGGATGGAGGAAGTTTGTTAGAGGGAAAAATAGCTTAGGAGTTATAAGGAGTTTAAAGCTTGTTTGTATTTTGATAAAAGATTCTTTTTGAAGATGTTGTTGAAATTTCTTATTGCATTCTTATGAGAGATAAATTTTATTTGTGATAAGACTATAAGGGAGAAATAAGGTGTATAAGGGTTAAATATTTCTTGTAATGTTGAGAGTGCTTTTGGTTGTTTATGGAAATGAAAGCATGATGTTTTAAGGTCAATTGCTTCTTGTGTGAAGTTGTGAAACCTTAAGTGGGCAGCTTTGAGATTGATATTTGCTTTCATTAAATTGGTAATAATCAAGCTATTCTTTACTTGGTTAAAGTGTTGGGCTTACTCCTTTATTGATGATTTGAAAAGTTGTGTGTGCTATTGTGAGTTGAGTTGGTGGATGCTTTTGTTCAAACAATATTGGAGAGAAAAGGAGTTCTACTTGTTTCCTTTTCTGATGTTGATTGTGAAATGCTTCAAGGTTGTGTTTTGAGCTGAATGGTGTTGATTGAACCTTGTTTGATGAGCATTGTTGTTGAAGCCCTAATTGATGGTGAAAAGAACATGAGTATCATTGTTATGTGATTCTTTGCATAGTTGGCAATTGTTGGAGTTTCATGTTCTTGAAAGAAAGCATTCTATCCTATCCATTTCAGATATTGAGTTGAGTTTTCAGATTTGAGATTGAGTTTGAGTTGAGTTGATTTGAGTTGAGTTTTGAGATTGGGAGTTGAGTATAGAACATATTGAGTCTCTAACAATTCTCTTTATGCTTCTATGAGTTTGAAAAATCACATTGGGTCTCTAACAATTCACCTTGTGATTTCCTACTAAGAAAGTTTTTCTTGGTGAGCTTGCTGAGGTTTTGGACAAGTTTCGATGGGGACTTGTGAGCAGTTTTGGACAGGTTTCGATGGGGACTTGTGAGCAGATTTGGACAGGTCCTAGTAGAGGACTTGTGAGCTGAGTTTTGATAGTTCTATCAGAGAACTTGAGGACAGAGGAGCACTGGTTCTTTGAGAAGAACCTGAGGACAGATTTGGCAAGTCTTTGAGAAGGCTTGTGTGTAGAGGATTGATTTGTTCAAGTGTTGGACAGATCTAACAGATAGAGGAAGACTTGTACTAGATCGATTGACTGTGTTTGGTACAGGTTGTTGAGCTACTGTGGACGTGATCATAGAAGGCAGAGGTCTCTTAGGCTAAGCATTGAGGATAAGGAGGTCTTCGATGGAAAGGAGTTCCACGTGTTGGCAAGAGGTAGAGGCAGTTGATCTTCGAGGGATCATTTCTAGAGAGAGAGGGAAGGTATCTCCTTAGAGGCTCATAAATTTAGATTGAGGGGTAGGTTCTCCTTTGAGAGAGGTTCTAGATTTTTAGGGGGAAGGTATCTCCTTTGAGCAGAGGCTCATAAATTCTGATTGGGGGAAGGTATCTCCTTTGGGCCGAGGCTCATAAACATTGTAATTGGGAAGGATTCCCAAAGAACTTTGAGATAACTTTTAGAGAAAAGTTTTGTGGACGTAGCCTAGCCATTATGGGTGAACCACGTTAAAATTGGTGTCACTTTGTGGATGATATTGTGCATTGCTTTGATATTGCTTTGGGTATATTGCTTTACTATTTTGAAGTATAAAGGAAAAAGTAAAAAGAGGTCTTATACTGTTCACCCCCCTCTCGAGTATAAGCTTGTGTTCTTCAATTGGTATCGGAGCAGGTGCCTTCGAAAAGTTTAACAGCTTGAAGGAAAAGCTAGTAAAGAACACAATGGATCATTCAAGTAGTAATGTAGCACCTATTCTTGATGGGTCAGATTTTGGTCTTTGGAGTGCAAGGATGAAGGTTCATCTAATGGCACTTGGTAATGAGGTATGGGAAGTGATTGAAGATGAGTACACTATTCCTGTACATGGTCCTAATACTAAAGAAGAAAGGCTCCTACATCACAGCAATTCAAAAGCAATGAATGCAATCCTAAAAGGCTTACAGAAAGCAGATCTCACCAAAGTGATTCACTGCAAGACAGCTAGTGAAATGTGGAAACAGTTGAAGGTGGTTCATACAGGTGATACAAATGTCAGAAAGGCCAAGTTGAGACACTTCAAAGGTATGTTTGAACAACTCAAGATGAATGATGATGAAAATATTAGTGACTACATGCTTCGTATGGATGAGGTTGTTAACTCCATGAAAGACTTAGGTCTTGAGCTTGCTGAAAATGATGTTTGTGATAAGATTTTAAGATCTCTTCCTAATAGATTTAGTGAAAATATTTATGCTATTGAGGAAGCTAAAGATTTGGATAAGTTGAAAAAGGATGAGCTCCATAGTATACTTGCAGCATTTGAGTTGAGAACTCAAGTGAAGGTTGATGTCAAGAAAGAGGCAACTTTCAAGGCTACCAAGGAATCCAAGGGTAAACAACTTCAAGATAGTGATGAGTCTTCTAGTGATGAAGAGGCTTATTACAGCAAGAAAGGCAAGTTCTCTAGAAAACACAAAAGTATGAAAAATATAAGATGTTTCAATTGTGGAAAGTTTGGTCATTATGCTACTAACTGTACTGTTCCCAAGAATGAAAGTGATGAAGATAAACAGGATTCTAAGAGCAAGGATTCTGAAAAGCACAAGCATCACAGGAAGATCAAATATGAGCACAACAATCAAGGAAAGAGGTATTCTCACAAGCACAAGAAGAGTTTCTACCTAGACAAAGCAAGTAAGTGTTCTAGTAGTGATAGTGAAAGTTCTTCAAGTGATAATGAAAATGAGATGTTGTTCATATGAGAAAAAGAGGAAGAACCGAAACATAGATTCATTATCATGAAATGTCTTAGATGTGGAAATTTTGGTCACCTTGAGGATGATTGCACAAATAATGATTTGGTTTCTAGTATGTATGAGGATGCTTCAGAAAACTATAAGGAAGATGCATGTATGGTTTTTGAAAAGGGTAGCACCTCTAGTGATAAGAAATCTAAAAAAGGCTTTGATGATTCAAAAAGCAAACAAATAGAGGAAGATATAGAGGAAGGTGAAGTAGATCTTGAAGGTGAACTTATTAGTGCTCTTAGTGCTTTGAAAAAGGAAAGAAAGAAGAATGCTAGACTCAAGGATAAGTTAGATGAATGTTGTATGGAGAGAGATGATCTTATAGAAAGTCTTGACTTCTCTATAGCTAAGACACAAGAACTCAAGGATGAGTTAGAGTCTAAGGTTCTTGAGTATAGTGAGTTAGAACAGAAAATGGCTTCTTTGAAAGAGGAAACTAAAGAGTACAAGGATAAGCTTTACAGGTTTCAAGATAGCTCCAAAAAGGTTAAGTCACTCATCAAAGGTCAAAGAAAGACAACAGATAAAACAGGCCTTGGTTTTGTTAAGCCACACAAGGAACAAGTTGGAGAGTCTAGTAAGAGACTCCAAAAGGAAGAGAGTTCTGATGAGGAAAGTACTTCAGAAAAGGAGTCCTTGAATGATAGATGCACAAAAATAGAAAATAGAATTCAGAATGAGAAGAAGAAGTTTTCAGGACCCAAGAGGTCAAATAAAGGAAAGTTTCAAGGCAGATGTTTTGCTTGTCACAGGTTTGGTCACATGGCTTCACATTGCATGGCTCAAGTGAAGAAGGTAAATGACAATTTCAGAAGTGCTAGTTTCTTTCAAGGGTATTGCTACTCTTGTAAACAGTTTGGGCACAAGGCAGTCTATTGCAAGGTAAATAACAGGAACAGGTTTGATCAAAATAGGTTTGGTCAGAACAGGTTTGGCTAGAACAGGTTTGGTCAGAATAGGTGGATTCAAAGATCAGGTTTACCTCAGAGAAACAACATCGTCAAGTGTTTCAAGTGCAACAATGAAGGTCACATAATCAGACAGTGTAGAGCTAAAATTCTAGAATACAGGAACAGGAACAATGGCATGATCAGGTCCAAGGATCAAGGCATGGACAAGAACAGGGATGAGAACAAGAACAAGAATAGTGACAAGAATAGGAATATGGACAAAGAGTTCAAGAGAAGGCCCGACAAGGAAGTTATAGACGCTGATGATGATCAGTGCCTAATGGGAGTTTTACTCCCACCCCAGAATTAATCACCTCATCAGGAGGTGGGGGAGGGACTAAGCTAAGAGGCTCATTCTTAGTCCCGAGCCCCAAAGGTGGCCCTTTGCCATTGATGACAAAGGGGGAGAGATATGAGTAAGGGGGAGAGCTTCAAAGTGAAGAGGAAAGCTTCAAGTCAGGGGGAGCAAAACTTCAAAGGAAGATTCTCGGTTGTGGGCACAGTTTCTCAATTGTTAGCACAGTTGGTTTCAGTTTTGGCTCTTGAGAAGTGTTTTCAGTAAAGGTTTGCCATCAATGACAAAGGGGGAGATTGTTGGCAATTTTGGGTACTTTGGGTACATTGCCTTTGCTCAAGTGTATAAGTTGTCATTGATGTCAAGAAGCTCTTGAAGGAATTTGATTTGATGTCAAATAATTTGTTTTGATGAAGGTTACGGCATGACAGTTTCAAAGGTCTTTTGCAAACCCCAAGTTGGCAGGTTTAGAGATTACAGGTGGATGCATTGGTTTAATGCATTTGGGTCTAGGAGGAAGTATTTATTTAAATAATTAAAAACCTTGTTAAGGTTCCATTTAATTATTTTTAAATAAATAAATTATTATTTGCAATGGGTTCTCCTAATCCATGGCGCAAATGTTTTAAGTTGTGGGCGCTAGCAAAGACCTCCGTCGACGTGTTAAACTCCTCGTCGACGTCAAAGAGCTTATGGTAAATTGCATATAAATCTCCCTCGACGAAAACAAATATTTATCCCATCCAAATTTCGAAAGGAGTTGCTCGCTGTAAATTCGTCGTGTATTCGCCGTTTTTCGTGGATCCGTTGTTCGTTTGTCTGCACTCGTCGTTTGTCGAATCCGCCGTAAATTTTATTGTCGTCGTGTCATGACAGAGGAAAGGAAGGGACTATGGTTTCATTTTATCCCTGGTGCAGAAGGATCAAGGTTAACAGCATGAGGTTTAAACCTCATCGGGTGCCTTTGGTGCACCGGTAGCGGCTAGGCTATTGGCGCGCTACCCGAACGGGAGGTTCCGCGTTCGAATATCGTGAAAGGGTTTTTCGTCGTGAAGTGGATGCAGCGGGTGGTGTTAGAATTCATGCACAAATTTCTCCATAGCGATTTTTGATGTTGGCTAAGGTATTTTCGAAATTAATTTTTGCTAAGTGTTTTTGCGGATGGAGGAAGTTTGTTAGAGGGAAAAACAGCTTAGGAGTTATAAGGAGTTTAAAGCTTGTTTGTATTTTGATAAAAGATTCTTTTTGAAGATGTTGTTGAAATTTCTTATTGCATTCTTATGAGAGATAAATTTTATTTGTGATAAGACTATAAGGGAGAAATAAGGTGTATAAGGGTTAAATATTTCTTGTAATGTTGAGAGTGCTTTTGGTTGTTTATGGAAATGAAAGCATGATGTTTTAAGGTCAATTGCTTCTTGTGTGAAGTTGTGAAACCTTAAGTGGGCAGCTTTGAGATTGATATTTGCTTTCATTAAATTGGTAATAATCAAGCTATTCTTTACTTGGTTAAAGTGTTGGGCTTACTCCTTTATTGATGATTTGAAAAGTTGTGTGTGCTATTGTGAGTTGAGTTGGTGGATGCTTTTGTTCAAACAATATTGGAGAGAAAAGGAGTTCTACTTGTTTCCTTTTCTGATGTTGATTGTGAAATGCTTCAAGGTTGTGTTTTGAGCTGAATGGTGTTGATTGAACCTTGTTTGATGAGCATTGTTGTTGAAGCCCTAATTGATGGTGAAAAGAACATGAGTATCATTGTTATGTGATTCTTTGCATAGTTGGCAATTGTTGGAGTTTCATGTTCTTGAAAGAAAGCATTCTATCCTATCCATTTCAGATATTGAGTTGAGTTTTCAGATTTGAGATTGAGTTTGAGTTGAGTTTTCAGATTTGAGATTGAGTTTGAGTTGAGATTGAGTTTGAGTTGAGTTTTGAGATTGGGAGTTGAGTATAGAACATATTGAGTCTCTAACAATTCTCTTTATGCTTCTATGAGTTTGACAAATCACATTGGGTCTCTAACAATTCACCTTGTGATTTCCTACTAAGAAAGTTTTTCTTGGTGAGCTTGTTGAGGTTTTGGACAGGTTTCGGTGGGGACTTGTGAGCAGGTTTTGGACAGGTTCCGATGGGGACTTGTGAGCAGATTTGGACAGGTCCTAGCAGAGGACTTGTGAGCTGAGTTTTGATAGTTCTATCAAAGAACTTGAGGACAGAGGAGCACTGGTTCTTTGAGAAGAACCCGAGGACAGATTTGGCAAGTCTTTGAGAAGGCTTGTGTGCAGAGGATTGATTTTTTCAAGTGTTGGACAGATCCGACGAGACAGAGGAAGACTTGTACTAGACCGACTGACTGTGTTTGGTACAGGTTGTTGAGCTGTTGTGGACGTGATCATAGAAGGCAGAGGTCTCTTAGGCTAAGCATTGAGGACAGGAGGTCTTCGGTGGAAAGGAGTTCCACGTGCTGGCAAGAGGTAGAGGCAGTTGATCTTCTGAGGGATCATTTCCAGAGCAGAGGGGAAGGTATCTCCTTTGAGCAGAGGCTCATAAATTTAGATTGAGGGGAAGGTATCTCCTTTGAGCAGAGGCTCATAAATTTAGATAGAGGGGAAGGTATCTCCTTTGAGCAGAGGCTCATAAATTCTGATTGGGGGAAGGTATCTCCTTTGGGCCGAGGCTCATAAACATTGTAATTGGGAAGGATTCCCAAAGAACTTTGAGATAACTTTTAGAGAAAAGTTTTGTGGACGTAGCCCGACCATTCTGGGTGAACCACGTTAAAATTGGGTCTTCAATGTGTGATGTTTTTTGTCTTGATTAATGTTGTGTTGATGCCACTGCTATCTAAAGTTAAAATTATTAATTGGTTAAGTCTTATACTGGTCACCCCCCCCTCTCAGTATAAGTCCATGTTCTTCATTAACAAAGAAAATGTCAACATTTAAATAATAAAAGCTCACTTAAACCTTTTTCATTTAACTAATAAAAAGCTTACCTAAATATTCTTTCATTTAACTAAATAAAGCTTAGCTAAACATCCTTTCCTTTAACTAATAAAAGCTTAGTTAAACATTCTTTCATTTAACTAATAAAAGCTTAGTTAAACATTCTCTCATTTAGCTAATAAAACTTAGCTAAATATTCTTTCATTTAACTAAATAAATCTTACCCAAACATTCTTTTATCTAACTAATAAAAGATTAGCTAAGCATTCTTTCATTTAACTAAAAAAGCTTAGCTAAACATTCTCTAATTTAACTAAATAAAGCTTAGCTAAACATTATTTCGTTTAACTAATAAAATCTTAGCTAAACATTCTTTCATTTAACTAATAAAAGCTTAGCTAAATATTCTTTCATTTAACTAATAAAGCTTAGCTAAACATTATTTTATTTAACTAATAAAATCTTAGCTAAACATTCTTTCGTTTAACTAAAAAAAATTGGCTAAATATTATTTCATTTAACTAATAAAAGCTCAGTTAAACATTCTTTCATTTAAATTAGCTAAGCTTTTTAGTAGTTAAATGGAAGAAGGTTTAACTGAGCTTTTAGTAGTTAAATAAATATTAGCTAAACATTATTCCGTTTAACTAATAAAATTTTAATTAAACATTCTTTCATTTAACTAATAAAAGCTTAAGAAATCTAATCAACTCTTTAAAATATAAGTTTACCTATTAAAACTTAATAAATAAAATCTATTTTTTTAGATAATATGGAAATGGCCTTTCCTTTAAATTAATCATTCTTTGAATTAAATAAAAAAGGGTTTAACCATGATCAATCATGTCAAACAATAGTCAACATTTAAGTCAAGTCAAGGGTGAGTCCACAAACCACTCAATCAGTCAACACCACCTTAATTGGTGCTAAAGCCTTCGCCAAGTGGTGGCTCTCTTGACCACCTCTTGGTGGTCATCCATATAGGGAAGTATTTTCCCTTATCTAGCATTGTAATGCCCCTCACATTGCTTGTGTGGGATTAAACTCATGCTACAACTAAAATAAAAGAGTTCAAACTACCCCAAGCAATTGGGCACGACTCACAAACAACCAATCAATCATAGTGTTTCACACAACAGAAAAAATAATGATAGTTTAAACTATGATCAAACTTAGTTTAAGTGACATAGAAACTGCCAAGAAAACTCATGCGGACGCCTCCACGTGGTGCTAAAGTGACCCCCACTCGGTGGTTTCCTTGACCATTGAATGGTGGTCAGATAATAATGGGGAACTCCCCCTTATTAAGGCGCTTAAGCGCCTATCACTTATCCCATTTGGGATAAAGCGATGAGAATACCATGAAGGGCCTTCCCTTACCTCATGCCCTCCTGAGCATGGAGATGTCATGTTGTGGCATCGCACCTCGGCGACAACAACAACATATATAAAAAAGGATATATCCTAAGGTTCTAACCTTAGGTAAAGTAAAACATGAGGCCCTTCTCGAAACGATGGGAAGATTAATTAAATCAATTATGCCTAAGTTTAACTTTAGGTAAAATACCCCTCTAGTAGTGAAAATCTAAAATACGCACAAGATAAACTCAGACGGTGGTGTTGTTTTCAAATCCGTGATAGAGGGAAGATTAAACCCACAACGAATTTACTCGAGCGGCTACACAAGGTAATAATCTGCTGATTCAAAACTTAACATGTGATAAACCGATAGCTGAACCAACAAATTGGAGCGTAGAAGAACCAGTGAGGATTTGGTTTAAAATGGGTTGAACTTACTTAAATAGCACAAAGCATAGCAGTCATTTGTCTCAACAAAAGGAGGTAGGAGGATTTCCTAAGGATCAATCCTTTCGACGATCATTAGTCTATCATTCATGGCAAAACAACAGAGCACAACTATGCTTGATGCAATTTAGGGCATCCCTGCCTCCAAGACGCAATCTACTATCGCGAGACTTGAACAGAGATAGGGAGACTACCCAATCCTCCTAAAATAGGGTTTCTTTCAAACGAGAGCACACAAGCTCAGATGACCATCGAAGAAGCAAACTACATTTTTCATCTAGGATTTAAACCAACAGTTTAAGAGGGTAAGAAACATAATTTAATCGTAGCATGGTCATTCACAGCATAATCACTTAAACAAAGCTAATAATCATTTAAACAGAGTTATGCCAAAAGGAGTAGCCAACCTAACTCTTCTTGCATTTCCTCCCAAAATATTTCAACCAACCTCCCCTTCCAGAATGGCCTTGTATTCACCAATGTTCTTCTTCATATCATAAATGGCCCTCCTTTTCACCTTTCCAAAATTGAGCCCTCCCCTAACAGGTCTTAGATAACAACTATATAGAATTTTTTCTTCCATCTTGTCATCCCCCCAAGAGGTAAGAAGAGAAATATTTTTACTAATATAAATATGGAGTTTTCACCTACCAAATTTTATTGCCCAACTACACAAGGGCAAGGCGGCTAGATATTTTATTTTACAATGATTCTTTTCCAAAAATCTCCTTTTTAATATTTAATAATATTCTCTCCCTTTTTGAAAAACTACTTTAATAAGTTTTTTGTTTAAATCTACATGTTTATTCTTTCAAATAAAAAGGCCCATTTATTTAAATAAAACACACATGTTTATTCTTTTTAAAAAAAGGGGGCTTAATCCACCAAATTGTGGGTTATGACAGTCAATGCTAGAATAGGGAGTGGAGGGATGGAATCTGCATGCCTTTGGAATGCTCTAAGATATTTTGGCCATTAGCCAAATTCACCACTAGTAACCAAATTCATCACTGGAAATTTTGGTCTTGAGTGGTGAATTTGGTCAAGAATCAAATCTGACTGATAGGATTTGATTTTGTGATGTTTACCAAATTTGCCATTGGTGAATTTGGTCAGGGTGGCAAATTTGGCAGAGGTTCAAAAATGTGCCCAAACTACTGGGTTTAGTTCAGATTGATATTTTGTGATGTTTGTGACCAATTTTGGTGTCTTTTGCCTTTTTGGTGTGTCAAAATTGGGTGTCTACATTTTACCCCAGTTTTAACATGATGTTTGTGAGATTGCATCAAAATTTAAGTAGTAAAACTCAATTTTGATATTGTAATACATTATTGTTGATTTGAAGAGATGTTTGTGATTGCATTTGTTTTGATTATTTTGTGTCATTACTGGATGTATGCCTCATTTTTTATGATGTATGCCTTGATGTTTGGAGAAAAATTTTTACCTCATGTAAAAAAGTTTTGTCCCATGATGCCCCCTTGAAAATGATATGTCAAATGGTAGATTTGGGTTGAATTTCCTGAAATGGGATGTGTTACCAAGTTGGATGTGGATAGATGGATGGGGTTAAAAGAGGAAAGGGGGGTAAAAGTACCTTCATTTGCACTTTGCCTCTTTCAAAAATTTGGAGAGAGGAAGAAACTTGTTTTTGAAAGTGGTGAATAACCAGAGGTGTGGATGTCATTTGAGGGACGGTGTGTATCATATCGATATTGATAGGTATGTTCTGGATCCAGGCGCAAAATTTCAATTTTTGGGTTAAAATTTCCACTTTTTTAGTATGGTGAATTTGGAGTTAGTGGCAAATTTGGCACTAGCGTGTTTGGCACAAATGGTAAATTTGGCACTGGCGTGTTTGGCACCAGTGGTGAATTTGGCACTGGCGTGTTTGGCACCAGTGGTGAATTTGGCACTGGTGTTTTTGGCACCAGTGGTGAATTTAGCACTACCAAAAATTTGACAATGAGGTTGTTTGAATGTGTTTTGGATGTGGTTTTTACATGCAATACAGGTTCTAGTGAGTTTTTGGCACCAGTGGTGAATTTAGCACTACCAAAAATTTGACAATGAGGTTGTTTGAATGTGTTTTGGATGTGGTTTTTACATGCAATACAGGTTCTAGTGAGTCAAGAGAGTCACTTAAAGTGTATAAGGAGCATATTGAAGGGCAAGCAATAAATGGAGGACATAGGAGTATTGTCTGTGATGGGTCTATACTATGTGATGTACATTCCCAAGTTAGAATTTGGTCACCCTTTGTTGACAGCTTTAGCAGAGAGGTGGTATCCATCATCAAACACTTTCATAATACTGATGGAAGAGATGACTGTGACATTGAAGAATGTGTGGCACATTCTTAGAGTGGTTGCTCGAGGTGTGCCTATCCGCCTAGGGACAAATGTTGATGCTTGAAATTTGGCCTTCTCAAGGAAGAGCAACTTCATAGGGATGAAATCAAGATTGAGGATCAATAATGCCTATGTAGGAGGGCATATGGATCGGCTGACGGTGTTGTTAGCATCCATTATATCAGGATTGTTAATGTGTGATACTAGTAAATGTTTTATGTAGTGGGGATGGGGGGAAATTATCGCTAGACTGAGGGATGATCGGATTGTTCATGCCTAGGCCCCAAATATCTTTGTGAGGTTATACCATACCCTGTACATAGTGGAATATAGGTAGGGTAAGAGTTTGGTGTGTTGTACTTTGCTTCAGTTTTGGGCATGGGAGCATATAGCAATTAGGCAATTGTTATAGTGGTGAGGAGTTGTGATTCGAAGCGACCAACAATTTATAGGTGGATGAGGTATGCTCGTCCTTCTTTCAGTTCTTTGAAGTAAGCACGATGCTTGATTGATAACTTGAGACCAATGCACATCATTTGGCAATCATGGAGGGAGAGGTATATGTGTTCAGATGATCACAAAGAGCTAGCCAGGGTGAGGTGGACACGATGGCTAGATGATGAGAATTGAGCCTATTAGTTGTACCGGTATGATTGTGTGTTGCACCAATATGGGGAGGTATAGGGCATACCAACCATAGGAGAGGTGTCTAATGCTCTGATAGGGTTTAAGTGTCAACTCAAGAGTAGAGAGAGAGAGTGGCAGCTAGAAAGGTGATCAATGCATTAGTTAGTACTCCCTTATATGTGGCCCCACTGGCTATGATTCTATTTTTGGGTGCCTCATCTGGTGAGCCATCTGATGGAGCAGGTCTTGACATTACAGGGGAGGTAGGTCCAAGCAGGATGATAGTTGAGGCTACAATGGTAGAGTTAGAGGCTCTCCATTGTACTTTAGAGGATGTGAGGAGGCAGATAGCAACCTCTGAGTTCATGCGTGTGGAGGATGTGACCAGAGTCAAATATGATATGGCTCAGATGAGAGTTGTGAGCAAGGAGACTATTTCTCGTGTTCAATCGGATCTGGATCAAGTTGAGTAGGAGTAAGCTACGGACCAAGTGATCATCGTTGGTCTAAGGTTAGAGTTGGAGCATATACAAGAGGAGAGGGATAAGGCTCAAGCATGAACTAGGTAGAGGTTTGATATTGAGATAGTGGCTATGATTACGTTGCCACTAGAGTGGGCGTTATAGGGTTCCAAGGTAGAGCTAGCCAATACCCTTGCGAGGCTACAACATGCAAAGCTTCGTATTGAGAGGGAGCAAGGTAGAACCACGTACTATTGGTAATTGTACCATTTAGAGGTTTTTATGGAGTGGCGAGCACCATCGCATTTCATTTCATGGTGGAGGGTAGTATTGACAAGTGACTTTTCATTATATTTTATAGGTTTTCGTCCGTCGTAGCCACCAGGAGACAGGGGAGGAGAGATTGGTTCTAATTGCTAGGTGTATTTTGGAGTGAGTGTACCAATTTTGAGATGTGGTACACCCTTCTTTTACATAGGTTGAGTGTATCATTTTTTTTTTATGATACACCTCCAACATGTATGATATGAGGTGTATATATAGTAATGACATTTGCATTTTGCACTTTGATATGATGTTTTGACTTTGTCGTTTGATTATGTGATGTGAAATGCATTGAATATTAATGTATTGATGTGTTGATATTGTATGATGTATTTAACTACGTGATGGCAATATTTGAAATTTAATTTATTTTCTTAGCGGTGATCCTATGAGCCTGATGATGATTCAATGCTAAGGGAGGGTGATGGAGCCTATCTTTTAGGGGGTGTTTTTTTTTAGTTTTTAAATATTTTTTTATGAATGAGTAGGTGTCAAGATTTTCTAAGATGCCTAATATGGGTGTTACAAAGTTGTGTGTTACTTTGCATGTCAATGAGAGTTTTTTTGCAAATTACTAAAAATGGCAATTTTTTATGAGAATATAATTTACCAAAAATAGTAATTACTAAAAATGGCAATTTTTGACAAAAAAAATTGTTGAAAATAGTATTACTAAAAATGACAATTGTTGATGTAAAAGCAATTTGTCGAAAATAGTAATTTTTTTTATCTTTAGGGATTTAAGCTTTAGGGTTTCATTTTAGGGTTTCTCTTGGGATATCTATATATATTCCCCTTGTATTGCATTATGGTGGTGAATCCAAGAATGAGAAAATAAAGCATTTATCGGTTTATTTCCATGTATTGTAGTTTTTATGAGAATGGAGGTTTTACCGATTTATTTTCTATTTATCACAATTTTTATATGATGAGAGGCATTTGTTCTAACCTCTTGCAGTTGGATTTACATCATTTGGTATCAGAGCAAGTTGGATCTTGTTGGAGAATAGAAGGTAATTTTGTTGATTGCAGTTATTTTGCTATTTTTATTTTTTGTTTGGAATAACATAGATCAAATTAGCATGAGGAGAGGCATAGGAGGTTATGCCCATCTTAACAGGGATGTGCAAGAGTTGCAAACACAAGTTGCTCAATTAACTAGAATGATGGCCCGTATGAGGGAAAGACATCTAATGGATTTTGCAGATCTAGATTCTGATAATGAGACTATGGGAGAAGACAATAGATCAGAGGTTCATGTAGAGGAAGAACTGGAGGGGAAGCCATAGGAGCATCATTTCGAGGATAGGCTGATTAGGGCCTTGGAAGGAAATAGAGATGGGATCAAGGTTGATGTCCCTAAGTATGCAGGAGGGTTGAAACCAAAAGAGTTGATAGATTGGTTGAATAACATGGAGAAGTTCTTTGAGTGGAGAGACCTTTTAGAGGAAAGGAAAGTAAAGCTTGCATGCATGAATTTGAAAGGGCATGTGTTGATTTGGTGGGATCATCTACAAAAGGAGAGGTAGAGGAAAGAAAAATAAAATATTAGGGTTTGGTAGAAAATGAAAAAAAAATTGAAGGAGAAATTCTTGCCTAAATATTATGCCCAAACACCCAAGTGTTGTAGGTGAGTTGGAGAGGAGAGGGCAATCCTCCAAGGGAGGTCCTAGGTTCAAATATCCACCCTACCAAAAAGCTAAATTGGGTATCCAAAATCCAAATGATAATGTTGGTGCAAGTAGGGTCGGGTGCAACTCCTGGGTGACTTTGACGGTGTAGAACCCCCTGTTCGTGGTCTTTCAGGCCAAGGCAGCTCCACAAGGGGTTTTCGCTTTAAGAAAATATATATTATGCCCAAACATTGTTTCGTAGATTACAAAACCACAGGCAATAGGATCAAAGCATCGAGGACTACACCAACGAATTCTACAAGTTATCTATTCAAGTGGAAATTCAAGAGTTAGAAGAACAGAAGGATGTAAGGTATGTTAATGGATTAAGTTATGTCATACAAGATGAATTGAGTATGCTTCAGATCCATAGTGTAAAAGATGCATATCAATTTGTATTAAAAGCAGAAGAGAAACATAAGAGGAGTAATTTTAGAAGAGTGAGGAAAGGACCATCATCACATCTAGCCAGTGGGCGTGGTGGATTTAATCCCTCAAAGGGATAATCTTCTAATACAATAAAACAAGAAGAGTTTGGGTAAGGTCATAGTAACCATGAGAGAGGTGGAGGATTTCAAAGAGGAAGAGGTTATGGTGGAGGATGAAATTGGGAAGGCCCACAAAGGCAATATACCTATTATAGATGTGGTGAGGAAGGGCATAGAGCTTTTGAGTGTCTACACTATCCTACACAAGAAAGAAAACAAGAACAAGCTAGAGTCAATTTGGTTGAGTTAAGAGAGAAAACTAAGACAGAAGTTGCTGCAAACATGGAGTAAAATCTCATGATAAAGAGGATGATGATCATTCCAAGGAAGGAGAAAGCACAAGACAATGATGGTGGTGATTCCTAGTTGCGTACGAATATCTTTCAAACTAGGTGCACATCTAGAGGAAAGGTATGTAAGATGATTATTGATAGTGGTAGTTGTGAAAATATGGTTTCAAATGAAATGGTTGAGAAACTTAACTTGAAATGTGAGAAGAACATGTATTTCTACCACATATTGTGGTTCAAAAAAGGGAACAAGGTAACTATAGATAAAAGTTGTTTGGTTAAGTTCTCAATTAGAAATACCTACAAGGATGAAGTATGGTATGATGTAATTCTAATGGATGCAAGTCACTTATTGTTGGGGAGGCCTTGGCAATATGATAGGAAGGCTACCCATGATGGAGGAAGGAATACTTACACATTCTGGAAGGATGGAGTAAAAGTGGTCTTGTTACCGCATAAGGAAGAAGGGCAAAGTAAAAACCTATTGACAACTAAGGAATTTGTCACAAGGATGAATGAAGCTAGTTTTTGTTGTGTTGACAACACAAAAGGTGGATATTGTGGATGTTGTTATACCACCCATAGCAGTAGAGTTGCTAAAAGAGTATGCATATGTCATACCAAAGGAGTTACCAGATGGACTACCCCAAAAAGGGATATTTAGCATCATATTGATCTGATCCAGGATTCAAACGGTTGGAAAAAATATTGATAGCAAAAATTTGCAGGAGTTTGATCAGAGGAACTCGTAGGAGCAGAGTTCTTTTCAACCATAGGAGAATGATGCAAGAGCCTATCTTTTAGAGGGTGTTTTTTTTAGAAGTTTTTAAATAATTTTTTATGCATGATTAGGTGTCGAGATTTTCTAGGATGCCTAATATGGGTGTTATAAAGTTGTGTGTTAATTTGCATGTCAATCCGAGTTTTTTTGCGAATTACTAAAAATGACAATTTTTGACGAGAAGATAATTTTTCGAAAATAGAAATTACTAAAAATGGAAATTTTTGATGAAAAATAATGTCAAAAATGATAATTACTAAAAATGGCAATTTTTGATGAAAAATAAATTTCCGAAAATAGTAATTATGAAAAAATGCAATTTTTGATGAAAAAAGCAATTTGTCAAAAATAGTAAATTTTTTATCTTTAGGGCTTTACGCTTTAGGGTTTTTTTTTAGGGTTTCTCTTAGGATATAATAAATGCTTTATTTTCTCATTCTTAGATTCACCATCCATAATGCAATACAAGGGGAATATATATATATATATATATATATATATATATATATATATATATATTCCCCTTGTATTGCATTATGGTGGTGAATCCAAGAATGAGAAAATAAAGCATTTATTAGTTTATTTCCATGTATTGCAGTTTTTATGAGAATGGGGATTTTACCAGTTTATTTTCTATTTATCACAGTTTTTATGTGATGAGAGGTATTTTTTCTAACCTCTTACAGCTAGATTTACATCATAGGGCAGTTAGCTTGTTGAGATGTAGATCAAGACCTGAATGATAGATAATCTTTCATATGTATGCTACGAGCGATGGTCTCTAGACCTGATATAGAAGAACGTTCATGTGTTTGAGATGTGAAGGGTTACCCCTTGCGTGTTTCCATAGGTGGAAACATTATCTCATTATGCTTAAGTGGTGGCCTATAAAGTCGTATACATGAACACATTTAAGACATAATGAGGTACCTGTGATATGTACAAGATATATGTAATTTTGAGATGTTATCCTTTGATGACCAGATAAAATTTTCTTCTCATCATGTTTAAGTGATATCCTTGTGATAAAGGAGTGGGAATTCAAATGTGTGATGAGGTACCTATGAGATATATTTATTTTTAGATGTTATTCTCATGTTTAAGTGATATTCTTGATAAAGTAGTAGGCACTTAACTACGTAGTGATGTAATTGTTTCTCATCATGTTTAAGTGATATCCTTGATAAAGGAGTGGGCACTTAAATGCGTAGATGAGGCATTTGTTATATGTATATATTTTTAGATGTTATCCTCATCATATTTAAGTGATATCCTTGATAAAGGAGTGGGAATTTAACTACGTAGTGAGGTATTTGTTTCTCATCATGTTTAGGTGATATCCTTGATAAAGGAGTGGGCACTTAACTATGTAGATGAGGTATTTGTTTCTCATCATGTTTAAGTGATATCCTTGATAAAGGAGTGGGCACTTAACTGCGTAGTGAGATATTTGTTTCTTATCATGTTTAAGTGATATCCTTGATAAATGAGTGAGCAGTTAACTGTATAGATGAGATATTTGTTTTTCATCATGTTTAAGTGATATCCTTGATATAGGAGTGGGCACTTAACTACGTATATGAGATATTTGTTTCTCGTCATGTTTAAGTGATATCCTTGATAAAGGGGTGGGAACTTAACTGCGTAGATGAGATATTTGATTTACTGATGTAGTGTTTGCAAACGTTTTGCAATGCTTTGTAATGCTTTTGTAAGCATTTGTAAGCAATTTGTAGTGTAATATATGTAATATGATTCTTTAATTATTTTGAGATGTTTTGGAAGTGATATGTAATGTAATATTTGCAGTATGATTTTGCAATTTTTTGGTGCTTGCAAACATTTTGCAAGGTAATAAAATGATGTTTGCAAATGTTTTGCAATGTTTTATAGTGCTTTGATGTGATCTTTGCAAACGTTTTGCAAAGTAATGAAATGATATTTGTGAATGTTTTTGTGATCTTTTGCAAACATTTTACAAAGTAATGAAATGATGTTTGGAAATGCTTTTGTGATCTTTTGCAAACATTTTGCAATGTAATGAAATGATGTTTAAAAATGTGATGTAGCGCTTTTGAAAGCATGATGTGGTGTTATTGATATGATGTTTGCAAAATGTTTATGATGCCTTGCAAGTAATGTAACGATGTGAAAGTGTAATGTGATGTGATATTTGCAAGATGATCTTAATGAATGACTTTGTATTGTTCTTTTTGCCCCCATTGTTTGACAACAAATACTTTGATAAAGATAATGTGATATTGCAGATTTTCTTAACACATGAGAGAGGGTAACAAGAGTATATAATTTTGTTACCTAACGCATATGCAAAGATTTACATGTACATGAGGAAGTGGACTTAATACTCATTGCCACCTCTTGTGTATTTAGGGGAATTTGATTGAAATAGTTTATAAAATTTTACCAGTAAGGGATGTCTTAAAGATCATATGTCCCATATTGACGTATTTACAATGTAATTGTAAGTATGCAACTTGTGAGGATATGATAAATAATTTTACCTTTGAGAGGTAATGTCTTGATGGTGTAGAACGTCTGCTACTTAAATTTTGAATGCATAAGATGGACTCCAGGGACATAGGTCTGTTATCTAATGCATATGCAAATATTTACATGCACGAGTTATGGAGCTGGTACCTGGAGCATATCTGATGTGTTGAAATATTTAAGAATTTTATAGAATAAACATAATCTTTCAGACTGAGGGTAACGTTTTCACACGGATAATCCAAGAGAAGAAGAAACCCTTATCCTTTGCTCTATGTGTGTACAAAGAATTGTATATGCACAAAACATGGGAAAAAGAAATCCCCTTTTCTAGGAGGTCCATGTGATAGCATGGCCCTTAGTCTGAAGAATCTTGTTGTATGAGAAGTAGATAACATCTGCACTGACCCATAAACTTTTAGGAAGCATAGACATTTAATGATCGACTACTTGGTGCATTCATAAATGATTATAGATATGCAAAGTGTTGATCATTAAAACCCAATGTTCCCAAAGGGTCTATAAGTTAGTCAGGATGTATATGTTTTGTTAGATGCAATGATTTATGAGAAGTGATAGTTTGTTGTAGCATATCAAGATGGAGGAAGTTAAGTTCCCACTAGTATCCCTATGATTTATTGAAAAGGTAGTGTATGAAGATTTGATTTATGTCTAATTGCATACTCAAACGATAAGTCAAGCAGGAAAGAGGACCCTAATCATTCATTTCCATATAAAGTTGACAAGTAATTATTAATCCACAAGAGAATGGATGATTATGGCTTTTTGGCCTGTGTGATTTACCAAATAAGTGAGTTTATGATGAATTTTGTATTTAGGTATGATTTTCGTAAACTCGGATGATAGGCCAACCAAGGAAGAAAATCCCATTCAACCAGTGACTAGTGAAATTCACAAATGATTATGAATTTATGAGATATTGGTTGAATGTGATTTCCCATCCATGGGTGGTTTGTCAAATGATTTACATTTTATGAAAGTGATGAGTAGATGTCATGACTTATTTGATAGACTGCTCCGAAGGGTTAGACTTTTCCTATGTAAGGATATAGTGCCTCAGAGGAGCCTATTAAATAATCATGAGTGTTGATGTAAAAGGTTGTTTTGTTGAAAGATATTATAGATATGTATTGTTGAATTTATCATTGTAAAAACAATGTTGATAGTAGTGATGTCAATGCGTATGAAACAGAAGAAAGGGATGACAATGGGTCATCAGGGTCATCGATGATCGCATCATACATCACTTAACCCAAGAGAGAGAAGTAGCAAAAGCAGGATGTAGAAGAGGACTGAGAGAGTTTACTCAACATATGGTTAGCCTATATGGATGCAATGCAAATGGATTTTGTAATAGGGATTGGCTTTTGCATCATTATAAACACTCCTGACTCTATGGTATGATCAGGCAAACTAGGCAAACATGCAAGGGGAAAAGTGTATTATGTATGATGATGATGTTTATCGTGCATTCAATCATATGAGCAAGCAAACGACTCAATGTTTTATGCAGTATCTTTTAAGATGCATGATATTGATTGGTTCCTTATGTTCTTGGCCATCCAATGTAGCTAGACAGTAGGCTCCAGATCCAAATTTGGTTGTAATGATAAAAGGTCTTAACTAATTATGCTCGAATTTTCCTTTGAGGACAATGTCGGTGTTGGTGTTCTTTTGATTTTCCTTTAGGACCAGGTCCCCAATTTCAAAGGATCTTAGACATGCTTTCTTATGATAAGCATGTCGAAGTTTGTTGTGATATGTTATGAGGTGTTCTAGAGCATTGATGTGTTTTTCTTCTAGGAGTTCTAGCTGTTATAAGCGGTTTAGACGATATTCGTCTCCTATTGAAGAATCTTGCAATAAGACCCTTAGAGGGTATTTCTAGTTCGAAAGGGAAAACTACTTGTGTTGTAAACCAAAGTTTAAAGTGTTGCCCCTATGGGAGTACGCACAGTAGTGCGATATGCCCATAGGGCAGGATAGAGTTGTAGGTGCCAATCTCGGTCATTTTTGTTTACTAGCTTTTTGAGGATTTTGATTAGTGCTTTGTTGGATGATTCAGCTCCATTTCCTTGCAGGTAATATGGTGTTGACCATTTTTCTTGAATTTTGTATTTAGCGCATAGTTTGTCAACTTCCTTATTTTTAAAGGGGGTATCATTATCAGTTATTAAGGTGTAAGGTATGTCGTATCGGCTGATGATTTGGTTAAGGATGAATTTGGATACTTGAATTCCTATTGCAATGGATAGAGGTATTACCTCGACCCACTTAGTGAAATATTTTGTAGCGGTGATGATGAATTTGTGTCCATTTGATGATTGAGGGTTGATTTTGCCTATGATATCCAATCCCCAAGAGGAGAAAGGCCAAGGAGATGTGATTGGTTGTAATTTTTTAAAAGGGACGTGAACAAGGTTTTCATGTCGTTGGCATTTGTCACACTTCCTAACATGGTCATGTGTCTCTTTTTCCATAGAGGGTCAATAATAGCCCATCCTGAGGAGTTTCTTGGCTATGGCTAGTCCGCTGAAATGTCCACCACATGATCCACCATGAGCTTCTTTTATGATATATTGAGCTTCTATCATATTTACACATATGAGGAGTATGCCTTCAATGAACCATCGATATAAGATATCTCCAATGATGACATATTTGCAAGCTTTCAATCTAAATTGTCTTCGCTTTTGAGAGTTGGATCTCTTAGGAAATATTCCTTCTTTGAGGAACTTATAGATGTCTTGGTACCAAGGTTCTTGAGGCATAGATGTTTCAATAGTGCATACATTGAAGGGTTGTAGGCATGATTCAAGCGTAGAAGACTTATTGATTGATCTGATGATAATAGAAGCTTCCTTGTCTTCTAAATCTAAGAGGATAAGAGATGCAGCAGTAGCCATAGCATCAGCATGACGATTATTGGATCGCAAGATGGCTTCTATGGATATTTGGTTGAAGGTAACCTTTGATGCAGTTCAAACTACTCCAAATTGGTAGTTAACTATACACACTAACACATTGTTTCCATGGAAACTCACAAACAGTCTAAGCAAGAAAAGTATAATAGAAGTGATTGGTGTGATGCAAAAAGTCGAGAGGTAATTCAGTAATGATATTGCCAACATGAAAGACTCGTCATCTACTGCTTCTACGCTCATCCAATCCTAGCTAACAGAAAAGGGAGGAAATTGTTAATTGTTAATGTACTACAAATAGACCCAAGTAGATCGACCACTATATCATCTGACTACATCACTAGGATGTCTACTTTGGATCTCTCTAGAGCTACCCCGTTCTAGATTGTACAAATGACAAAGCAACTACACCATGCAATGGCCATCAGGTGCATACAAGGGACTAGGGAGGTAGAAAGATATATAAGAGAAGTTCAGAGTATCATGCAAGCATTGAAGTAACTTGCTAAAAAAATAATAATAAAATATCTCAACTACAAGATTTGGGGGCAGTAAAGAAAGAAAATAATGACCTAAAAAAGCAAGAAACAAAAAAAGAGGAAGGAAAAAAATAAATGACATTAAAAATAGATGAGCTCAAGGGGCCACATGCATAGAAATATTAGTTGAGGTAACAATTCAAAAAGGAAAAGCAAGAGCTATAGATTTAACTAGACCAACTGAAATTATACATGTAGAGCAAGGATGAAGAGATAGAAAACCTAAAGAAGATGAATGAGGAGCTAGAAAAGAAGATAAAAACATGGAGGTTAGGATCTTAGTGATAGATCAAAGCCCTTATGGGATCATACATATGCTAAGATAACATGCGCTGGAGCATACTTTACGTACTTTAATGAGTGTGAGACAGATCAAACAAACTTCATTGGCAATCCAACAAGTAGAAGATGAATTGGCATCTAGGCGAGATGTGATGGAGCACTTTCACGATTTTATAAGGCATCCAATGACCAAAAAAAGTAGTTAGGCATAACTAATAAAAGGAAAATGACCGTATAATTGAAGAATGTGCCTGACAAGCAATGGAAATGGGAATGCTACAAGACCACCTATGACGCCCTTGAGACATCCATAGGGGATATGAAGAAGGTAATGCAATGATTGTTGGATGACAGATTGACTAAAATCTTCTCTTATCAAGGGAAACTTCACATCTAAGCAAATGGTAAAAAAACATCAAGGATAAAGCCAAAATAGACATTTCAATTGATGACATTGCACCAGACTTTGTAGACAAGATCTCCAAATTGGAAGGATTGTTAAAAAAGGCAAAGAAGATAGCAAATTAAGGAGAAGACCTTCCAAGAGCTCAAGATGAAGACCTTTGGATGTTGATTGTCGAGTGTTGTTGACTTTGTTGCCACAAAGTTAAATAGTCCTAGAATTTTGTTAATTTTTTATATAAACCGATTTTGAAGTTTGAGCACTCTGTGCCAAAGAAAAAAGGCATCGTCTAAGATTTCACACCAATCAAGCTTGGTGTCCTCGCGGTTGCCAAAAACGTAATAACCAAACTACTATGCATTCCAACAATGAAGCAGTCATGTAGGCAAAGGAAAAGCAAAATTTTGTAATGATCACACTCAAAACAGGGTTAGTGATGCAACCCCAACATAAGAAAACCTGCAAGGATTTCAGATTTGTAATCCGTTCCTAGAGGACCAATTTGTTTCTAAGCACAAGTATGGAGAGGACCAATTCGCTCATCACCTAAGAGTGAATTGCTATCACAACATGAGAGTGCATCCTTCTCATCATATAGAGCAAATTGCTCTATGAGATAAAAAGACAAAAAAGGGAATGTATTTTGGCACATAAAATCCAAGATAAGGACCTAGAAAGATTTTTTTCTCTACGCGACACTAATGGAGGAATGGATACAACTAAAGTCAAGTGGAACTAGTTTAGAGGCAATTGTAGTTAGCTAAATATCAATTTTGCTAAAATATGCTACTAAATTAGAGATTTACTAATAGTAGAATTACTTTATCAATTAAAAGTTAAATTAAATGTTAACTATAAATAAAAGCTAAAGGCACATTTATTATAAGGATTTTTAGGCCATTTTTGGCATACTAGAGTTACTTTTGTGATGAGAATTTGTATACTGATATTAAATTGTAATTAAGAAAGATTGTATGACTTTTGTGGATCAATGTGTCCTTTGACCTCTTTTGTATATTGATATTAAACTCTAATTAAGAGAGATTGTGTATCACTTTTGTGGATCAATGTGTCCTTTGACCTCTTTTGTATATTGATATTAAACTGTAATTTAGAGAGATTGTGTATCACTTTTGTAAATCATTGTATCCTTCGACCTCTTGATTTGTGGTCGCATGATGTTTGTGGCTTCACCCTCCAATCTTCAGTTAGTCCTTTCTCTTTGTTATTGTAGGTTAGTTGTAGATATGAACATATTGAACTTAGTCGGTCACTTTTAAATATTTCTATTTGATCAACACTAATCTTGCTATGGCCACCCTGTCATATTTGTTTTACTACGTTTATTTTATCTATCTGAACCCTTTTTCCTTAGATTTGTTTTATTTGCATTATATTATTTTAGATTAACTATAGTAGAGAGTTAGCCAAAATTTGGAGGCTAAAAGGACTAAACCTTATTTCTTCCTATGTTGAACTACAATCTTGCAAGTGCTCATTTTCGCGAATCAACAATCATCATAGTTCAAACCTAAGTTACAAGAACAATTCCCTTTGTTGTGGTGCACATCCAACTTGAGCATAATAACAACTTAATCATGTATGCAAATTCCCACCCATTCACAATGTGTAAAGATTATACTGTATTCCAAACTCGTCACTCATTTTTTCACCAAGGAAAGAAGAGATAATGAGTAGGTCCCTTTTAAGGCCGAAATAAACCAATGATTGGAAAATATATATATATATAGTTAAAATTAAAACTTCTAAAGAGATATCCAAGCAAATGTCCAAAGAGATTTGACTTCGAGTGCAACCATAGAGTGGAATCAAATTAATAAATCTCTTCCTTGAGCAACAGAAGTATATAGAACTCATGAAGACCTTTTGTAATGAGCACCCATCTCCTTTGCCTCACCTATATTTTAACTTTAACCTCACTTATGATGGAGAGCTTCCATAATATGAACTAGGTTTTGAAGTTGTATAGATAAACCTCGGTTGCCTCCAACCATTTCAAAGAGGTTACAATTAATTTAGGAACTGGTAAATGTCAATTATGTTAGATAAAGAGCTCAGAATTATCAAAATTGGAACAAACTTATGCAAATATAATAAAGTTGAACTCATTAAGCTCATATGAGAATTCAAGGATATATTTGCAGGGGAACACTAAACATCATAAATAACTCAATGGTAGTCCATAACGCTATAAAAGACCATAACTCCAAAATTGTTCAGTTAAAAAATAACCCATATCACCAAAGTATTTGAGATGATAAAAAAATAAAATCAAGAAACTTATTAAGTTAAATTTTAGCCTTGCCAATGACTACTTCTCTTGGGTCTCCAACAATGGTTGTCCTAAAAAGAAGGATAATATTCATAAGTCCTTCAGCCTTTGCAACCTTAAAATTGTGTCCTTGGAACAATTTTCTTTTGCTTCAGCACAGATTTGTTTATCATTAATGCCACTAGGTATGAGATGTTATCACTCATGGATGTTTGCTTAGCATACATCATGGGAATACTTGTATTACTTTCATAAGCTCAGGCTGGACGATGCGACCTCTGCAAGTGTGCTTAAGGTGCCCAACTACTGGCCCCTCTCCCTCACACTCTTTCCTCGGATATTAATGCACAATCATATTTGGTTGACTAACTCGCATCAATTCACATGCTGATTCTAATCGCATGCCAACAAGTCGATCATGTTATGCAATGGCATATGGTAAGAGTGGCTGTAAAAGAACTGTTGTGAGTATACTAATGATTATGTATTGTGTCACATGAGATGTGATCAGGTTCAATGCATCTAAAGAGTGCAAATCACTTTAGAACAATTAGACCACTTGGGAGCATTATGGCAGTGAGACATTCAACTGAAACAATCAAGTGCTGTTTAAAAACATTCTATGAGGAAATAATAAAATTTATTGTGAAGCCATAGAGGCAAAAGCAATGCCAAATAAATTAGTGAACATACCTATTTTTCATTATGTTAAATTATGATATGTTCCGTCCTGTCTCATCTAAAACTTGTACTTCTAGAAAAAATGGAAGACGTATCCAAGAAATTCTAGAAAACTAACACCCTTTTTGCGAAAAGCAAACATCTATTTATTAATTGGACTATAAGCAATCAAAAAGTTCATGGACACCAGGAAAAGCATTGTTTAAGGCACCTTCATGAAGTCCTAAATAATAAAATGACACTTCATGAAGATCCTGTAGACACCCAATCTCAGGTTAATTATATAAAGAATAAAAATGACAACATGAATCCTGCATGCTGTCAATTCTAGTATTATAAACATGAGGATCTCTGGCCTTCACTCACCTTGGAATCTTACAAACCATTCAATTAAAAAGCCTCCAAAAATTACAATGACAAGGATACCTTGCCAACAATTTTCCCAGTCACATATGAGATGCAAGATCAAATGCTCCTATATTTAGCCCTTGGAGCCGAAAGAAAATCATGCAACTTGAATCATCAAAGATGGCACAAAGAAGCATAATCATAGAAATGGAATGTGTCAAATGATACATACAGTAGCAACTGAGTCTCTGTATATGTATACACACACACTACCAAAGGAGAGATGGTATTGCTCTCTCCGCATATGCCACGACAGCGATTAATACAATTAAAATTCCAGAATCTAAATTATGTTTGCCCTGCATCCATCTCACTGTGTTCCACACATTGATTACTCTTAGAAGGCATTGTTGGTTCTCCCTCCCCTGAGCTTGCACCATTCTCAAAGCCTGCAATTGAAGCTATTTGGTTAATTTAATGTGGCTTCAGACCCATGACAATATATATAGCCACTAATTCAATTTCACAAAACATTAAAACTGGAACTAGATGTACTCTCAAGAGAAACAAGATAAGCAGATCTTTAGGCATTCAAAACAGTCCACAAAAACAAGCAAGAGAAGATCTACCAGGACTAAACATATCATACAAATTGCAATGCTTTCATTGCAACCAAGGTGGTATCCAGTGCTATGTAGAGAGTTAACATCTTCTTTTTGAAAAGAAAAGGGATAAATAGTTCTATTCACAAAAAAAATAGAGGGGAAAAGGGGCACTAAGAATAAACACCCTTGAGAAAATCTAAGATTGATTTAACAATTCATAACTTTAGATTCCCTGGAGGAGTCCTCGTTAGCAGAAGGCTTGACCATAAAAACCTTGCTAGAGACCAATTACAGCAATCGCAATGAAATTGACTCATGCTCCTTAAAAGTTGCAAAAATTTGAATAAGTATCATCTCTTGTACTTATTCAGCGAGTCTTTCAAGTCCCTCCTCAGACACTATGAACACCCGTCATGGTCCTTGAGACCCCCCACCCCAAGGATCTTTCATTCCATCTCACCCCAATTTGAGAGTTGGAGATAGCAGTGATAAATCAATTTATCACCCTTCCTCTCCCCTGAATGTAGATTCAATCATCGCTGAATTGCCTATAGACTTGAATCAAGGATTGGCCCATTAGACCATTGACGCTACATGGAACAAATCCAAAAGCAATAAGGAAAGAGACAAATGCATTAAGGAGTCCTGTTTGATTTTGCAAGCACTTTCAATGGTATCCTTAAACTTTGGTTGTCCGTGATGATCTGGGAAAAGATATCAAAACCAATAAAAGGAAAGATGAAATACAGAAATAGCAATATGGTTCCATGAATGTATGCGCTCAAAATGGCCCCAACAAAAGCGTCAAATGCAGCTCTCTGCTTTCAGGAATACTAATAACTAGCTAAGAGGATATTCATATGACTTGGACAATCTGGATCATAAATCGGCTGTAGCAGCTTTTAATAGTTGTTATATGTATAAACGTTTGCCACTGCATTAAAAAAAACATCAATGCAATAAAATCATTATGCATTAAATTGCACATTCTGAAGTACAAATTTAGACTACTTAAATCATTTTTTCCTTGTTATTAAAATAAACTGGAATTACTATAATAATACGTCTATTGCATATGATAAAAAGATTGAAGTCCAAACCAAATGGCATAAGATCAACCGGTTAAATACCTCAACTTTCAAGGAGGAGACCCAGGTTCGAATATTGCCAGCAATACATGCATAACTGCCAAAAATGATGTTGTAATACAGGTGGGGCCCATTTGAATTCCATATAACCAATTTTAAAAAATTATTTATCCAAAAAGAAAAACTTGAAGTCCAAATCTAAAGCAATTACAAACGTGCAGTCACAAACGGTATGACATAATGACAATGGTATAAATCAATAGCTATGATCAAATAGCTTAGCAGCCAAACGTGTACCTAAGCAAGGACAAATGCAAGGAGTTGGTCAGAGAGATGAAATAGTTCCTCATTGCAAACAGGGTGACAATAATTAAGATCAACCATGTATGATAGGTTTCATGATGGCATATAATAGCTTTAATAGGACACATGCAACAAATTCATTGGAGAAATGAAATAATGAGCCTAATTACCAACACGATGAGAGAAATGAACATCAAATATCAACCATGTATGATAGTGTTGTGATGAAATTTGATAGGTATGGTAGGAATCTTAATAAATTTTTACCCCTCGTAGAACTGAGTTTGTTGCAGTATCATGTCAATGATATAATGTATATATTTGTGTTGATTAAATGTTCATTATGTGTGTATTACTATTGACAGGTACAAGAAAGACAGTTATTTACGCTGTTGAACTTAGTTGATGCAAGAACAGAGTTTTGTCCCATATTTCAAACAACTGAAACTCTACAAGCAATTTTGTTGCCCAACTTCAAAAAAGCCCAAAAAGATTGATTATGAAAGAGCATCATTTCTTTCATTGCTAGTTAAATGTGTAAGACTTACAAAGCATTGAAGCTACTATAGGAAGCTATTGCAGGTTGCTAGGCACGATTCTTCTTATACATTTGTATACTCCAATGAATTAAAAGAAGAAAAAAAATGCAAAGAGAAATGACACATTAACAAAATGTGTGATAAAACTGGATTTTGATGTAAATATTATATTCAAAAGGAGAACTGAAAAAGATTTTCCTAAACTTCACAAAGGTGTACATTGGAATTTGAAAATATCTCACAAAATTTAGGAATATTTTTTAGGATCTATTAGAGCAATAATGGCCCGTGTCATTGGCCCTATCTACAGGCAATTTTCAAGCTTTGTTTGATCAAAGACAAAGGTTCATGGTTGATCTGCTACAAAGTGTATAGGAGTGTTGTTTGACGTGGTTGTCAACAATGGATGGCTTCTATTTGTTAGAAAATATCAAATTATGTGCAAGCAGAAAACACAATAACACAGAAAAATAGTAACAGATTTTTACGTGGAAAACCTGCAGTGTGCAGGAAAAACCACGGGGCAATGGCAGCTTCGATCTTTTATTGATTTCGGCAAACTTTTACATTCAATCAACTTTAGAAAAACAAAATGAAGACTCCAAAAAACTGTTTGTTTCCTTTCCCGTTTCCTTTCCGAAAAGGAAGACTCCAAAACACTGTTAGCTTCCTCTTCCAAAAATTGTTCGCTTCCTCTTCCAAAAACTGTTCGCTTCCTCTCCCAACGTGCTGTTGTACGGACGGCCAAAAAATTTCGGGGGATAGGTCACAATAAACTGCACCACCATACACCTCACTGCTGAAGAACATTGGAGATCTGGATATTGACTTCACCTCCTAACACTATTTTAGGTGTGAATTTAGAATGGTGTTTTATCAACTTGATTCATGTTTGCTGAATGAAAGAAATAAAATAATTAATGCCCACAATGAGCACATAGATGAATGTGACTAAGAGTTTATTGACAAGCAAAATACTAAAGAGTGACCCAAGAAAAGGCAACTGATTAAAGCCTACTATAAAATGAAAAGAAAAGGAAAGACCCTAATCAAGTAAATACAAAATAATTATTGGTATAATGAATAAACAATAGGGTTTGGATTCCTAGCATAGACTAGAAAGAAGAGAGACCTGAAGCTGCCATCAAATCCTTTGATCAAATGTTGAACACTAAAAGAGACGAAGTCACATTTTTAAAATAGTCCTTGTTGAAAAAACCTATTGCAAATCAATTGTGTGACCAGTAAGCATCTGCCGAAGGATAACATGTGCAGTGAGGCCTTGAATGATGAGGCTCCATTGGCCAACCTTCAATACCAATAAAATACTGCTCAAAGAGACAGAAAAGAAAGCACACCTAACATTTAAGACTAAGAATCAAGGAGGTGAAGTGGAGCATCCAATGGTAATTTGTAAGAAAGAAGATGGTCACTAGAACTTATGAGTCGTATATAAAGTCGAAAAGGTCTCAAAGGACTAATCCCTTTATCCCAATTTGTCCATAAAAGTGAGTCTCTCAGAGACGTAGACAATTAAGAATACAGACATTCCTGGCTGAAGCTAACTGAATGATGCTCCATCCCTTGTGGGCCTTAGTAATTAACCTAAAATATTTTCAAGGAAAAGAAGTTGAGCACTCAACTTCACCTGGATGTACACCAAGGAACAATCTGTAAAAATGATGAAATGCTGGAGCATAATAGCTTAGAACTTCACAGTCTGAGCCCACACTAGATTTTAACCCCGTTAATCCAGAAAAGCTTTGAAGATTTAATTATTGTATAAAAAGCTCTACTTTAAATAACCTAAGTTGGAAGAGAAGCAGCAAATAATCTGTCACAGAAAAGGAATACCCTGTGCATGCATGAGACTGGAATGTCAAGTGAATGCAAAAGGATGCCCATGGACGTGTAATCCCTAGATAGGTATAGGTGGTTGTAATCTCCTCAGGCTGTTCCTTGCCCTTTACAAAAAATGAAGCTAGGTTAGAGTTTCCCTCTTGTTGAAAACCATTGTCTTAGTTTTCTTAAGTATAACTACTGACAACCTCAATGACCCGTAATTGATTAGTCTATGAATAAGTACAGCTCGACAAACACATACTTTAAAATAGAATCTACAGTACTATGATGATTCACAAATTCTTATTTTTTTGTACATACTATTGTCATTGAATTTTTGTCCAAATGAACCAGTGCTCATTTTGTCAAGTCATTCGTATAGGTTCAGGTAACTCAAGTATAAAGGTAGAGATTCTTTTCTTTTCTTTCTCTTTATCAACATTTTTCATCGACCAAAATAATATGGGATACAAGTATTTGTATTTCAGGAATTAAATATTGTTTTCACTTTTTGATGTATGGTCAATTTGTTTTCCCAAGTGTTATATATTCTACTAGTGGGTTATTATGAACATATTGCCCTTGGAAAGTTCCTTTTTACTGATATATACTAGTTTAGAATTCAGTCTCTCATTTTGGTCAAAGAGTTGCTTCTTAGTGTTCACGTACCCAATCATGTTGATAAAAGCCTATGGTAATGAAGTTTCTCTTGTAGACCATTAAATTAGCAGTGATTGGTGGTTACGAACTAATGACGAATCTGTGAAATGAAATGAAATGAAAGATTTTAATTACGTCCGCGAGACCCAAAACATGGCCTATGGGACCTCCAAATATGGAAACACAGTTATTCAAATCATATGACCATTAATATCCTTGAGAAGGCTGTTCCTTCTCCTACTGATTTGGGTTAGCAACTCCCCAACTTTTTTTATTTTACTGTCTTCAAATAACTCTGTCATAGACCCTTTTCCAAGTGTTTCTTTGTATTTGCCACGGATGTCCGAAAAACTCGGGCATTCATAGATGAAATGTTCCTTTGTCTCTATTGCCCCTGTGCTGCATAGAGTACATATCCTTTCTTCCCATTGTTCCTTGGGCGTTGTCCATCTCCCTGTTTCACATCTAAGCCTATGAGAGCTAGTCCTTATCTGAGCAATGAGGATTTTTTCCCTCCACTTAATTTCAGCGCCTATATATGCTTTTTCCTTGTGGTCATACGTTGGGTTAAACTTTGCAATATAGTATTGTCTTTTCTTGCTTGCATTTTTCCACATTCCACTTCTAAACTTTTCGTTCACATAGTTTTTTATGTCTTTATTGAAATTTGGGCATTCATTTATGTTGATTTCCCAACGTTTCATCCATTTCTGATTTTGTTTCATCCATGTGTTCTTCCGCCTATGTAGCTCTTCGTCCCTAACTGCCCTAAGCCATCTGTTGTTTTTCATGTTTTCTGTTTTTTTCAAGTAACATAACAGCTTGGTCATAGCAATTGCCTCTAAAGGGAACATTCCAGTTTCAGCTAGAATTATTTCATAAGGGACTGTGGTCTTAATTCTAAGAAAATTTGTAATTAGACGTTTTTGAATCCTTTCTATTTGCCTCCATTTTGTATTTGTCACGTCACTAGCCCACACCTCGCAACCATACAACACAATCGGTGTGACAAGTAGACCAAATAAGACCTTCGTGGTCTTCTAGTCCCACAACTCGGCATTCCTACACCGATTTTGAAGTGCATATAGCACTCTCCAACCACTTAGAGTTCTTTTCATCCTACATGTATTCCAATTGAGCTTGTCATGAAAGTCTATGCCTAGGTATTTGTATTCTACCACTACCTCAAGAGGTTCTCTTGCAAACTGAAATTCGAGATGTTGCTTCTTCTTTTTTACTGAAAAAATCATGATTTTTGTTTTGCTTGTGTTCACCTGCATCCCAACTTCCTTACAAAAGAGTTCTAGAGCCCGAAGGTGATCTTATAGATCTTTAGCTGTTTCGGCCACAAGAATTACATCATCTGATACATGAGGAGTTTTACCACATATTTGGCTAAGTGCACACCCTCTCCCCCAAATTTGTTTATCCATTCTTCTTACTTGTCAATGTATAATCCAAATAATGTCGAAGATAGAGGTCAACCTTGTTTGACGCCTATGTCACTCTTAAAACATTCAAATAACCCTTCTTGCGTTCAAATTCTAGCCTTTATATGCTCATATAATCTGTGAACTGCTGCCCTATAGTGAATTGGAACCTCTAGCTCTTCCATTCTACTCCATAATTTTTTCCTTGGCACTGTGTCAAATGCCTTTTTGAAGTCTACAAAACAACAAAAAGCCTCCTCTTTTTTATCCCATATTTTTTCAATTGTGTCTAAGCGTGATACAATAATCAATAGTTGAGTGCTTGGGCCTAAAACCCGCTTGCCCCTTTGCTCTCTTTCCCTTTTCTTCCGCCCATCTGCTGATCCTACGCTCTATCGTACTCCCAAACAGCTTTGCAAAGAGAGGGTTGATCATGATAGTTCGATAGTTTAAGGGATTATTTACATCACTTTTAAACAAAGGAATGGTCAAGCTAGTTGTCCATTCTGTAGGGAAGCCATTTTGTATGACCTCATTGAAAATCTCTTTGATCTGCGTTGAAAGAATATCTACCCCCCATTTTATATGCTCTGCCTGAATATTGTCTATGTCACGGGCTTTACCAGTTGCTAACGTTTTTATCCCTTGAATAATGTTTGCATTTGTGAAAAGTTCTTTCTTGACAATGATAGTAGGGGGTGTCTCCTACTGGTTACTACGTTCATACAATTGTTTTGAATACTCCAACCACTGACTAGCTGTTATGTTATTTTCAGTTTGCATCTTTTTCACGATTAGTTCCTTCCAAAATTCTTTGGTTCATGCTTCCCTAAGTAAATCAGTTCTTTCCTCCTCGTTCTAGTGTATTCTTCTTTTTTTGCCCTTACCAGTTTCTCATATGCTTTTTTGTTTGCTATTGTTTTACTGTGGTCGTCAATGAAGAACAAAGAGTATTCCCTTAAATTTCACCAAGGTCAAATGAAATTGGACCATTTGGTGCTATATCACTGGGCATAATTGGTAAGTTCAGTTCAAGTTTGCCCAAACACCATCCGATCAAAGTTATAATTCATAGGCTATACTATTCCCTCCTATTAAAGATTGAAAAGAGAAGAATCGGAACATCATTATCAAGTCCCAAAAGGATGTGGACCGAATTGTGGTTGTCCAATCCAAGGATCAAATCTTGGTAGTCCAACCCTACCAAATGATGGATAGGATTTGATAGGAAAACAAGATGAAAACAAGTGACTATGATTCATTGGCCCCTCCTTGCGATTTAAAGGGTCGTGTATTCTCATTGACCGTGCAATTAGTTTTAATCAATAGCTATTATGCTTTTCAAATGAAGAATGGAGATGTCAATGATGGTTGGAACCAAGTTGACAAGGGCCAATATTGATGAGACACATGGAAGGGGGTCATTTGTTATTTTCCATGCATCCAACATATGGAGAATTCATACCTCTGACTGATCAATCACTATCAACAACCCCAATTAATTTGGGATCTAAAAGATCAAAGTGCATTTGCTAAAGAGAAATCCTACGATGGGCCAATTGTAGAATAACAAGTGGCATTTTTTTCGGTGGTATTTAAGGAAAACTGTTTGAAAGAAATGTTCTAGGAACCACTGGATCATTCCCAAAAAAAGTCCCAATTTTTCTTGAGCCTAAAAGGGTGAACAGTAGTGATTAGAAGAAAATGACCCAAGGGGAATTATGGCTCAAACATGAAGAAAGCAAATTGAGCATTTGGAAGTGATTCCCTATCCCCACTGAAAGCAAGGGCTGTATGGTAGCACGTCTTTCCTGATTGAGAAAGGCCAAAGTGCACTTCACAAGAGAATTTCACCAAGGACCATTCATATTAGGATGTGAAAAATCAAGATGAATCTCAACCACAAGGCTTTCTTTGAGAAACCACTGAATTACTTCTTGAGGCCTTATGAGCATGTTGATGTATTCAAACCATGGACCCTACAATGCCATCAGGACCATTAAAGGACAACCTGGCTTGAACCCAAGAGAAGATGGAAAGAAGGTAGTGAGTAATGCCAATAAGTAGCAAGAAGAAATCATGGGCTGACAGATGCACGAGATTGCTAAATTTATTAAGTGATGATAAAAACTCTAAAGTTTGTTAAATTTAAGAAAAAAAGAAAATCAATGTGAGCATTGGCGTGTTCACGTGTCAATCCTAAACGGGCCTAGACATCTCTATTACCCATTTAATGTTTCTCCTAAAGAAAAGCAAGGATAAATATGGATGGTACCTCTAACCCAGATAAACGGCCCAGACCAATTGAACTGTCACCACCTCAAAGCCCCAAGAAAAGCTTGGAAGAAGATCCCTGCCATGGAGGATAGAAATGACATGTAGAAGCAACCCTTACAGACAGTAACATGTACAGGCATTGTCACCACAGCACCCACAAGTTCCAATGTGCAGATAACGGTATTAGGTGGACAGAATTTACAGATAAGTGGCACAACTTCCACACTTATGTTTCGATATATTCTCATGAGATCATGTCCCAGCTAGGACACGAACCCAAGACCTTCCAAAGTGCACTTATGGTTGCTCTACCAGCTGAGCTGCAGGCCCTTTCATGTTTGAGTGATTGATTGTGGATTGACACGATCTCCAACGCCTCCCTCAATCCACAATCACAGGATTAACCTTAGCCAGCTTGGGTCTGATACCATGTTGAGATTGTGGACCAACTAGGATTCAAGCCCAGGACTTATGAAAGTGCACATATGGTTGCTCTACAGAGCTACAGCCCTTTGATGTTCCTGTGATGTGTGGATTGACACAATTTCCAACATATTCTCAGCAAACCTGTAAATTTTTGAAATTGCATACTTCCCCTATGAAGAATAAGCAGGAAAATATCATTCACAGGTGGTCATGGACATACTAAACATCTGTTTGCTGACACTGTGGGAATCAAAGGAAGGAAAAGAAGTTTATTAAAATAAGGGAATATCTAGAGAAATAATCATGTTTGTGAGATATGGCAAACCCACGTGCAAGAAAAATATTTCAGCCACATTCTATTCATAACCAAAAATGTAACAGTCAAGTGTTGCCTATAGATGGAAGAAAGAAGACAAATAGAAGAATCTTTTTGCAATTTATTTGGCGAGTCGGTTAACATCAGACAATTCTCCCTTACTAGTTTGTGTTTGTTTTGTTCCGTACATCTGCTTATTGTATGTCTTCTTTCCCTAGATTGAGCCATTGGTCCAACCATGTAGCTATTCAGTCCAAAGAAGACCATGGTGTCCAAGTGATAGCCTCTTAGGCATTTCAAGTCATATATTCTAGTGTTTCTTTTCAAATTGATACGCCCATTAGAGTGGTTCTGTTGTACTTGTAAAGATCATGACTTGCATACATTTTATACAAATTGTTGCAGATGTATCGGAGCAAATGTCCTAAAATGGAATTTCAGACCGTGACTAGGATTTGTTTCATGGTAGTTTTGTATAATTTTCATGCTTAATGGAGAGTGTGTAAATATGATGGGATTTCTCTGCTTTAGCACATGCAAATTCCTCGTTACCTTGTCTTATCTGCATCTTTGTGCTTATTTTCCTTTTCTGAATGAAAACTGAGAGAGATTCATACTTATAATGGATAACTGGAACTACTCTCTGAATTGAACTTAGAAAACTTTATAACTTTTGGAAATTATCCTTTTTCACATCCATGGGGAGCATAGCTAAGCAAATATGATGTGATTGATCGTTACTGAAAAACAATTATGAATTTATTGTTTTCCCTTCATTCATTTCATGTGCTGTTACATGTTGACGAATGAGAAATAGAAAGAGATATTTGAAATCTTCATGGTTGAAAGATGTTTATGGTATTATGGTCTTTCTTAAAACACCAATAAACCATGCAACTTCCAAATGAGAAAACTTATGTCTAGTTGTTTTACCTATAGAATCTCACTGACAATAAAATTGGGGATAAAGTTGAAGGATGGGTCCAACTAGGCACTGTCTGTATAGTTGATTTACATAAATGTAGCTGCAAAGAAGAGGGAAATTTACCCTTGATTAAAGGTTGTAAAATGCAGAGGATAAAACCCATCCTAAGAGACTGCCCGTTGGCTTTGGTAAAATCCATTCCCACTCTTACAATCTGTGGCAAATCAAGAGGGAAAAAATGTGAGTTCGCATGTGGGAAAATAGCGGGAAAAAACATTTAACAAAAATTAACATAAATATGCCTCTACATGAATACACAAAAGTTAAACTTAAGAAACCCTCCTAGCATAGAAAACTCCACATAAGGAAAATTGGAGTCGCTTTTATTACTTTTGGAACACTTCATGACAAAGTTGTAAAGATGTTTGTTGACTTTTGTAATCATGCATGTCAGACTGGCCAGCAATATTTAAATTGATACTCTCCTTAAGATGAATCTTGATTTATAGCAACATCGTTGTTGCACAACCAATTTGGTCATCAGTCCAACTTGGACTATTTCAAGCAGCATGATCACTTTCTAGCCTTGTACTAGCCTTCATCCATCTGTCCGGCACCTATAGATTCTGCAAAGTGTCTCAACAAAATGATTTGCACTTCCACCTTCCCCAAAACTACCGTCAGGACCACATCTGTTCTGTGTCCGTTAGCGACTAGAGAATTGCGTACAAAAGTGTAGTTGGCTATATTTTGCCCAGATGAACATGAAATGACTTGAACTTCATGGTTATGGAAACATTTTCTAATGTATGTAATATGGAAGAACAGAACTTGACTTTAGCCATTTGTAAAATATCTTTATAACGCAAACACCCTTTAATTCCCCTTATACACCACTAACATAAGACAACAGAATTCCCCTTTAGCCATTTGTAAATTGTCTCTATAACACAAACATCTTTTTATTCCCATCATACACCACACTAAAATATAATTACCATTATAACTATATAAACAAAGGTACAATGGGAATAATTTACAGATACATATGGATACACTAAGCACACATATATCCTGCACGACAAAAAATCTGCAATACATTATGGTGTGGTCAAGCAACACACATAGACTTGCCTTGACGATCATAGACCAATGTCATAGTTTGATGAACAACTCCACCAACCGAAGAGCATCCCCTAGCATCTCCCAAATACATCCATACTTATAAATATTACAAGACTGGTAGGCAGTTGGCAACTGCCCAACTACAACCAAACTACCCATGTACATTAAAACATTAAAATACCCCATAACGTTATATTACATTATATAGAAACATATCTTGTCACATACACACAACACTATGCAATAATACCAAGGTTCCACGAGCCTGGGGGACGGAGGGACGGGAGGACGGGTTTCCGGGGACGGTGGGGGACGGCAGGCCGATTTTAGGGGACGGCTGGGGGGGACGGCTAGTATAATACTATAAAAATTGAATTTTTTTAGAAATTTAGAATAATCTACACATTCAGAATTCTACACCCAACAAAAATGATATTTCATATTACTAATCAATTATGTAAGTGCAGCCATTCATATTCAGATTAGTTACTAACACATAAGTGCAGTCATTCATATTCAGATTAGTTACTAACACATAAGTGCAGCCATAATTGAGTCATTTAACATTTTCATATTCATATTAGTTACTAATATGCAGCCATTTAATTGTTTCAAGTTCAACAACTATAAAAAGGGGGACGGGGGGAAACGTCCCCCTTGTCGTCCCCCCGTGCTGGGGGACGCAGGAAATGGGGGGACGCGTCCCCTAGGGGGGAGACGCGTCCCCATGGAACACTGAATAATACTCACATACGACAACTCTTACTTACAAGTATCATCGACACATGCACACACATTCACATGTACATACATTCATATGCTTGTGCATTCATGCAAATGTGTCAAAGAATTGCCTACATCTATTCCTTACTCTAGACTTGTCGGAGCCCTCGTCAACAAACTGATTGAACACTTGGGTAGAAGCAATGAACGTAGCATTTGAATTTTGTCACACTCCTTCCACTTTCTCCCATCCCATACATCTTCTACAACTAGTTGCACTTCGAACTGTTGTCGATGAAACATTGTTCTTCGATTGCTTGCTCCACTTTGTGCAACTATCCACATCAGAAGTATGAGGGGCAACACTAGTCGCCACCTGTGTCGAGGGTCAAGGGTTTCAAAGCCTCCTTGCAAGGGGCATTTTGGTGGCCTCCTCGACCCACTTGCAAGACTCAAATCATTGCTTAGATGTTCAACTGCTACCAGACTACCTTGACAACACCCACCAGAGGGTTGCCTTGGACAAAATGCTTCAAATGATAGCTTCAGACATCAGTCGTCATCGGCCAGCCTGGGTTGGCAAGCCCAGGCAGCCAAACCCTAAACAATGGGTCTAGATGGCTAGGCCTGGATGACAATCTTTATCAACCAATCCTAGATTGCAAGCCCAAACATCCAATCATAGATGGAAAACCTAGACGGCATGCCTAGATGGCCAGCCCCAAATGAAAATCCCCATCGGCCAGTCCTAGATGGTTATTTTTGTTGACCAAACAACCTCTTTGTCAGGCGGTAGCTTGCAAATTCTCATCAGCAATGTAACCTTTGAAACCTTTGTCACAACTCCAAAGAGCAACAGCATAACTCAGGAGGGTGAAGCTTGACTTCATTCTGGGAAGAATTGGGCAATTTTTAGTTTCTTCTTGGACAACCTAAACTGCCAACTTCATGCAAGTAGTGCATCCTCGCTCTTGGACAACATCAAACGGTTGCATGTGTCCTAGTTCCATATTTCAAGCAGCCTCCAAACTACAAACAGCTTGTTTGTGCCCTAGGCTCAACATCCAAACAGTTCTCACATTGCAAATGGTCAGTCTGTTCCAATGGACAGCCAAGTACGGATGCTCCAACTGCTCTAGTGTTCTGGATAGTAGGAATATGGGTAATACATTCCAAGGGTCAGAATCCAATTAAATCAAGGTGGTGCCACCTTTTGATGCATGCAATGGATATATTCCTCAAATCAAGCTACCAAGTTGGAAAAATGAAGCAAGACAAGGAAGTTCATTGAGCAGATAAGGTTGATTCATCAGAAAGTCCTAGAAAGGCTTAAAAGGTCTCAAGCAAAGTACAAAGCAAGCATGATCAACATAGAAGAGGCCATTAGTTCAAAGTGGCAGAGATGATTTTGTTGTATTTAAATAAAGAGCGACTCTAGGACCCAAGAGAAAAAATAAAACCAGTTATGTGTGGTCTATTTGAGATCATGCAATTTGGAATGCATTCAAACTGATCCTTATTTGACACATGTATATGTATTCAGTTCCGATTGTCAGAAATCTGGAACTCTTTGAACCTTTTATGTTAGATGAGGAAGAGGAAGAGCAAGCGCTCCCATTGTTTGAAGACTCGGCACCTGACTTGCAAGAAAAATTTGAAGATACCATCCTCCAAAAGAAGTTAATACATGCAAAGGATAAGGACTTCATTTTTCTTTTTTAAAACGCATACTCAGCCAGCCCATCTTTTTCAGTCCGTCTCCATCTCAAAAATGAAAAACCAGTTGGAATCCACAAAAGTATTATTTTTGATGCTGTAGTTTGGGTTCTAGAAGAGGGCATATGAGAGAGTTATGAGCTGATCATTGACAGTTTAGCAGACTCGGGATAAGAGTCCACAATGTGTACAAGCTTGGGAGCATCATTCAGCTGATTAGTTTGATATAACCATATTTTGTTGAGGACTACTATTTATTGTTTCCTTGTGGAGTATTTTTACCCTGGAAGAGCTTTCACCACATTAAAATTGGTGTTTCAGATTGTGCACTGGCTGCTCTTTTGCTTTCTTTCTTGTAGTTTCAGTTCTTATGTGGCTACATGGCTGGGCATATTATTCTTGTCACTAGAACATGTACTCTGATTATAAAATTGACACTACATGGAATATGAAAGTACAGGTGTTTGATTTCAGTTGTAAAAAAAAATTAGAAAGCCCATGTGATGAATTTAATCTGCTGTAGAGTTGTGGTATTCTGAATCAACAATATGTAGACTTGGGAAGTCAACCTCAAATGGCTGAGGTCAACTTCTAAAAGATTCAGATTTGACAAGGTTCTTTTCTGAGAAGAAGTAATAGAAAGGTTATTGTGTCTGGTTGTATATTTCATATTAAAAAAAATAACGAATTTTTTTCTTACTTGGTGAAAGGGTGGGGGAATCTTGGACAGATAGTTTATACTTAAAAATGAGAAAGCAAGAAATGTTTGGACACTAAAACTGTAAGTACTGTGCATTTATCTATTTGGCAACAGCAAAGAAGAAAATGCTTACATAATAACTGTTGTCAATTTTGCCACATTTTGTCTAAGGGGTAAAATTTTGAAAAACTGCTGCACTGTTTTCATGCTTGAATCCTCTCTCCTCTCTTTCTCTCCTCCAAGATCGGCTTCGCTCAAATGGAGGGCCGAACCCCAGCTTCGCTCGATTTCGGAGCGAATGACAGCTTGAGTGAGGAAACCACGATGAAAAGCCCAAAAATCGGCTAAGGCATAGAGGTCTCCAGTTCGCCCCCAGGAGTAGCGAACCTCGGGTTCGCCCGAATTGCCAGCGAAGCCCAGCTTCGGGCCCTTCTGGGAGCGAAGTGCAGAGGGGCGTAAAAACTTGCTAAGACAGGGTTGATCCCTGGTTCGCCCGAATCCGCAGCGAACCCCAGTTTTGGGCAGAAGGCACACCGAACTTTGGCTTAGGCATCGTTTTAAGTGAAGTGCAGCCTGGGTGGTGCAAAAAAGGACTAAGGCATGAAGCGTCTCAAGTTCGCTCCAGGAGTTTGCAAACCTCAGCTTCGCTCGAGGTTTTGGGCGAACTACAACCCAAGCAATGGAAAAATAGCTAAGGCAGGAGGAACCTAGAGTTCGCTCCAAAACCGGCGAACCTCAACTTCGCTGTTTTTTCTGAGCGAACCATAGCTTAAGTAATGAAGGGACGCTGGCCAAGGCATGAAGGTGCTCAAAGTTCGCTTCCAAAGGGGAGCGAACCCCAGCTTCGCCCAACTTTTGGGCGAAGCTCAGATTGAATGTGCAAATAGTTTGAAGGCATAAAGGGCCCAGAGTTCGCCCTCTGCAGGAGCGAACCTCGGCTTCGCTCTTCCCCAGGGGCGAAGTGCAGCGCCAGACAATGAAAAACTTAAGGCACCGAGACCTCAACTTCGCTCTATTTCCGAGCGACTCTCAGCCTCGCACCGGTTCTCCAGCGAACCTCGGCCTCGCCTCAAGCCTGAGCGATTCTCGGAATCCCAAGCTCCCAATTTCGGGCTTCAGTCCCAGCGACGCTGAGCTTCGGGCTCAAATCAAATGAACTTCAGGCCCTATTTCGGGCGAACTCCAGCAAGGGCGGGCGAATTCCAGCAAAGGCGTTTCTAAACGCTAAGGCAGCAGCCGAAGGGGCACCCTAGCAGTGAAAGAAGGTAGGTGGGCATTTAAGGCGCATCCATGGCGCACGAGTCCGAGTCTCCTGCCCATCCCATCAGGACGGCCATGTCAGGTCCCGGAAAAGGCTCCAAAGGGCAAGATGCACCAACCATATTATTGAGGTATGTTGCCTCAACTGCAACGCCCGTCCGGAGCCGTTCTAAACACAAGTGAACTGCAAGGATCGTCCAGAGCCGCTGTAAGCACGAGTGGGCAGAATACCATGGATTCTCTTCTGCTGACAAGGGTCGAATCTCAACTGCCCCGGCAGTTTTGGGGGTTGGACATTAATGTAATCAAGGGGATTTTCCTCTATAAAAGGCAGCTTAATGTAATGTAATAAGGGGGGAACATCTTGCTAAAGAGCTGCTGTACTTGGATTTTGCTTCAATATTAAGACTCCTGGTTCTGATTCTGGACTCCTTTTCTGTGTATGATGCCTTCTATGCTTATTTCTGTTAATTTTGTTTCTTCATTTGCATACAGTAAATTCTGCAATCTGGATTTAAGTGTGTGATTAAGAACGAAATCTGGAATTGTTGAAGGATACATATCAGGGTGTGTGTTCAGTTTTAGTTTCTATTATGTTCATAATATTGATTGTTGCTGGTTCAAGTAGTAGTTAGTAATTGTGTTGCCTGTTCTTCCCCTTGGAACCATCTACATTTCCCATTTCTTTCAGTTATTTATTTCTTTCAGCAATTTCCCGATTCCTTTCCTGTTCCTTAATCTGAAAACCCAGTGTAGTGTAGTAAAGGAGCCAGCCTTCTCTGGAGATTGGCACGGAAGGCATCCCTTCCTTCCGGCCTTTCAATCTGTTGGGCGGGTCTAGGGCGCATAAATAGACCAAACCCTTTCCTAGTGGCAGATTCGTAACCAGCAATAACTTAGAATATACTACTTTGTAATTACTAAGGTAAATTTCCAAACAAAATCAATAGCATTGGAAAACAATGAACGGCCATAAAATATCTGAATCTAATATCCCAAAAGCAAAAATAAAATAAAATAAATGCTTACAAAGATGCTAAATAAAACATTGAATCTCTCTAGCACACACTCACTTCCTATGTGACAAGGACTTCCCTTAACAGAAATGAGAAGAATAATAAGTACACAAGTGTATTTTTTTTTAATTCAATGGTAAGTTGAACAATCCACATGCAATGGAATTATCATGTCTAAGCGGTCATACCTTGCCTAAAAAGCATTCGATCAATGTTGTCAATGCGCCTTTGTACAAGTTGCAAGGTTGAATTCAATGACTGAACTCGCTTACATAAACCGGGAAGCTTGGTTGCATGCTGAGTAATACATGGTAGGGGTGCATCTTCCAACAGTTTGTCCAGTTCTGACTCACCAAACAAAAGAAAAAAAGTCAACCCTGAAGTTCTGTTTCAAACAAACATTCTCGCTTCCCAACAAGAGGAATAACATTAAAGAAAAGACAGATAATAGATACTTTTGTCAATACATAATTTCATTATTTCAGTGGCTTTTTCCTAATAATAAGTAATTGGAAATTCTGCTATTATCTTATATTCCAACAGTCCATCCAGTTGACTCACCAATAAAAAGAATATTAATAAAGGACACTTTGAAGTTCTCTTCCAAAGAAGTTCAAATTCCCAAGAAAATATATTTATTTAAGGAAAAAAAGAACTAAATATTTAAGTTAAATTGATGATATGAGGTTGAAACAGGCCCACCCGCACTACATCATGACCACATTATCGCGGTGTTTCAATGAACCACATTTTCATGGTATCATAATAAATCATATTATCTTAGGTCGACTTATTGTAGAAGTGTCCATCACAATGCAGGAATTGCAATTGGGTCACGCTCATATGATGGCTTCCCATTTACCATTGCTCCATAATGCCTTGGACTAAATGTTAAGGTTCACCCATTGGATTGAAACCTTGGCTTACAATGTGAAACTCCTCCTTTCCCATGGCATTCCCCAAACCCACTAAGTTAAATGTTAAAGGTTCACCCATGGATTATAACCTTATCTTGTGGTGTGAAACTCCTCGCTCCCCACTGCTTGCCCCAAAGCTATTGGGCAAAAAGGAAAAGAAAAATAAAAAGGAATTAATTATTAATCAATAGATCATTTCATGCTTTTTCCTACAAGCAGCATAATATAGTAAAGTTTAAACTTCAAAGACACATCTGCATCACTTACCAACCAAAAACTTCAAAATTTTACATACTTCAAGCTAGTTTCCTCAAAGAAGAGGAATAAGACTGGTGACAGCATACTTACGGTTGAAAAAAATAACGATTTTGTACATTTTGCAGCACAATAATTTTCTGACAACACTGGGACTTGAACAAATTTCGATGCACCTTGTGGAGGAGGGGCATATGAGACATGGAAAATAAAGGATTAATAGAGAAAATCAAATACAAACAGAAACCATACCTGCAAGCATTTTTACCCGCAAAAATATTAGGACTTCGTCAAAAATTGTTTGGAGAACTCGACTTGTGAGCTACAAGAAAAAGAAGTACATTGTCAAGTTCCCATCTAATGTGACCCCCAATTTTCTCTGCACCCCTCACTCATTCTTCCAGCAACTGATTTCTAATAATTTATTATTTTCTTGCTGTGAAAAAGTGCCCTTTGCAAACTACAAAGGACTCAATTCCATGAGATTCTTTTGAGAACCTTTTTAACCTTCACTTTCCACACTCCATGCCTGAGTCAACCCCATAATCAACCCAACACTCCCAACATGACTTCTAAGGCCACTGCCACCATGTGATCCATCACTACCCACATTCATTGCACCCAACAACTCCCATCAAATAATGCTTGAATTTATCTCAACAGCTCTCCCAACCTAGATATATACAGATATATTTTTTCCACTCTTGAATTAATTTTTGCCATCACTTCTAACTCAAAAGGCTTTGCAACTCTTCTCAACTAAGTTTTGTGTCTGCATGAGTTCTCATCATCATATCTCTGCTAAGCTCCTCCAAGTTTATAAATATTTCCTTTCAAATCATTTCCAAATTTTAAATAGGCTTCAAATGCAAGCCTCTTTAGTCTCAAATGTTAGTTTTCAGCTCAAATATTTTTATCTCTTTTGATTAAATTCTCTGAAAAAACGGTTTTCTAATTGTCTCCTTCCCAAGGATGTCTGTGTTCCTTACCCACATGCTTTATAGCCTGGTTGAGAAATTTTGGCTTCAAATATCTTGACTAAGGAGATAAAACTTTACAACCACTGAAAAAGGAAGGCTCATGTAATAAACTGGTTTTTCTTTTTCCCAATTCCACGGTCTTGATTCTGGTACTCGAGTATTTTCTTTTCAATCACAGTAAAATTCAAATGCAGAATCGAAAAAGCTGTTTTGTGGGATGAACATTTTATAAGGAAAGACACATTTGCCTTTATATCCTCCATTTCCTTCACTTCTGTGGCAATCCTCTCCACACCTTAACAAAAGAAAGTGCCAAGTCACATCCCATACTTAGAAATTTTTCCCTTGCAGACATGGGATATTGCAGGATGAGGACTCCACAAAGGAAATGCAAAACAACCAATTGCTCTTTACTCCAAATCCCCGCACCCAAATATCTCTTCAACAATTAGGAAAATTGAAATGTGTTGAGATCTAATATGGTAGGTTGCAGACTTGATGACCCCAAGACTGAAAATTACTTTCTGCCTTCACATTTTTTATGAGATAGTGATTTTTCCAGTGCGGACTGCAGGTTTCTAAAGCACTAAGCTAAAATGCTTCCTTCCAAAGTTTATTTCTCCACATCTCCCCCTTCCACACAAATAAAAAAGGAAAAAGAAAGAAAAAAAATCCTTGTGGGAACCTCACGTCATAGGTTGTTAGCTTGATGATCTGAACGCTAAAAGCTTTTCCCTCCTCATCTCATACTTAGAGCCCAACATTTAGTGATGTTTGTCATCATAGCTTAGCATATTTGCTGTTGCAGAAACCTTAACTCACAAGTTGCAAGATCCAGGAGAGGCCAGTGAAAACAACAATTTTACTCTTTCATTCTTAGTCTCTACATGGCACATCCACATGCCTCCACCCTTAATTAACATTTTCATGTGGAGATTCCTCATGAAAATGACAAAGTTACACGGTTTTTTAAACTTCTCTGCTTAAAGCAAGTTTTCCCCAAGTGATTTAATTTCTTCAGAGCACTCCTTCCAGCACATGAGGTCTAGAACAGTTGAAAGTCCAGCATCGTCCTCCAAAAAGAAGAAAATGAAGTACACTCCAAGGCCATCATTAGTTACCCAGTCAGGCATTGTACAGATCACAGACATGTTGATGGTGACACTTGATTATAATGCATAAATGGAAGATGTCACCATTAAGAAAACATACAAAAAGCTAAGGTATTCAGAGATTGTACAAGCCTTTGTCTTTGTGTTGTCATTTCTGCAACATTATATATATTTTGCTGTCCAGTAATTTCTGCTTCCCAGAAACTCTGTCCTTATTGTTCAAAATGCATTTTTCTCTCTCCTGAGTTTTGCTCTCAAAATTCTCTTGGCTGCACCTAAAGCACTGTGCAGTTGTTTCTGTTTACTTACCATGCAGGGCGCACACCTTTTGGAAAGCGAGGGTAGCTTGCTTTGTCCCTAGGCACGAGTTAAGTCGGCAGAGTGAGCAGAGCGCAGGCCAGTTTCGATCCGGAAGGCAGTAAACCTCGGCTTCGCAAAGCAAGAACGCTAAGTGTTGATGAAGGTTAAAGCGCAGTAATTCCCGACGCAATGCCTTTGCGCTCAACCTGAGGAGCGCATTACTGTTGCGCACCAAGTATTAGCGCAAGACAAACTTCATGCAAAGGAGAGCGCAACGCCGTTTGACTGGTCAAAGCGCACCAACAGCCAACGCAATGCCTTTGCGCTCTGCCTGAGGAGCGCAACCCACTTTGACCGGTCAAAGCGCAGCACCAGGTTTTACGGAAAACGACTAAGTGTCGATGAAGGACGTTGCGCTCATTTCTACAAGCGCCAAGTTGTTGCGCTCCCATTCAGAGCGCTTCCTGCTTTGACTTTTCAAAGCGCAGCGCAGCTCCCAAAGAGAAGACCCCAGGATGTTGCGCTTGGTTTTCGGAGCGCCAAGCAGTGTCGCACTTGATTTGAGCGCAATGCCTTTTGACTGGTCAAAACCCAACACTGTTTCCAAGGCATCAAGGCGTTGCGCTCCATTTCTCCAACGCAAGGCAAATGCGCAACAAGCTTGCGCGCTTCAGTTGTTGACCGTTCAACGTCGGCACGCCTCCCGATGCCCCAGACCCTTGCGCTCCATTTCTCCTGCGCAAGGCGTTTGCGCTCCATTCTCGTGCGCTTTGGCAATTGACTTTTCAACGCCAGCACTACTTCCTGTGCGCTAGGGACTTGCGCTCCATTTTCGAGCGTCGGGCAGATGCGCAATGGGTTAGCTGCGCTTCGCCTCTTGATCTTTCAACTCTGGCGCTGGTCCCGAGGCAGCAAGGTGCTTTCGCTGCAGTTTTAAGAGCGCGAAGCAGTTTTAGGCCAGGAAACAACGAAATATAAGCAGCGCTTGCATCTAGCGACTATTCTTTTTCAGCCCCCTCGCCAGAATTTCTCAGAAGTGCTTCCCATCAGCGAGTCAAGGTGTATCCTTATCCATCCAAGCACAGTCGGTCTGAGAAGTTTCCAGACTGGACGTTCCAGGATTTCAAAATCTTATCTTTCACGAAAGCGGTTCCAGCGAGTGAGGAGGCAGCGCCAGCAAGCCAAGCCTGTCAGAGCATTGAAGGGGTTCAACTGCATTTCAAGGAGTCATCGGTCCCGGCCATGCCTAATTACTATTTCATGACTGTAATTCCTTAAATCTTATCTTGGCTGCCACCGCCACATTTTGTAGGTGCGCATTAAATATTTCAAGCGGCAGAATTCTCTATATAAGCCTGCTATTTTATTGTAAAATGATGGATGTTTGCTAGAAGCTTGATGTAATCTGAATTCTGCTATCAATACAGCTGATGTCTGGCTCTAACTCTGGACTTCTATTTTGTGTGTATGTCTTCTATTGCTTATCTTCTATTAATTCTTTAGTTTATCTGTAGGCTTGAATTCTAGTAATTGGATTTAGCTTCTGATAAAACAGGAACCCTGGAGTAGCCCTGGAGATTACGCATGTTAGATGCCTAGTTTTAATTTTTGTTAGTTGTCTGTATTGAGTGCTATTTGATTCGGTGTGCAGTAGAGTTATAGTGCTGTTAGTTCATCACCCCTGTTCTATCTGGCCTGTGGCCATATTTCCCATCCTTTTCAGTCATTTCCCATTCCTTTCCAGTTCTTTAATCTTTAATCCCCCCATTTAGAATAGCAAGGGAACTAGCCCATCTCTGGAGATCGGCACGGGAGGCATTTCTTCCTCTCGGACTTTCAATGTTGGCCGGGTCTAGGGCGCAAGAATAGACCATTTCATACCTAAGGCAGATCTCTGACCAACACTTTGATGCTACTTTCAGTTGTTCAGAGTCAGTCTTGAAATGTGTGAGACATTTGGATGCTGACACTTATACCATCTTGAGTCATTGGGGAAAGGTTTTCGCCAATATGAGTCCTTCAATATTTTCTTCCTTGTTTGATCTGCCAATTCTTAAAAACAGTGTGGTTTCCCTCACAAGGGCACAAAGTTAAGCAGAATGGGAAAAGAAGAAAACAGTATAACTTCATGTCATCGGCAAAAATTGTCACACCAAGAAACTCAAAATATCCAGGCAATTTTGAAATATGAGAAGCCAAGATTTATTTAAAAATCCAGTGATTCTATCGTTCTCCTTAACAGCATTGGGGGAGAAAGTGAATCGAATTTGTTCAGACCATAGATGTTCCTCTTCATGAACTTCATATTTGCACAAACCAGAAAGATATATTGGGCAAGATTGATCAGTGAACGGTTAATATTCTGTAAACAAGAACTTTCTACATAACCTCTTGTTTTATATTCTCCTAAGGTATATTCCAAATTATAGAAGTTTCGGCATTGAACGGAAAATAAAAAAGATTCTACCTGTACCTGAATGTTTTCCTAATTTTCATGCAAAGAACTACTGTGCTCATCCCATACTTTTGTATGATTACTTTTTCAGACCAGTAATTGAGTATCTAAATAGAAATGAGAACACCAAATTTTCTGATATAGCCATGAATGCTACTGCATCGTATGCAGACTGGTATGTACAGGAAGCCACATTTACTTACCTCAAAGTTTTTGGGACTAAGAGCATGTCATATGCTCTTCCCATCAAACCAACAGATAATTTGGTTTTGATGGAATTCTCCAAACAAAAATAACTCTTTTAGAAATGCTACATGTCCCAACACTTGAAAGGATCTACAAATTTTTGTTGCACCATTGAGGAATATACATGTAGGTCTACACAGGGCATCGGTAATCTTGAAGCAAAGGTTCAAGAATTCTCATTCGAATTTGTCATAGAAAGAGTTAGTTATGAATCTTATGATAGAATAAGATCTTTAGAAACACCAATCATAAGAGATCAAAAGTCCTTTTTCACAATGCAAAAGATCAAAAGGACATTTGAGCCAACTATGATGGAAATTTGGGAGCCAAACAATGAGCTATTGATGGCACAGGTTTTCCAAGATGGATAAAAGTTGTGAATGAAATTGAAATATTCCAAGACAATTAATCTAGTAATGATGAAGAGAAGATCAAGATGATACCCCTAGAGAAAGAAGGGCAACCCCAGAGAAAGAAGGGCAAATGAAGATGAGGACCTCAGAACCAAAGAAGCTGAAAAATCAGATAACGATGAATTGGAAATTCTAGAAGATAAGGTTGGAACTGCTGAAGATTCTGAACAAATTGAAGAGGGAACACAATGATAATGAATTGTACATAGTAGTAAGGAAATTCCAATGACCAAATGAGACAATTCGCCTGTGAGAAAGCCTCAAATCGGTTCAAACCTATTTTAGGCTGTGAAATTTGGAAGAACTCTATCCCAAGGCAAGAGTTTTACAAAGGCAAAGTGGTACGCCTGATTCTCAGAAACCATCATTAGAAACCTCTTCTGCAGTAGGGGGCAAAACAAGGAAGGCCATTCCTAAAGAACTGTAGTTTCAGGAGAAACTGATGATGGTAATAATGGTGGAGATGATGACAATGATTAAAAGAAAAAGCAAGAAGACCACTCCAGTCCTAAAAAGAAAAAACCAAAGATGATGAAAACAAAGATGAATCTCCAAAACAAAGGCCTAAGGATACTGGTAAGGATCAATCAAATACTGGAAACGAGCAATCCAAGGGCAGAGCTTTGGTTGCAATGAAATCTTCAGTTGACAAAGGAGATGAATTTCTTTTCAAAGCTTAAGAAATGAAACAGCAGCTTACTCAAGTAAGGAAGTGATCAGATATGTCTGCTCTGCTCAAGACAAGTCTCATACCCATCAAGAAAAAGCCTATCAAGGCAAAGTACAATATGATCAGGAGAGAAATAAATTAGTTATGAAACAAGCAACTCCCAGACCAAAGATTCCAGCAAATAAGAGATTGACCAAATAGGACTATGAAATTTCCACTCATGAACTTTCCCAATTAGATGGACAAGGGACAATAGGTCTTTGGGAGTCAACTCTTGAACTCGCCAAAGACAACTTCATGGAATTAGAAGAGAAATTAGTTAAATTCAAAGCCAGAAGAGATTACCTAGTAAAACGGGTCAAGCAATTTACTATGTCAGGAAAAAAAGGCATGAGATATTGTTAAAGAAAAAAGTGAAAGTATAATGTCAGTGGCAAGACAGATAACGCTGAGGATAAGATAAAAGCTGCCCTAGAGAAAGAAATGGGAAAGGAAAATGGCGATAAACTTGAAGTAGAAGGATCTACACGTGTCTCAAACACTGTTACTGGTGAAAAGGACAGTTACAAAGAATTAGAGCACGTAGTAGTCATAGAAAGATAAAAATTGAAATTCATAGAAAGACTCCTTTAAAAATTGAAATCCTTGTTAAGGGAATCATGTCCTATCTGCAAAGGACACCTCAAGTTATTAAGAAAATTTGCTGAATCTGTGAAGAGCATGAGAAAAGAAGGGAAGGATTATGTATCCTGTATGCAGCATTTGGTAGATATGTCCACTTTCGTCATGAATGAAAAACATTTAAAGATTGATTTTCTTGTAAAACTGAGCAATCCAATCTTCTGGAGAGGGAAGGTGGAGCGGCAAAAAGAAATACTCCTCTAAACAATTGGAGTATATTTTAATTGGCATGAAAAGCTTAACACTATAGCAGGAGAGATGGATGTTACATATAAAAACAATGGTATTATTGTAATCGCAGATGAAGATGTATTAAAAGAGGATGAAGATACAATTATGACAGAAATAGAAAAATCTTGGAAATGGAACTATTTGAAGTTAAAAACCTTCGATGAACATACCAGAAAAGTATTACCGAATCAACTGGCCACAACGGAGTTCAACACAGGTTCCAAACTAGCAAGATGATCTAAGACAAGTTGAAGAAGCACCAGAGATCCATGATATGCAAGCGCTGAGTATTGGCAAAGTGGGTTAACATTTGGTCCAATACCTCCTACAGAAAGACAAAGACAAATAAAAGGCAGACAATAAGAAACAAGCCGAGGATGGAGCTGTGGAGGGGCCCAGCTCATGAATTACCCTGTTCCATGATTTATGTCCAAGTTGTCCAAAGCATGTCTCAGTATTTGCTGAAGCTAGAATTTTCAAAAGTGGCTTGTTAAGTGACTAGTTTGTGATTAAGACTTTAGTTAAAATTAGTTAGCATAAGTTAGTTATTCTATAAAACTAACTCATTAGGTTACAAATAGGAGAAGTTAAAAGAAGATGACATTCCACATTCCACTTCTCGGAGAGAATATGAGCAAAACACTACATACATTCTCAAGCAAAGCTCCATGTATGCTTTCATGAGAAAGTAACGCAAATGGTATTGCTCAACCTGTCTGTGATAGCTGTTCTATCCCTTCACATGTCACTTTATGTTTGTAGTTGCTATTGATAAAGAGATTTCTATATTTTGAATATGAAGTTGTTGCTTTTGAAAGAGATATTTCTATATTTTGAACATGGAGTTGTTTTACTTTTCTGTTGTTTTTAGATCCCTTATTACATTTTGAATTCAGTGGATTCTTATGAATATGAATATATTCTTACATGCAAAGGTTTCTTTAAATTATCTGCAATAGTTCTCCCTTATCTTTGCCTTAAGCTGTGAACAGTGTTTGTTATTTCTTTCTATTTACAAGAAACTTTTTCCTACTGAAGATTTATACAACCCCATAATTATGGAGTACGTCTCCCACTTTTGAATGTATATACTGTTGATTTTATTTCAAATAAATAAAAATTCTAAAAATACAGATCTTCTAAAGGGAACCACCCCTTGTAAAACTTTCATAATGGGTTTCAGTTTAATGTAAAATCAAGAAACCCACTCCTATTGAAATTGCAAAATTGCAAACCAACACACACAGTCACATTACTCAGCGGTGACTCATGAGTCAAACACAACTCAGGTAAAATGTGAATTAAGCAATAAAAACTCGAAAAAGAAAAACTCTGACATGTCAAAACCCCTTTTTTGTTTGGGGACTCCCTCTTTTCTTACTACCTATATGCACAGTCTTACTGAAACTCAAGTAGCAAACCATGCTACCTTTGATATCTTATCGCCTAACATATAAATGACATCTTCATTGCGTCAAATGCTTCAACCCCTGCACTTTGCTCCTCGGAATAAGTTGGAATGGCAAGCCACTCTCTACTGGTACCTACTTCAAGGAAGTGGGTAATTTGACTCGGTCATCGGCCAGCAGGGTTGAGCTCTATATACAAGAATGTCTTCTGTAGATTCAATTGCCACCAATCCCCAACTCTGCCACCTATGCTGCAATAGCAGGAACAGCGGATGGCACATAGCCCCATTGCCTCTGGCAGCCCCTCTACTGCATTCAACTACCAGAAATCTCCCTGCTCAGTTGTTCCCAGATGAGTGCAGAGAGAAGCGTTCCCTGTGAATAGAAATCTTAAAAAACTTCTAGGTGCTGAAAGACCCAAATCACTTGACATTTACCTAATTCATTATTTGCCAAAACATTAATTTCCCTAATAGGACACATCCTCCATATATCTTACTGCAATCACAGCATGTGTCACTCTTGACACCCGAGTCATAAAGTGAACTTTTATAGTATAGCCAAAAAAGAGTATGTTACTCAGTACCCCTTTTGTGGGGACCAAGAAGTGTGGGGATGGCATGAAGAAACGCCTAAATTTTGGTAAAAATGTGATGGCAAAAGGGCCGACTATACAAAAATATTAGAAACATAAAAATATAGAATTAAAAATTACAAATTAAAAAACATTTTAAAATGCACAAATTTGAGTTAATCAGTGGTTTTCTCAATTATTAAACAGCACTCATAGACAAAATGAAAATATAGTGATGTATTATTTGAAGACTATAGTAACTGGTTCAACGTGATTAAGCCACTGCACTGCCAAGGGTACTGATGTTGGAATTCACAATATTTTCTAGAAACAACTGAAGCAAACCATTCACTCAAATCATATACAAAAAGCATAAAAGGACAAAAAGAAAGTGAGAGACACAGAAATTGAGGGTGCCCATGAGCACCGTAAATAATCACTGTATTATCTGTGGATAAGGATCACAACAATTCGATGCAATGGATGGAGTGGAGGGGGAGTATTTATACCAATACCAAAACCCCAATTACATATGAAGGGGTTTAAGGTTAATTAAAAGTTATAAGGTGGGTTTAACCATATGACAAGGTTAATCGTGGCCCATAGGGCTTACATAATAAAATATTATAATAAATTAAATACAATTGTACAATGTTTGCTATAGGCCTGTACAAGATTACACCATACAATGTCAGCCTTGGCCAAAAGTCAGATTACGCTTCCAACAACCCTTCATAATCTAAACTGAGCGGCCAAGCAAAGAAGACATTAGTGACAATAATATCTTCCCCCCCATAATGGATGCTCTAGTGGGCTTTTGCACAAGGTAGACTCATTTGAATCCCCTTCATCATTTGAAATTCACTGCTGCAAAAATGCCTCTGCACAAGAATCTCCTTATGTTGGACTTTAGTAATCACTACCACTATCAGATACTCTCGCACACATCCAAAGAACGCTTCTACTAAGACTCCAAATGAGGAAGAGGCGTCAAGAGTACCATCTCTAAATAAAGATTGCTTCAATCTTCTATGGTCGCATAAAGTAAAAAGCTGGAGGCATAGCTTTCCCTTTAACAACATACATCACCTTATTCGGAAACATCATTTTGCCCTTAGGCCACCTGAGTTTCGTCACCAAAAGAGGCTTTGCATGGACCTGCTTAAGAAAAGAGCTATTACAAACTTCCAAGAGTACCTGGACAAAGAATAGAAGAAAGAAATCATGAAAGATTAGATCTTCATGAATAAGTTGAATCAATAGCCCAAAGGAGGAAGAGGGATTGACTAAAGCACATTCTGAATCCTTTTCTTGTATGCCTCCAAAAGACTCAAAACCTACTACAATTGTCACAAATCCAACTACATCTTCCAAAAAAAATAGACCAAAGATTCTAATTGCATAAAATATGGTAAATTTGCCCTTTCAAAATAGGGCAATAGGTATTGAGGACTATTTTGCACAATTCGGACCCTAATACTGGAACAGATCCGTAAACTTTCACCAATGGGTAGAGCTCAAAAAATCATGCAATTTGAAGAAAAAAAAGGGGGCTCAAAACGCTTCCGTATGCAAAAGTTATGGCCTCTGGATGATTTTCCCAAACAGCCCCCAAAAATGCAAATATTAAAGCCTCAAACCTTACAAAAGTAGAAACCAATCGCTTGTTGCCACTTGGCGTTCTATGATTTGCTAGTGTCCACCGATAATTCGCCACCTCAATGCGTCTAAACTGTACCTGCGACGAGTGTCCTCTCCTAATTGGTTGGGGTCATATAGATAAGTAAAAATTGGGTATATGTGATGCTAAGGACAGCCATGTGGGCTGTAATGTCATCTTCCATCTCAAAAAGGGCATAGAGCATTGGAGGGACTTGAACCATGGTCTCTCTGGTGCTAAGCACAACACATTGGCAAAGTCGCCAAGGCCACCTTTGGGAAGGGAAAGCCCTTCCTCATTACATAGACCTCCTTCGATTGGCGGCAATAGAAACAAAAGGGTTGACCAATGCAAAGTGTAGGCAAGCAAATTGACATGTCTACATAATCAATGAATAAGTTTTGTCATTTTGTGTTATTTTGTAGTTCGTATGCAAAGTGTTTGACGAAATGCATACGTATAATTAATAAAGTCATAAAGTGAGTCATGAAATAAAATGTAAATGTAAGTCAAATGCATGTCAAATGTAATTTAAGAAAATGATGAGGTGTCGGGTAGTTAATTGGAGGACGCAACTACCTTCTCAGTTGTATAAATAAGACCATTCCCTCATCCATTCAAGGTTGGCATGGTATCGAAGGTTGGTACGGAAGGTTGGTATTATACGTTGGAATTGCACATAGTAGCAAAAGTTGGGTGAAATCAAACGTGAGACACTGGGCTGTCTAAACTACTATGCCGAGCAGACTAAACTGCTATGCCAAGCTGTTAAACTATTGTGCCAGGAAGTCCGAATTGTTGTGTCAAGCAGTCTGAACTGTTGTGCTAGGTTGTTTGACTATCATGTCAGGTCATCTGAATGTTGTGCCATGCAATTTTAACTACTATGTCGGGTAGTCTAAATTGTTGTGTTGGGTTGTTTGAATGTTGTGTCGAGCAGTCTTAACTATTGTGCTAGGTGATCTGAACTACCGTGCTAGGTAGTTAAAAATTTTAACTACCGTGCTCGGTAGTCTAAACTGCTGTGCTAGGCAATCTGAACTACTGTACCAAGTAGTCTGATATATGTTGTGTGTGCAATGTATGCATTGTAATTGTAAGTTATTCACATTGTATATTTTGTTCATTTAAGTGGTAATGGAATTGTGTTGCAGTATGTTGTATTCCATTTCTACACATGGTTCAAACACAAGACCCCATCTTCCTAAAAGCCTCATGTTGTCTATCCATCTACCGCGTGCATTGATGATGCAATGGCTGAACTTTCCATAGAAGACCAGTCGTTTTTGCGACTACAAAAAGGATGGGCATGATTTGGACCCACAAGCATGAAACGAACTTCTAACTCAGGCTCTTAGTAAGCCAACCTTTTAACGTTCCTTCCTCTAACCATAATGTTCGCCCTACCATTTGTGTAGGGACACAACCCTTCTCCTTGAAGAAGGGCGTTGTATGCTTCTGTTCACACGGGTTCCAAGCCAAAGCCAAAGGGCAGGAAAGAGCATCGTTTCAAATTCAAATTTTGACACACTCAAACCAGCCTCCAAGGAGATCCAAAAAATGGTCTTTTGAACCATTTGATACTTCAAATTCGGAGTAGAAGTAGACCATAATCTTTTCCTTCTTGAGTTTTGAAACTTTTTTTTAGGAAGAAAAACAAGGTTTTTCTCCAATACTCTCGGAAAGATGAATAAAACAAATAGGTTAAAAGCTCATTTTTATCTCTTTTGCGGAAATAGCTTATGAGACTTCGAGGAGAAAGTCGTCCTAGGATTCAGAAGAAAGATTGGAACCTTTGAGTAGCACTTCTGCGTGACCAAGTGAGGCAGCTCCATACCCACTTTGATACCATGTTGGAATTCACAATATTTTCCAAAAACAAACAAAAGCAAACCATTCACTCAAATCTTATACAAAAAGCATAAAAGGACAAAAAAGAAAGCAAGAGACACAGAAATTGTGGGTGCCCTTGAGCACCATAAATAATCATTGTATTATCTATAGATAAGGATCACAACACTCTAATACAATGGATGGAGTGCTGGGGGGTATTTATACCAATACCAAAACCCCAATTACATAAATGAATTTAACCTAAGCCGACATAACAAGAGGGCATAAGGTTAATTACAAGTTATAAGGTGAGCTTAACCATGACAAGGTTAACCATGGCCCATAGGGCTTACATAATACAATATTAAAATAAATTAAATATGATAGTACAATGATTGCCCTCAAGCCTATACAATATTATATCATACAATGTTGACCTTGGCCATAAGTCAGATTACACTTTCAATAGCTCAAGGGTGCTCTTCAAGGAATCATGATCATATTCTTGTTTCTCATGATGCATTTTTCAATTCTCTGTAGTTGTCCCAAAACATCCAAAAGTATTATATGGCAATGTCATGCTTTCACTGTATGTGCATAAATGGATTGCAGAACTTCTTTAGAGATGTTGGAGTTAAAATCTTTAGAGATATTTAGTAGTGAGTTTCAACCTTCAAAAGAAGCCATGGAGGCACCCATATATTTGCATTCTTGTCTCACTAAAAAGTCTTTAAGTTTTGGAATATGGAAGGAATTAAGTTTCCAAAATTCAGTTGTTTATCTAATCTGACAACTCTATATTATGCAAACAACTCTCCATATTTCAGTTGTGCAGGCACCCATCCATTTGTATTCTTGTCTCTCTATATCAAGTTTCCAGATTTAAACTGTGAAACACTGAATATTACATGGGGGACGCTTAGGCGCTGCCTCTTGTCCCCTACGCATCCCTACATAAATGAGGGTAAGGGGGGATGGCTGGGGGGCATTCACACTGTGTCCCCCTGTCCATATCATCATCCCCTAAAGGACGTGTCCCATGGATATACAACCCTGGGGATGCGTCCCCATGTAACATAGAAGAAAAACAGATTCTTCTCATTGAGTTTGGCCAACAGACTTCTCCTGTAGGTATCTGGGTCCTCCAATGACCTATTTAAGGCCCAGTAATTCCCAAAAAGGGCATTTTATGCATTCTTTTTGTATTATTGAGACAGGTTCTAGAAGAAGGAAGGGTAAACAAGTGCAGCAGATCATTTATTAATTCATTACAATTCAGTTTTTTGAATCAATTTATTATGGGAAAATGTTCTTATAGTAGCAGCTCCATATTTAAGAAATTAGAGTTTGGCAGTGTGTATAAAGGGCCTTTTTCAACAAATTTCAATTGTTTATATACTTGATAATGGGTGCGTGTTGAACTATAAGTTATTCATTTGACTAATTTGAGATTAAAAAATTATATTCTCATGCGTATGAAATCAAATACCTTTGGGATGAAAATACCCAATTTATCAATGAAATTTTCAATATTTTATGGATTTTTCAGTTGTCAAGTTTTTTTAGAATTCAATATACAATTGTCTATTACTGCTTATTATGACATGTCATTTTGCACTCTTTATGACGTTATAGTGCCCTAGTATGTTTTTTAAATACCAATATTTTATTCATTTGAATTCTGCCAAGTCTCTCCCCAAGTTTGGATATCAAATCCTGATGAGTCTTGCTGAATTCCAAGTGACTGGACTTGCAAAGTCCAATTCATTTACTATGGAAAAACAAAGCAAAACATAACAAGCTGTTCCTGCCCACGCTCTCCTCCTTGTCTCTAACCACAGAAATGGTAGAACATCATTACAACATAACATGGCCCCCACTTGCCTCTTTCTTTAACTTCTATACGCAAAATACACCAAGATATCAGAAGCAACCTAAAATATTGACTGGCTGCTCCCTTTTACTTATATAAGCCACAAGCAAGAAGATAAAATCTCCATCCAACATTTCCAGTTCAACAGAGAAGTTTTCTCTCTCCAATTAAAGTCATCTCCCATCAGGCCCATTCCTTTCAACAGCCAAGCAGGCCAAACCATACACAAAAAAATTAAAATAAGACTCCTGATAGAAAAATACCAGAAAGTGTTCAGATTAGAAATAAGGAAATGGTGCCAAAGCTACCAATGTTTATGTCTTTAAAATAATTTGCATGTTTTTCTTACTCTTCCTTTTACAAGATTAAAAACTAAAAAGGCATCAATCAATTCTTCCTTTTTCGTTATTTCTATCTTCCAAGTAATCCATATTTTCTTCTATTGGAGGCATACGGCTCTCCACTTGCTCTTTCCCTAAAACACCTTAATTGTCTTTGTCGCTAATTACCTTAAACTTAATTCTAGCTGAAGATTAAACGGCCTAAAGCCCTTTCATAGAGGAATTGAACTGAGAGTTACTTGCAGTAAACCTTTCCGCCTTTGCTTGGAACTTTCTACTGGAAATCAGAATACCATGGTACGACACTACAAAATCAGGATTGAGAAGACAAGATTTACAGTAGAAAAGAGCCCTTGAACCTTGAAACCTTGGCAAAAGGCAATAGTAGAGAAAATTCTTATAATCCTTGCTAAAAGAACATTATCGTATACAAAAGCAGACAAGATTCCATGCATAACAAAGGTGCTTTCAATCAAATGGCATCAGCTCAACCGGTTATATTCCTTGATTTTTAAGGAGGAGACCTGGGTTTGAATCTTGCCAAATGATACATGCATAATTGCCAAGCTGTTGTAATACCACTATGTGGTCATGATGTATTACAGGTGGGGGTGTTGTAATACCACTATGTGGTCATGATTTATTACAGGTGGGGCTGTTTCAATCCCATATAACCCATTAAAAAAAAACAAAGGTGCTTTCAATTATCATTGATGTCATGTATCAAAAGGGTCATTGAGTTAATTTTATAAACTAATGTGAAGTATATTCAAGTACATAGTGAATAGCAGGGGTCAATGGTCATATTACAATGCAATCTTCCCTTAAAAACTTTAAGCAATGCAACATATAAGCCCAAGAAGTAAGACTCTTACCAATTCTTATGCAACTGTTACTTATACATTAATGGCATTGTTATTCCCTATGCTAAAACAACTAAAATTCCATTGGTTAGTGCTTTAAATGTCTTTTTGAAAAATTCTAAATGCAATATTAAAGATAAAAATGATTGTATGAAACATGTCTTGGGTTCTAATGACTGCAATAACTTCTAATATCTGGAATATGCAATATACAGATGATTGTATGAAACATGTCTTGGGTTCTAATGTCTGCAATCAGTTCTAATACCTGGAATATGCAATATACAGAAGTTGTCCCACAAATTGCAAGAACCTTAAAGGAACCACAAGCCCAAATGTAAAATTGGAATAAGGATTATGAAGAACAAATGAGAGAAACAAACATATGAAAGTTATCAATCAGAAAATCAAAAGTGAAACAGGGGATACAGCAACGCAGGAAAAAATCAAATGGCAGGAGCTCAACTGGTTAAATACGTTGACTTTCAAAGCAGGCACCAGGGTTCAAATCTTGCCAAGTGACATGCGTAATTGCCAAGATGTTGTAATATTGTGGTCACGCTGTCTTGATGTAATACACATAGGACCCATTTCAATCCCATATTACTAATTAAAAAAAATGAGATGCAAGACTTCCTTTCTTAACAATTAAAGGGAAGTAAGGCAGAATCCCAAGAAAAATCATCTTAAGCAATTAGAATCTTGACTAGATCATGGAAAACAACTTAAGTATATAAAAATTTCAAAGTTTCGCATAAGTACAAGGAAAGTAATTCTAATGGAGAGTTTAGTAAAGCAAAGAGTTACTCCAAGGTTTAGAGCACTAACAACATAAAAATCACCTAATTTGTTATTGACATGCAAAAAGTATATGGTATAAGGGTGTTCGAGGAATTAAAGGAAAGTATTATTTTATAAATAAAAAGATAGCCAAGATGAAGAATGCCATAAAAATGAAAAAGAAGAAATCTTCAACAATTATCATATGGTGACACAAAACTCCAAGACAAGGACTAAAAGCTTTTTCATTAATGGCAAAGCCACATCAACTTTAAGGACCTTGAAAGACTAGTAACAATAGCAACCGTTAAAAAGTAAAGGAGGTAAATCCCATAGAGTACCTAAACAAGATAAAAGTCACTCAACCAAGATAACAGAAAACTAAAGGGAGTTATGAAGACAATAAAATTGGGGCTCAAATACATCTTGTGAAGCAGTGAAAACATGTATTTTTATTCTAACTTTATCATGGTATCCAAGCATGTAAATACTAGAGGTGTTATTGGGAACATATTGCAGTTGTTATGTTTGTGATAGATCATAACAAGGATGACCTTCAGGTGATGGCACTATCATAAAATCAATTCATTGGCAATAGATGTCATTACATTTGAAGCATTGAGAACAAACACAAAAGTGTTTAAACAGGCAGTGTGTTTATGGTGATTTTGTAAGCCCAAAAAGGGAGTCTGACCATTAAAATAATGAATCAAGCACGAGAAAGTTTGCCTCCCTCAAGAACATACTGCATTAAACAATCATAAGAAGGGCAATGAGAAGCATACCATAGTCCAAAAAAATGAACTGTGAAGGATTTGAGCAAGTTGCATCCCACAGGAATTGAAATCTTCTTAGGCCAGAGAAGAGCATCAGGAGCATATGATATAGTGTGGTCAGCAGATGGTGGAAAAGGACTAGGGGATCACATCATTGAGAGAAAAGGTGGAAGCATCATGTGCAAAGGAGACTGAACTCCATGCAAAGCAGATAGAGGCACAAGAGCCAATTGTTTCTCTTGAGCAGGAAGCTCGGAGGCGAGCACAGCAGCTGAAGCTTCATGGTCATCAGTGGGCCAGGCATGCCGAGTATGGAAAGAAGATGAAAGAGAAGAATCTCACTGAGTGAGCTAAGGTGAAGAGATTTTAGGCCCTACTTTCCGGGCAGCCAGAAGCGCCTGTTCATGATCTAGTGCCAGCTCCTGCTCTGGTGGATCACCCTACCCCTAGGACCTAAAGACACGTCTAGTTTAATGGGGAGGGAAGATGCAGACAGCAGTTCTGAATGGTGATAGCACAAGCACCACTGAAGCCGTGAAGTTAACGCAAACAATTTTATTTGTACATTGTCTAGAGTTTTGATGCAACGACGGAGAGGGGGTCAATTGAACAACAACCTCTCCTAACTGCTCAGACATTTGCTTCCTCCAACATGCACACAAATAGCAACATAACATGCACAGTAAACACAAAACACTATTTTTATATATATATATATATTTTTTAACAACACATTATAATAGCGGCCATAGTTTCTACAAATTTCTGAATGGCTCTCCCAAAGCAATTCCATGGTGGCCATAATTGTCACACATCTACAAGGACTCCTGAGAGTACCAATCTCCTTCTTACATCCGAGGTTTTACATCTCAAACCTCCTGCAAACACATCATCAAATGCCAATTTCTTTCATAAGAGGCTTCATACAAGAAACCTCTTGCAAACACTACACCAAGTGCCAAGTTCCTTCCTATGAGGCTTCATACAAGAAACCTCCTGCAAGCACTACACAAAGTGCCCATTTCCTCTAAGGTTTTACAAACCTTCTACAAGCACTACACAAAGTGCCAATCTCTTTGGAGCCCCCTGCTCACCTCTCACTCTCACATCAGCTTCTTATTTATAAACATGAAAAGCAATGACTTCCTAGCTATGCATGCTAGTTAAACTATTAATGACAGCCAAACATTCTTATACATCTTTTTTTCTAGCTTTTTTTTTTTTTAAAACACATTCTTCTAAAAATCCAGTTTTTTTTCTAAAAACACAAATCATCTAGCTGTCTCAAAAGGCAACTGCACACTGCATGCTTATCCTTATCCAATCTTCCATAAAAAAGGTCTGCCAGGTAGATTTTCTCGTCCTCAAAATAGCAATCTCAACTGTTTAATTTGGTTGACAACTGGATGCTCCTACATCATACTCACCAGATAGCAAAAACAATTATGAGCTCCTGCTCACAGAACTCTTGCATCATACATGACCCCATCAATCTTCTGGCTCTGATACCATAATGATGTAGTCTCATAGGGGGTCGATTTAACAAACAACCTCTCCTAACTACTCAAACATTTGCTTCCTCCAACATGCACACAAATAGCAACATAACATGCACAGTAAACACAAAACACTATTATATATATATATATATATATATATATATATATATATATATATATATATATATTTTAACAACACATTACAATAGTGGCCATAGTTGCCACAAATTTTTGAATTGCTCTCCCAAAGCAATTCCATGGTGGCCATAATTGTCACACATCTACAAGCACTCCTCAGAGTACCAATCTCCTTCTTCCATCCGAGGTTTTACATCTCAAACCTCCTACAAACACATCATCAAATGCCAATTTCCTTCATATGAGGCTTCATACAAGAAACCTCCTACAAGCACTACACCGAGTGCCAAGTTCCTTCCTATGAGGCTTCATACAAGAAACCTCTTGCAAGCACTGCACAGAGTGCCCATTTCCTCTAAGGTTTTACAAACCTTTTGCAAGCACTACACAAAGTGTCAATCTCTTTGGAGCCCCCTGATCACCTCTCACGCTCACATCAGCTTCTTATTTATAAAGATGAAAAGCAATGACTTCCTAGCTATGCATGCTAGTTAAACTATCAATGACAGCCAAACATTCTTATCCATCTTTTTTTCTAGCTTTTTTTTTTAAAAACACATTCTTCTAAAAATCTAGTTTTTTTTCTAAAAACACAAATCATCTAGCTGTCTTAAAAGGCAACTGCACACTACATGCTTATCCTTATCCAATATTCCATAAAAAAGGTCTGCCAACTAGATTTTCTCGTCCTCAAAATAGCAATCCCAACTGTTTAATTTGGTTGACAGCTGGGATGCTCCTGCATCATACTCACCGGATAGCAAAAAAAATTGTGAGCTCCTACTCACAGAGCTCCTGCATCATACATGACCCCATCGATCTTCTGGCTCTGATACCATAATGATGTAGTCTCAGAGGGGGTCGATTTAACAAACAACCTCTCCTAACTGCTCAGACATTTGCTTCCTCCAACATGCACACAAATAGCAACATAACATGCACAGTAAACACAAAACAATATTTTTTTTTTATATATATATTTTTTAACAACACATTATAATAGCGGCCATAGTTGCTACAAACTTTTGAATGGCTCTCCCAAAGCAATTCCATGGTGGCCATAATTGTCACACATCTACAAGCACTCCTGAGAGTACCAATCTCCTTCTTCCATCCGAGGTTTTACATCTCAAACCTCCTGCAAACACATCATCGAATGCCAATTTATTTCATATGAGGCTTCATACAAGAAACCTCCTGCAAGCACTACACCGAGTGCCAAGTTCCTTCCTATGAGGCTTCATACAAGAAACCTCTTGCAAGCACTGCACAGAGTGCCCATTTCCTCTAAGGTTTTACAAACCTTCTGCAAGCACTACACAAAGTGCCAATCTCTTTGGAGCCCCCTGCTCACCTCTCACTCTCACATCAGCTTCTTATTTATAAATATGAAAAGGAATGACTTCCTAGCTATGCATGCTAGTTAAACTATCAATGACAGCCAAACATTCTTATCCGTCTTTTTTTCTAGATTTTTTTTTTAAAACACATTCTTCTAAAAATCCAGTTTTTTTTCTAAAAACACAAATCATCTAGCTGTCTCAAAAGGCAACTGCACACTGCATGCTTATCCTTATCCAATCTTCCATAAAAAAGGTCTGCCAACTAGATTTTCTCGTCCTCAAAATAGCAATCCCAACTGTTTAATTTGGTTGACAGCTGGATGCTCCTGCATCAAGTTTGTATGTAAGATGTTACATGTCGCGTAAGAATGCATGACATTAATTTTGTATGTAAAAGTATGGGGTTAATTTTTGTTTAAATGTAAAGTCTGAGATGGCGGTTAAGATGATATGGGACTACCTCAGTCACTCGGCTCTATGTAGACAAAACCCCTACATTAATCTTTGGTATCACATCATATTGCATTGTTGAGCACATATTGCATTTTTGATGTTATGTTGATGCATTGTTGTTCCAGTTGCAGACATTGTATTGTACAGTTCTGGTAATATATTTATTCTCTTTGTGTAACCTATACTTTGCATACATATGGATTGCTCTTGTTAATGTTGCATTGCTTTGTGTTATTCCTCGTACCTTTCATAGCATGGAATACCAAACTGTTATGCTACAACTACAGGAGCTAAAAAGGACCGCATATAGGAATCAAGGAGAATACTCTTAGATGCAAAATTCTTTTGCTAGCAAGGATGCCAATATTTTGGCATGAAGTATCCTACTCCAAGGTTGATTATGTTCCTAACAAATACAATACACCATCTTTGCCCCTGGCACCATTTTCATGTTTGCCAAATTTCTAGCATTTGCTTCGCAACCCATTTGGGTTGAAAAATCTTCTTCCAACTCATTAGAAAACTTGAAAGATTCATAATGTTCATGTCAAATAAAGTGAAACATAATTTTCATCTCCTTACAGATCTTGGTTGGAACTGCAAGTGCAAACAAAAAAAGGTAAAATGGAGGTGCCTACAAAATGGATGAAAAAGCTGTTGGCAAGGTAAGGATCTTGTCTTGGGTCAGATTCCTCGAACCATGTACAAGAAATAACAAATGTTTGAGGAAGAAGAAAGGGATTTGAGAAAGGAGGAGGGAAGGCAGATACTGGAGGAGCACAGCAGAACGAGGAAATAGGCAGGAAAACCAAATTTCAAACTGCGGTGACTGGAATACACCAGAGGAGACCTGCAAGCAGCAAAGGACAGAGAGCAAAGATCTGAGATCAGAAATGAAGAAGACAAAACAGATAAAATATAAATAATTTAGGTTTCCCAAAATGGCTGTTTGGGGATCTTCATCTTCAAGGGCTGATCCGAAAAGGACACCTGCTGAAATAATACAAGTAATGGCTGAATCTAGGAAGAGGAAAATGGAGATTTCTTTCCCCAAAAAGGATGGATTTGTAAAAAAAAGAACAAATTCCAAAGGTAAAGTTTGATGAACAAAACCTCATAGAGGATTATAACAAGCTGTTGAATGTGGACTGATATGTCAGTTCTTTAACCTATGGTCGTCTCCCAAGGGTATTGAAACTTGGGTTAAAAATAACTAGCTCCCATTAATCTCGCAAGAACCAGAGATAGTATATGCAGGAAGAGGGTTTTTCCTGGTAACATTTAATAATCCCAAAGACAGGGAAATGATTTTTGAGAGAGGTCCCTGGTTCATGGCAAGAAGTGAACTGTTTATGAAGTACTAAGATGATAATTTTGACCCAAGAGAAGAAATTCCGAACTCCATTCCAATATGGGTTAGGGTGCCTTTTTTCCCATATCAGTTTTGGTAGGAAGAATCCTTTAAAGCAATAGAAGACTCTTTAGGGCGATTCATTAAAACAGCTGAGATGACAAAAAAACAAAAGTTAACCACATGCCAAACTATGTGTGGAGATGGACATAATGGAAGGCTTACCAGAGCATACTGAAATTGAACTACAGGGTTAAGTATGGAAGCAAGAGCTAGATTATAAGCAGATTCCATTTAAATGCACCCACTGCCATGAATATGGACATTATGTCCGTAATTGTCCAAGCAAAGCAAGACAAGTATCTAAACAACAGGGCAATGAGAAGGATGATTAAGGATTTATGAATGTATCAAAGAAAAAGTAGACTAAAGGAAAGTGGTATCAGCAACAAAACAGACATCAGTGAAAAATCAATTTGAGGCCTTGGAGAAGAAAAAACCACAAGAAAAGATTACAACCGAGGAAAAGAATTCAGAAATGAACAGTGAGTAGTTTGAACCGAGTGAAAAAGTTCAAAAGGATGAAGAGGAAACTGCAGAATTTGAGAAGAACAAGGAATAGAAGGTGAAAAAGTGGAAGATGAGGTAACAATGCAGTGTGGTATACTATCCCTAAGTTAAATAGAATCACAAGTAGACTGTGGGACAAGGACCAAGAAGAAGGAAGGAAGACCCACAAGGTCAGAGACGTTGCAAACATATTCAAAAATAGCCATTGAGGAGGGATCTCAAAAGCAAATCAATACAGAGGACAAGATAGTAGAATTAAATTCCCCAAGTGGACAGGGAAGAAAAAGTAAGGAGGATGTACCGTGCAGCCTAAGAAAATGATTATATTCTCTTGGAATATAAGAGGTATGGGTTCTACCTCAACAAAAAGAACCTTAAGGGGAAAGATTCAAGAATTTGGTCCTGATATAAATTTTCTTTAGGAAACTAAGATAGCAGAAAATGAATGGACAACTATGGAAGGAATATGGAATACTAATATATACCAGAGTGAATGTATTGGCTCGAGAGGCCAGGCAGGAGGCATTGCTACAATATGGAACAGAAGAAAATGGAAGTTCATTGGAACACTAGAGATCCAGGACAACATATTATCTAACAAATGTGTATGGACCCACTCATCAATCCTTGGCAAAAGAATGCTAGCAAAGAATATGGCAAGATGGATCATAAAATAGCCTTGAAAATTGGATAATAGGAGGCGACTTTAATTTAATTCTCAAATTAGAGGAGAAGAAAAGAGGAATTATGAGTCTAAACCAGAATTCAAGAATGGTATCAAATATGATGGAAGAGAGGAACCTAGTAGATATCATTCCAAAAGATGGTATTTTCACATGGTCAAATAAAAGAGGAGGAGCAGCCTTAATTCAAATAAGAATAGATAGGATTTTAGTAGATGAATCCATCCTAGGAATAAATGTATCAGTGGAGTCTTTTATATTGTCTAGAGTGAGATCAGACCATGCACCAATATTGTTGAAGATACAAGAATTTGAACCTCCAAAAAATGTGTTGTTCAAATTTAATCCTCAGCTAATGGAACATGAGGAGTTTCAGGAAAATGTTAAAAAATGGTGGGATGAGATTGAAGTTTTAGGAACAACAATGTTCAAATTCTATAGCAAAATGAAACATATGAAGAATAAAATTAAAGGATGGCAGAGAAGCATAATGAAAGCTAAAGTTGAAAAGAAGAAAGATATATGTGATAGATTGGAAAGATCAAACAAACTAACACAAAATGGAACAGATACAGATTTCAATGGAGATGAGGAAGCTAAGTTGATTTGCACAAATGGAAAGGATTGAGAAGGAGGAGAGTGATCTATAAGGTTAAGAGCAAGAGTGCTCTGGGCATATAAGGGGATGCAAATTCTTGTTGAGAAATGTAGCTCGGACAGGAACTTCTTGCATAGGCTTCAGTATGAACGTGCTAGAAGTGGTTCGAGACATTTCTAATTCTATTTTGAATTTCACTTAAGTGATTTTCTATTTTTAAGTTCACTTAAGTGATTCTATTTTGTAATTCACTTAAGTGATTCTATTTTGAAATTCACTTAAGTGATTTTCTATTTTTAAGTTCACTTAAGTGATTCTATTTTGTACTTCACTTAAGTGATTCTATTTTGATATTCACTTAAGTGATTTTCTATTTTTAACCTTACATCTCAAGATGAGATGAGATCTAATCTTAGGGTTAGAGAGATTAGGGTTACCTTTTTCAAGGATAAAAGGAGAAGATCAAGAGTGTTTTAGATACACAGACAAAGACAGAAAAGAATGGGAGGAGAACAGATTGTTGAAGGAAAACTACAAGCTTAGGAGGAGAAGAACAGTGATTGCTGGCTAGAAAAGCAGCAAGAGAGCAGAAGTGTTCTGCTGTAGCTGTAGCCTCTTTTATTTGTAATATTTCAGGTTCAGAAATATATTTACCTTCTGCTGTTCACGCTGTTTATTTTTCCAGCCATCCGTGTGACTGTTGCATGTTTGAATAAATTATTCTCAGATCTGATTTATTTTAAAATAACATAGGACAGCAGTTATCTAGGGTTTGGAAAATTTACATGGTATCAGAGCTAGGTTCTGTGATTGAGATCCTCAAGGGTTTACAGCAGTAGATCACTGCTGGATATTAAGAAAAAAAAAAAACAGCAGTTAGGGTTTCATTTTTTTTGGCTTGAAGGACTAAGCTTATTTGCAGGACTGTTTTTTTTGAGTCATTAATATTTCAGCAGTTAGGGTTTCAAGCAAATAAAAAAAAAAAAAAACAGTTAGGGTTTCATATTTTTTTTGGCTTGAAGGACTAAGCTTATTTGCAGGACTGTTTTTTTTCAGTCATTAATATTTCAGCAGATCTCAGAAATGGCAGCAGCTAGCCTCAGATTTGAGGATAGATTGGAAGGTGCCTCCAATTTTTTGCCCTGGAAAGTTAGGGTAATGTTCTTATTGGAAGAGAATGATCTTTGGGATATTGTCAAGGATGATGTGACTTTGCCTACAGATCCGCGAGGAATTGGCAGCTCACAAAAAGAAGGAAGTGAAGGCCAAGCGGATGATCTTGGATGCGGTGAAGGATCACCTGATTCCTCACATATCCGAGAAGACTAAGGCAAAGGAGATGTTCGATGCCCTGGTTAGCCTCTACCAGAGCGAGAACATAAACAGGAAGATGATATTGCGGAACAAACTCAGATCTATGGAGATGACCAGATCTGACACCGTTACCAGTTACCTAATGAAGATCACACAGATTCGTGATCAATTGGCAGCAGTAGGGGAGAAGGTTGAAGACACAGAGTTGGTGAACGTGGCACTTAATGGTTTCTCAGCTTCATGGGAACCATTTGTCAAAGGCATTTGTGCTCGTGAGAACCTTCCCAAATTTGAGAAGCTGTGGGATGATTTCATCCGAGGAGGAGACTCGGATGGAGTCAAAGGCCAACAAGAAAGGTGGTGACGATAACCTAGCTCTTTTTGGGCAAACCAAGAAGGGCAAAGGTAAAGGACCCAACAAGGGTGAGGTAAAGAATGAGGAGTCAACCTCACGAGTCAGGGAAGAAGGACTTGAGCAAGATCAAGTGCTTCATTTGTCATAAGCACGGCCATTATGCATCACGGTGTCCAGACAAGAAGGGCAAAGGGAAGCGACAGCGAGATGCGGGTAGCGGCCTCTGCAGAAACTCGGATGAGTGAGTTTGCTGCCAAATTCGAGAAGGATTTCTCATTGGTCTCTTGCCTTTCTACCGGCACGGTTCCAAGGAATGCTTGGTATGTGGATAGTGGGGCATCTCGGCACATGACATCAGCCCGACAATGTTTTACCGATCTACAAGAGCGGGACTCGGGGGTTCGAGGTTGAGCTTGGTGATGATACCAAATATCGAGTTGTAGGAATTGGTACCATTCCTTTTCGACTCCAATCAGGGAAATCTTTAGACTTTGATGATGTTTTGTTTGTTCCAGGTCTCAGGAAGAACTTGCTTTCAGTTTCGGTTATGGAGGATAAGGGTTATGCAGTGGAGTTCAAGAACCAGCATGTCCTTATTAGACCAAAAGAATCTAGCCCGGAAACAGCACAAGTAATAGGGGTTAGAGAAGGCAGTTTATACAGGTTGCAGGGTGAACTTGTTCGAGCCCTAGTTCATAGCAGTAACAACTTGTGTGATTTGTGGCACAAGAGGATGGGGCACCTGCATCATAGAGTGTTGCCTATTCCGAGGGAGATAGTCACAGGTCTTCCAGAGTTCAGCATTGAGCAACAAGGAGTATGCAGAGGGTGCACGCTTGGCAAGCACGCCAAGGCTGTTTTCCCAAACAGTGAGCATAGGTCTAAGAAGATACTAGATCTAGTACATTCGGATGTTTGTGGACCGATGTCAGTAGCATCAATTTCAGGTAGCATGTACTATGTTTCCTTTATTGATGATTTCTCTCGCAAGACATGGATCTACTTTTTAAAGACCAAGGATGAAGTCTTTAGCGAGGTTTCGGGAGTTCAAAGCTCTAGTTGAGAACCAGACGAGAGAAGAAGATCAAGGTCTTGAGATCGGACAATGGGGGTGAATATACCTCCAAGGAGTTCGATGGTTTACGCAAGCAGGCGAGGAATCAAGAGGGAGCTGATCTGTTCCATACAACCCACGGCGAGAATGGGGTTGCGGAGCGAAAGAATCGATCCATCATAGGGGCTGCTAGGGCCATGATTCATGACCGGGGCTTGCCGATGTTTCTTTGGGCAGAAGCATGCAACACGGCGGTCTACATCCAAAACAGGTGTCCTCACGGGATCTTGGAGGACAAGACACCGGAAGGAGGCATTCACTGGTGTGAAACCGGAGGTGAGTCATTTCCGCATCTTTGGATGTCCGGTTTATATCCATGTTCCGGTAGAGAAGAGGACCAAGTTGGAGCCCTCGAGTAGGAAGGGTTTATTTGTAGGATACGGTGAGACTTCAAAAGCTTACGGGGTTTATATTCCGAGAGAAGAGGAAGACGGTAGTGAGCGGGGATGTAAATTTTGAGGAGGACGTTGCATCCAGGAAGTCCCATGAGCCTATTCCGGTGATAGAGAATGAGGAGCAAGAAGCTCCGAAGGTTGAGCCAGGGGTCACCAAAGACACCGGTGGTTTCCGGTTCAGAACAACAACCTTCGGGTGAGGAGGTGGAGACATTAGCCCCTTCCAGTTCTATCGGGAGACCTCAATGGCTTACACGGACATTGAGGGATCTTTGAGGAGTATGTTGAGGCTCCTAGCGGCATGATTAGGGAGAGCGAGACCTCCAAGGAAGTTTTCAAGCTACATGGCATTGATGAGTAACATCATAAATTCAGAGCCTACCGGTTTTCGGGAGGCAACGAGACCAACGGGTTTGGCGGGATGCCATGGTGGAGGAGTACACCTCCATCATGAAGAATGATGTTTGGGACATAGTGCCGAGACCGGAGGGAAGTCGGTTGTGAGTTCCAAGTGGCTCTACAAAATTAAGCATCTTGCGAGATGGCGGCATCGAGAAGTTCAAGGCAAGGTTTGTGGCGAGAGGGTTCTCCCAGAAAGAGGGAGTGGACTATGAGGAGACTTTTGCTCCAGTCGCCCAATACACTTCCATTAGAGCAGTTATGTCTTTAGCTTCATCTATGGGATGGCAGATTCATAAGGGAGCCGTAAAGCTCCAGTATATTCCCACAGATCAGCAGGTAGCTGATATTCTGACCAAGCCCTTAGTGAAAGGGAAGTTTGAAGCATTCAGAGACAAACTTGGATTGGTGCAGAATTCCTTCCTCGCTAAGAGGGAGTGTTGAGAAATGTAGCTCGGACAGGAACTTCTTGCAGAGGCTTCAGTATGAACGTGCTAGAAGTGGTTCGAGACATTTCTAATTCTATTTTGAATTTCACTTAAGTGATTTTCTATTTTTAAGTTCACTTAAGTGATTCTATTTTGTAATTCACTTAAGTGATTCTATTTTGAAATTCACTTAAGTGATTTTCTATTTTTAAGTTCACTTAAGTGATTCTATTTTGTACTTCACTTAAGTGATTCTATTTTGATATTCACTTAAGTGATTTTCTATTTTTAACCTTACATCTCAAGATGAGATGAGATCTAATCTTAGGGTTAGAGAGATTAGGGTTACCTTTTTCAAGGATAAAAGGAGAAGATCAAGAGTGTTTTAGATACACAGACAGAGACAGAAAAGAATGGGAGGAGAACAGATTGTTGAAGGAAAACTACAAGCTTAGGAGGAGAAGAACAGTGATTGCTGGCTAGAAAAGCAGCAAGAGAGCAGAAGTGTTCTGCTGTAGCTGTAGCCTCTTTTATTTGTAATATTTCAGGTTCAGAAATATATTTACCTTCTGCTGTTCACGCTGTTTATGTTTTCCAGCCATCTGTGTGACTGTTGCATGTTTGAATAAATTATTCTCAGATCTGATTTATTTTAAAATAATATAGGACAGCAGTTATCTAGGGTTTGGAAAATTTACAATTCTAAGTTTTTCCATAAAGCCTTGATTGCTTACAGAATGAAGAACCACATATCATGTATCAAGCAAGACAATGGGGAAGAGATGGTAGAGGATATGACGAAATGCCATGAGGAATTATTTTCAAACCACGTTACCAGATGATAACATTGACAGAGAAGAAATCCAAAGAGAAGTGGTTAAATTAATACTACACAAGAAATGAATAATCATCTAATGAAGGAAGTCAGCATGGAAGAATTAAGAAAATAGTGCATTCATTTAAGCTAAACAAGGCTCCAAGTTTATGTGGATTTCATGCAAATTTTTTTAGAGAAGCATGAGAAATTATAGCTGAGGATCTGCTAGCAATGGTGGAAGAAGCAAGAACAATAGGAAAAAAATTAAGTCAATAAATTTGACATTCTTGGCACTTATCCCAAAAGAGGAGAAGCCAAGCAAGTTTGATAGATTCAAACCCATTTCTCTATACAACTTTTCTTATAAAGTAATTTCAAAAATAATGGCTAGTAGGTTGCAAAAATGGCTGCCGATGATCATATCGGAAGAGCAAGGGGGAGCAGTTAAAGGAAGACAAATTTTAGATGAAGCTGTCATTGCGCAAGAAGCAATCCACTCTGCAGTTAAATTGAGGAAAAGGACAATGATGATCAAACTTGACTTTGCTACAGCCTATGATAGACTCGATAGGAGATTTCTCTTAATGGTCCTTTGCAAAATGGGGTTCTGTGAGCAGTGGGTAAAATGGGTGGAAGGCTGCATCAGCTCTAGCACATTCTCAGTTTTAGTCAATGGAGGACCATCTGATTTTTTCAATTCTTCTAGAGGTATAAGGCAAGGCTTCCCATTATCACCAGCTTTATATGTCATCATGGTTGAGGCATTGAGCTATCTTATCAAGCAAGAAAGACCGGAGGGATAGATTGAAGGAGCATCAATTACTTTAAATGTAGAAAACACCACCCACCTACAATTTATAGATAATTCTATGTTAATGAGAAAAGCAACTATTAAGGAAGACAATAACATGAAAGAGATATTAGACAAATTTTGTATAGCAAAAGGAGCTGCAACTAATTGTGGTCAGTCTGTCCTTTATGCATATAATTGCTCAGTAGCTTTCAAGAGGAAACTTGCCAGAATTTTTGGCTTCAAACTAGGCGAACCCAAAGAATTCTTTGTGTATCTAGGGGTGCCAATTGGCCCACGCAAGCATGCCAAAAAGCAATGGGAAAATGTCCTCAACAAAGTAATACAGAGATTGAATATGTGGTCCCATAGATGGCTGAATCTAGCTGGGAGAGTGATTCTAATCAAATCAGTTTTATCCGCCATCCTGATATATTTAATGTCATCTATTCATGCACCAGTAGGGGTAATTAAGAACTTTGAGAAGATAATAAGGACATTTCTGTGGAAAGGTGCCAGAGAACAAGAAAGAAAGAAGTTCCATTTGGTTAAGTGGAATAAAGCATTTGTCCTTATTGCCAAAGGTGTATGGAGCTAAACTAATATGGAGATTAATCAAGGAAAGCAACTCACTATGGAGCAAGATCATGGTGAACAAGTATCTTGGAGGCAACCCACCAAAACATATACTAACAATGAATGTAACTTCAGATCAGGGATCTACTACATGGTCAAATCTGTGTGCAGCACTATCCTTTTTTAGAAAAGGTTGTTCATGGCTCATCGGTGATGGCAAAAAAGCAGACATATGGACAGATGCAATCAATGGCATGCCACCAATAGGAGGATATCTAGAAATACTTCAACTAAGAGATTGCTTCAGAAGCAAAGGTATGGAAAAATTTTCAAATTTTTTTAAAACTGACAATTCTCAAAGTGAATGGCCAGAATCCAGAATCAAAGATTGGGGGAATGGGAGATTGAATCAACAGACTTGAAGAATGAATATCAAAAACTTGCCAAGTTGTTAAGAGAAAGAAATGTCAAACTCAGAGATGAACTGGACCAGATAATATGGGGACCAATAAATAAAACAGGAAAATATCATGTCAAACAAGGATACAATTGGCTATTGGCTGATAAATATGATCACTTAATTCCAAACAGCAGGTGCTGGACAAAATTATGGAGTGTAAGATCCATTCCAAAAATTGATCATTTTATGTGGATCTTAACTCACAAAGTGATTCTTACTGCTGAAAATCTAAGTAGAAGGGGTATACATGGGTTGTCAGTATGTATGTTATGTAAGAAGCAAGAAGAAAATATTGAACACTTTTTCATTCAATGTGAAGTCTCGAACCAAGTTTGGAACTTCATGTGGCAAGCATTGGGCTTCAGAGTTGACATCCATTCCAAAATTGAGTGTGAGGAATTTTTAACCAAATGGGACACTAATTATCCTTTTTGCAAAGATGGAAAATCAGCAATAAAGTTAATTTGGGAAGTACTACCACGAATTGTATTGTGGCAGATATGGAAAGCTCGAAATGCAGTAATCTTTCGAGACAGAAAGATGCAGCCTTTTGGGGAATATTCACGTAGCATAGCAATCCTCAAACTCTTAATTAAAGCCAATAGAAGCAGGATTGAGAATGAAGACTCACTGGTGGAAGCTGAAAAAAGAACAGTTCAGCTTCTAGAAATACCATTTGTAACCAAGTAGGTAAGTAAGAAAGATGAGCCCCCAAGATTTAGTATTGGAGCATACCATCTGTTTTTTGATGGTGCATCAAAAAGAATCCGGGAGCAGCGAGAACGGGAGGGATTATAATGAATGACTCAGGGAGAGTATTGGTAGAATTCACTGAAGGATTAGGAGCGAATTCGAACAATTTTGCAGAGTTGTTGGCTTTGAATAGAGGATTGAAAATTGTCAGGCGGAAAGAGTGGTTAGAATTGATAGTATATGGAGATTCAAAATTGGTCATTGAAGCAATGAGCAGAAAGGTGGAAATATCAAATCTAATGCTAGATGTGATTCTACAGGAGAATCAAGAAATATGCAGCCATTTTCAAATCCATAAGTTTTGTACATGTGAGAAGAAACTTTAACAAAAAGGCTGATCAACTTGCCAATGAAGGAGTTCAAATGGAGCATGGAAAGACCAAAATAAGATATTTTGACATTGCTAAAAAAGGAGTTACTAGTAAAGGAGCAGTGTGACTCACATGAGCTACAAATTAGTACAACAATAATTGTCTTCTACTGTTTTAGCCCTTTTATTTTAGATTCCATTTTTATTGTTTTGTTGACTATACTCGATTTTCTAAAAGTATGATATAAATGTTTAGAGAAAGAGTCATATTACCTGAAACCTTGTGAAGAACTAAAGAAACCCTCGAGACTGCCATTAATCATAACCAAAAAAAGGATGATGGAGATGCAGTTTTAAATCCATATGCACAAGTACCTGCAAAAGCTAAATCACTCTAAAACTAACAAAAAGCTCCAATCCACTCTATCATAAGCTTTATTGATGTTTCATATTATTATGAATATAATTTCTTCATTCTTGTAATTGAAAACATGTATAACTTCATGGGATGTGACAACCCCATCAAGGATGTACTTACGAAGCCACTTTATTTTGGAGAAATATGGAGCAACAATAGTTTCAATATTTCTACCATAATCTTAATTACTAGTTTGTATATAGTATTGCACATGGACATTGATCATTAATTATTGAAAAACTAAGGGTTTGCTATATTATGAAAAAAGGGAAACTAAGATGGTATTCCATTCTTTAAGGTTCTCATATTTGTGACATTCATTACGAGCTATCCTTTTCCATGGTGTTCCAAAAGAATCTAACTGAAAACCCATATGCCCATAGAGACTTATCTTTTGGCATTAGAAAGAGGGCCCTCTTATCCTCATCAACTAAAGTTAGTTGTATAAGCATCATGTTGTATGTCTTACTGATAACTTGAGGTATACTGCTGAGAAAAGATTGTTGAATGACCTAATTCTTATCTCATAATTTGCAGGCATATTATTGAATAATCCACTACTTCTCTCTTAATATTCGTGAGATATACGAGTAAAAACCCTCACTATAAAAGATACTTGAAATGCAATTAATGTGTCTCCTTACTAGTATGTATTGGTGGAAGAATTAAGTATCTTGTGATGAATGCAGAAATGGCTGCAATAAGTTTTCTCATTGATGTAATGCACAACATTTACAACAACAAGGTGGTTATCCATTGAGAAACAAATGTAACTAGCACCTAAATAACTACTTCAAGGGTTATTCGTAACTTTCCCCCCTTATTACATCAATGTTCAATCAAATTACAAACAAGAAAATCTCGAAAGTTTTCAAACTTGATACGAGCAAGAGATTTTGTGAAGATGTCTACACACTGATCCATAGTGGGGCAGAAGTGGAGTTATATGTTATGCCCCTGAACATGTTCTCCAATGAAATGGCACTGAACCTCAATGTGCTTAGTGCACTCGTGAAAAACTAGATTGCGAACAAGCTTCAAAACTCCTTGATTATTGCAATCCAGGATTATTGGTTACTTATGTCAAATGCTTGTCCCTAACACAATGTGATGCAACCATATCGCCTTGCGAACAGCTCCTCCTATGGCACGATATTCTGCCTTAATGGCAGATCGAGCAACAACATGCTACTTCTTACTTCCCCAAAATAACGGACCTGATCCCAAAAAGAATACATAGCCAGAAATGGATCTCCTATCATATATGGATCCTCTATAGTCTGCATCCATGAACCCTATAAAGAAGAACTTATCATTCTTCTTGTACTTCAAGACGTACTCAGTCATACCATGGATATATCTAAGTACTCACTTTGCTGCTTTCCAGTGGCACACCCTTGGTTCTTGCATGAACAATGAAAGATGGCTAACAACATAGCAAACATCTAGTCTAGTAAATGAGACTCCCAATTAACTATCAATAAAGAGTTATATTTACCTGTGGCGATGGGTCATTTCAAGATGGTTGCAACCCTCTCTCCATTAGGGTAGGCCTGGGCTTGTAATTTGCAATCTGAAAATTCTTGAGCAATGTCTTGGCATACTTCATCTATGAAATGAAAATGTGATTCTCTATCTACCATACCTCTAAGCCAAGACAATAATGCATGAGCCTGAGATCAATCATGTCACACTACCTAAAATCATTCTTGGTCCTCTCAATCAACTTCTTTGAACTGCCAATAATGACCAAGTCATCGACATACACAATTATGATCATGACTTTCCCCCCTTGTTGTTTCTTGTAAAGGTTCAGATCATAAGGACTGCAATGAAATACATGTCACACAAGATGCTTATCAATCTTGATATACCAAGCTTTAGGAGCCTACTTTATCCCGTAAAGAAATTGACCTCATTACAAACTTTCTTGTGAATTCTCAACCTTGATGTCGAAGTGCTTGGGACTCCATCCAAGTTTGCATCACGAACTGTACTAAGATACCACTTGGGTCGTCAAGTGGTACTCATAGAAGGTGGTTCAAATGGTCTTGGATCATCAATCTATCATCAACAAGATCATCTCTATGATCAAAATCATCAACATCATCAAATTATCCGACCTCTCTCTTAAAGGTTTCATCATGAAAATAGAGAACAAGATCTCCATCTTAAAAATGTGACTCAATAGCAGATGAGATTGACTCATTCTTCTCATCAAACACATCTTTCTTGATATACAACTTCTTGGTGTCAAGATCCATAAGCCAATAGGTTTTCTACTCATCATTATATTCAAGAAAGATGCACTTTCTAGATTTCTCTTCCAACTTCATCTTTTTTTGCTTTGGAATGTGCATGAACATTGTGCAACCAAACACTTGAATGTGTGATACTGAGGGCTTAACCCCCGTCCATGCTTCTTCTGGAGTGACACCATTCAATGCTACTGTGGGTGCACGGTTCAACAAATAAACCTCCATATGTACAACTTCCACCCAAAATGTTGGCTCCAACTTTGTATCACTGAGCATACTTCACACCATCTCCTGAATAGTATGATTATGCCTCTTCACAACACCCCTTTGTTGAGGTGTATAGGCAAATGTCAAGTGAATTTGAATGTCATTCTACTTCAAGAAAGCAAAAAATTCAATACTAGTGTACTCCCCCCCCCCCCAATCTGAACAAAGTACATAGATGTGGCGACCAATAGATTTCTCCACACAAGCCTTAAACTCTTTGAAAAAATGATAGGCTTCATCCTTGGTATTCAAACAATAAACCCACATTCATTATGTATGATCATCAACAAACAGTTGAAAATACCAATAGCCACTATATCTCAAATAAATGGGTTTGCACAGATCAGTGTGCACTAGGTCAAGTAGACTAGTCGCTCGATGACTTCTAGAGCTAAATGGGCTCGATGTTGCTTTTTGGCCAAGCAACTCTAACAAATATCACCAGTCTTGCAGAGTGAGGGAAGGCCTCTCACCACAGGATGGTTATGGAGCGCTTTCAAATAGTAAAAAATAAGATGTCCATATCATCAATGCCCATAGGTGGAAGCAGCATCTACCTTCACTACGAAAGCTTGTTCGTCAATCAACACAATCACAAGCTAAAACATCTTGCCTATGCTTGATGTACGGGAAACAACTGCCAAAACCCTAGACATGCCTCAAATGAGGCAAAGCTTCTTGTCTCCTATTCTATCAAACTCAACTCTCAAGTTGTGATCAAGAACCTAATTCATAGAAGCATGTTCTTCATGAGGCCAAGCACATAAAGAACTTCAATCAGGTGACAAGTATAAGAGCCAAGATGCAAGGAAACATCATTGGTACCAGCAATGGTGTATGTTGAATTGTTGCCAAGAGTAACCTGCCCACAATAAGAAGAATGGTCAAGAGACACAAACCATTCCTTTTAACCTGTCATATGTTTGGTAGCCCCCAAATCAACATACCAAAAGGGCTAGATTGGGAAATTTCATCAAGAGCTTGTGTTAAGTAGACAAAATCTTCATCCTCATAGTTTATATCCTTTACTACATTGCCATGTTGGTGTTGGGACAGATTCCTCTGCCATTGAGGACCCTTCTACTTCCCTCTTGATGCCTACTTCTAGTTCTTGCTAGAAGAATCCTATGGGAAGGTGTTGCACATACACTCCTTACGTATGTGCTCCGACTTCCTACAAATATAGCATGTCACATTGGAAAGTGAAAAGTTCCCTTGCTACTATTGTTGATTGTGCCTTTTATGTCGTTGCTACTACTTGGGGGGTCCACCACCTTTCTTTGACTGCAAAGGCTATAGACAGCAGTTCTAAGCCCTAGGACTGACTGGCACATCCTCCAACAATTTTGAATGTAACCGAACAATTTTGTCTAAGTGTTGGCATCAGACGTCCAATCTGTAAGTCAGACGTCCAGTGTTGCCAGTCACCAGACGTCCAGTTTTGTTAGACGTCTGGGCTGGCAGTTAGACGTCTCGACTGGTCGTCAAACGTCTGGTCTGACTGCCAGACGTCTGGGCTAATGGCCTAACGGCTAGTTAGCAGAGTTAGACGTCTAATTAGCAATTAGTTAGCAGATTCGGTTGTAGAAGTGGTTGGGGAAGTTGGTTGGGATAACCAACTTCCAGCCCTATAAATACCCCCTTTTCAAACATTTGTATAGCATTAGAGAGAAAGGAGAGAGAGCACAGACTCTGTCTAAGATTCTATTGTATGCTGTAATCAGGATTGCAAATATAATACCAAGACTGTTATTCTGATCCACATTCTGCGTATGTATTGCGTGTTGAGTTGAGTTACAGATTGCTGCCATTAATGGAGTTTGTTGCAGGTGTGAAACACTGAAGGTCATGTTGCAGGTTTCCGAATGGTGAAATTGTTATTGCAGGTGTGAAACACTGAAGGTCATGTTGCAGGTTTCCGAATGGTGAAATTGTTATTGCAGGTGTGTTGTTAATCGTTGGCGGACAGGTGCTGGAGCGAAGCGGTTATGGCGGTTGTGCGTACCCTGAGGCCTGACGTCTAGCCAAACGGCTAGCCGTCAGCCCTCTCACCAGACGTCCAACCCTAAACCTGACGTCTGACCCCAGACGTCTGATTCAGTTCTAGACGTCTGCACCTGTCCCCTACACCGACTGGACCCTGTCAGCCGAGTTAGCCTATCACCTGGACTTAGTTATACCTTGCCCACCCTGATATTAACTGTCATCACATGTATCGGGAATGTACTCACCCCTGTCTACAAAGGCTTCATGCCTTTCTGATGAGAAACTAGGGCTCACTCATCTTTGATTCATGGATTGCTTCCTCTTATTGAAGCAAATTAACAAGAGTCTCAAAAGTCTAACTCTAATGGATCACATTCAAGGTTGTCACCAAGACACTGAATGCTAGTGGCAGAGTTGGCAGCACAACGAGTACAAGCACATCATCATTCACAATTTCGCCTAACACTTGAAGCAAAGCCTGCAACTCTACAATCTTTCTCAAAAGCCCCTCCAACTTCTCACTGCTCTTCATCTTCAAACAATGCAATCAACTTTGGAGGTGTAGAATCTAGTTCTTGTTTTTGGATTCAAACACCATGTTGAATTTATCCCATGCAGCTTTGGTTGTCAAGGCATCACATATGTACAGTTGTATCTCATTAGATACGTCAAACATTATGATCATCTGGGCTTTCTGATCTACCTTATCGAACTTCCTTTGTTCATCAGGATCAGTGGCATGTCTTTGTGCAGTTCCTAAGACCATGTCCTATAGATCCTCGAATTCTAGATGAATAATTGTTTCTCTCCAACAACTGAGAATAGTGCAACAAAACCTTTGGGCCATTAATAGCCATGGTAAAACTTCAAAAATTTGCAAAAGAGCGTGTTTTTTTAATCAAGCTCGAAAAGAATATTACAAGAATATATATGCCTATACTAGGAAAAAATAGATTATGCCATCGAAAAAAAGTATATACTCTCCATGTGTTTCTTCACCGTCGAAAACTTTTTAAATCAAATTCACTTTTTTAAATTGAAAAGTATATTGTATAAAAAGATATTTCACTCTTCACACAATACATGTGGGATAAAGTATTCTTTTTCCCTTCAACAAAACATTTTCCACCAATCTTGTACGTAAAAATGGAAAAATTTAAACAGGATTCCTTTGATGCCCTACTCCACTTCACTTTGCAACGTCAACCTTAATCTAATCAAGTGAACTTCTTTTATTTCCATTCAAAACTGATGTCAAAAGTCAAACCTTTGTTTTCATGGATGAATTCAAAAAAATACAGAGTGAAATCGATCTTTCAAATTGTAGATAAAATAGGGTGTTATGCTCCTTCAACTCAGCACTATACATCCATAACAAGTTGTCTCACAAGCCTTTCTCACTCTCTATTGGATGGGACTTCCTCCAAAACTCCTCAAAACTGGGATGGTGACAGCAGCCTCATTTCTCCAAAATGCAAGCAAGAAAAACTTCTTCATACGTCAATGTCAAAATATCTCAGCATTTTGTCCTCTATTCTTCAACAACACAAACCTGCAGCAAAAGAATCTATAAACATGATGTCTTCTTGTAAAAGAATTATTAATCATCTCGAGCAACCCGAATCATTCCTTAGACAATTAGGCAACTTCAGGTCTCCTCTAGATGGTCCCTCTTGTTGGCACATCTCAAATGCTAACCAACTTCACCAAACGACAACTCGTCATCGACGTTGCTAGATGGCCCTGCTTGTCGGTCCTTGTCTCCACAATAGACGGCACTTTAACTAGACAATTGCCATTTGTTAGATGACTCTCAGTCGATAGCAACCCTTGTCTACAAGTTTAGACAATCCTTGCTTTACAAAAAATCTCACTCTTGTCAACAACTCGAAGTTGGCACTCACTTAACGACGTTTGTCTCCGTTTGTCAGCATGCACTTGGACAGCTTTCTTAACTCAACCATGCTAAATGCTCTTTGCTTGAATGCACTGAACAACCTTCATTATACAATCTTTGTCGTCATGATCTTTACCTTTCTTGTCTCTCCAATGAAGCACTTGACCTTTCTTCTCAAACGCAAGTCTTTCAACACAAACCTCTAAGGTCTTCAACAGGAAATGCACCAGATTTGTCCCCAAACTCTTTTGTCTTCCACTCTCACAAACTAGCAAACAAGACGTTGGATGTCCTTGAATCTTCTCCGAGAAACACTTGACTTCACTCCTTCATGTTGGATAAATGTCTCTTTCTTCTGTCAAAAGGAGTAATACAAAAAATAAAATGCAAAAACAATAATTTTGGATGTTGGATGTCCTCTTTTCTCTTCTCTTCTTGAGATCTCCTCATGATCACAAATAGGCATTGATCAATCCCCTTCGAACCTGCAAAGTCTTCTTTCTTCGCACAGCACAAAAATCAAACTGCTTCCTAAAATGGCCAAGCGAGTCTTCAACTACAACACCTGAATCTTCAAGTTGCAACAAGTCTTCAACTCAAGCGATCTCACATCCGAGACGGCCTAGAAGTGATGCCCTAATATCAAATGATGAAAATAGAAACAGCCATGATAAGGTTCTCTTTGATGTAATGCATAATATATACAACAAAAATGTGGTTATCCATTTAGAAATGAATGTAACTGACACCTGAATAACTACTTTGAGGGTTACTTGTAACTTCTTGATCTCCCTCTTAAACCCCAATATCACTTGATTTTTTGCAACAATAGAATTCATCCCTACCATAGAAATCCTCTAATTTAGACCTACCATAGAAATCCTCTTCCAAAATTTTAATCATCCTCATACCATACTAAGGATTTGGAAAATCTTCATCTATCAAGATACTTAGGTACGAAACCTAGTACAACAACATTCTTCTAATACCACAAGCATGTGCAAGTGGACATCTAATGACGATATGTAGTAAATGGCTAGCCTTAGGTAGAACTCAGTACAAAAAAATGGTTGAAAACTATAAAAAGTGAGAAAATATATTTGCTCTAATACCAATCATCCACACCAACAAGGCCCATGAGAGTGGCACGAAGGGCAACTTCCCAACTTAGCTAGCAATGCTAGATGAGTTATGCTTCAAAGTTATGCAGCAGAAAAAGGCACAACAAAATACCTCTTCAAACATCGACATGTTAGAGGATAAAGATAAGATAATTCTATTAATGTCTACAAATGGCCAGAGTAGACCAATGGAACTCGTTAAAAAGAGTTCTTACAAATTACAATGCATTGTAGTAACCACAAAATACTACAAAAAAAAGCTTAACTAGAATAAAGAATCTAGTGTAAACTACTCTAAAGTGGAACAATTGTATGGCATAAAATCACAGCCTCCAAAATTACCCAAAATAGATAAACCCTAACGTGCTAAAAATGATGATTAAGAGAGATCTAGAACTCGAGGTACAACAAAGATAGAAAGGAGCTCCAATGGATCCAAGCACCAACATTAATCTATAGTGGGATGTAAAATAGAAGCATAGTTGTTGTCGTCACCAACTATCCCAAAAGGGCCAACATAAGATCTAATGATGCTCCCAAGAGAATGGCCAAGACTAAGGGGATCTAGTTGGATAATCCTAGGAGGACATGGAGTTCAACCCCTCAAGACTCTTCTAGCATTCATGGTTGTGGAACCCATAGTTGAGAAAATCGGAATCGGGTAGTAAATCGGCTGGTTTAAAAATCAACAAAGAATCGGAATTGGCAAAAAATCGGCATTTTAGAAAATGTAAACTTTCATTGAAAAAAAAAAATTTCATGCATGTCAAAATTTTTTGGGAAAAAATCAGCAAAATCGGGATTTTTTGCAGATTTTCTCAACTATGGTGGAACCAATAGAAGAAGACAAGAAACTAGTAAGTTGCGCCTATCTACAACTCCTCAATATATGGGGTGGCCAAAACTTGACGCTGAAGATTTGCAATCTTGTCCTGTCGCAAGCAAGAAGAAATAACTGAAGCCCTAGCAGCCACCCTTCTATACAAACAAAGGGCGCACAAATCTATCATTAATATTTGTATAGTTGTAGATTCCAGTGAGCGCTTATTACTCTCGACTACAGAGATAGGGTGAAAGAATGAGGTGATTAGTCGAGTAGTAGTTTGCCTCTCCTGTAATAACTGATGCCGAAGAGTGATAGCTTCCCTGAGGTAAAGAGCCAAGCATCTCTGATCAGGATAGTTGAAAAGAGTAGCAAGCAATCCATCTAAGTCTCTATACAAGCAATAGTAACTCCCTCGAATCTCATAATAAACAAGACACCTAAAGATGAAATGTTCTTCAGTCTCCACCTCCTAAATAGAGCAAAGATGACATACCCTATCCTCTTGAGGAATATGGTGGTCTGTCTCCACCTACAACTAATGTGAGCATACTCTGAGTTGACCAAGAGGAAACCTAAGGCTGTGTGTCTAATGTCACTCAACATAATTAAAACGAGTAATAATATCATTCTTAATCCTCATGTAACGCTTAGTGTAAAAGGCCAACTTAGGACTAAGAGGTTGAGATGGAGCGACCCAAGTGATCTGAATATATTGTCGATAAACATCATCTTTGACTGCTTGATTAATTACCCTCTTATTAGGAAGAAGGCAAGGAGGAGCATTTAAAGAGTATTTGAAAGGAGGTAATTGATCTATGGAGATGCCAACTGATTGAAGAAGAGAAATAACTTCTGAGTACCATCCACAATGAGGACCAAAAGAGCCCCTAGAGGTAAAGCATTCTGAGGAGGAAAGCCCCAATTATGGGTATCTCTCTCGGTCTAAGGTGCACCCGTAGATCTAAGGTGATGAAGATGAAAAATAATTCTAAAAATGCCCTCAAGACGAAAAGGATGAACGCCAAACTCAGCCTAAACAATACATTGGAGAATTGTTCTTTTACATCGGATAAATCGCTAAAGCAAAATAGTTTGGACCCTCTCAATGCAAGCCCAATCAACACACCCTAGACTTGGACCCCAAATCTCAAATCCATAAAGGACTGTGAGTTTGATGATGCAATCAAAGAGGTGCATCTTTGTAGGTATGTCCTGAAAATGTTGTTGGAAGCATTGGTGTTCCAAGACTGAGAGAGATGTGTATCCCTTGCAAAGACGTGATTGTGAAGTTGGCCGAAGATTAAGGGAAGGACCTGTAAACTGAACCCCCAAGTAGGTGTAAGCAGTGGTGATCTCAATGGACTCATATTTATAGAAGAACTAAAACTTAGATAGGGTACTCTTTGATGTGTTAGAGACCATCACCTTAGTCTTGCTAAGATTAACTGCCAATTGTTTTAAGTCACAAAAGCAAGAAAGAGCATCCAACTGTCTTTGTAGGCCCTCAAGACAAGATGTAGAAGGCAACCATCATCAACATGTGTGTATTGACGAATAATTTCTTCAAGCTCATCAATGTAGATCCCAAAGAGTGAAGGAGAAAGAGGACAGCCTTGTTTGATGCCAATGGTGCTCTGGACATCCTCTAAGAAACCAAAAGTTGTTTGAAAACAGCCAACAACTACCTCATATAGTCTCTTTATGGCAATGATAAAAAGTTTTGAGATGTCAATGTCATATGGTCTTTGAAATAAAAGATGCCCAGGAATGGTGCCAAAGGCCTTTCTATAAAGTTCACAAAACAACAAAACACATTAGAGGACCGTTGGCAAGCGTCCTCAATAATAGCTCTGAGAGTGGAAACATGATCAATATTCTGATGATCCCCTTCTAAAACCAGCCTATCCTCTCACTCTAAGCTTGCCTTGATCCAACAATTCTCAGAGTTTCATATTCTAAATTATTGCATAAAGCTTAGCAAATGTGTGCTCAATCATGATAGTTTTGTAGTTATTCAGATCTGAATAGTCCCCAGATTTGTGGATGGGGTGGATAATATGTTGTGACCAGGTAGGGAACCCAGAACAAACAACCTCATTGATAGAGAAAAACAACTAAAGGGGAAGTTGATTAGGAAAGATGCAGAAAAAACAAAAAATTGTAAATAAATAGAAAACTTTATTTACAAATAATGCAAAATACAAAGTTCGTAAATAGCACAATCGGCAAGGTTACAAGTTGCAAGCATTAGGCTGCAATGTGCGATGGCCAATAAGGTGCTAAGTGCTGATCTAAGAAGAAGCCTATAGAAAATAGAACAAAGATCAAGAAGACTTCAACTATACTGGACTCTACCTGATATACAGCCACATACATTACAGTTACAAGAATTGATGGGGAACTAGAATGTTTCCCAATCCAAACTAGAACAATAGGCAGCTTAGGAAAATAGTTGTAGAGTTGCAAGATGACTGGTAGTCAAATGTGTTAGTTGTTGATCGATTGTTGAAGCTAGACACATTTAAGTTTTGTTGGGTGAGTGTTGACATTACTTTTTCTTCTAGGCTTGATGCCATAAGCCTTGACGCCACATTTGAATGGGTGATGACATCATTGAGGATGTCGTTGCCAAGCATCTTGAAGTATGGCACTACTTTGCTACCTAAGAAGTCCAAGAGTCCAAGAGGGTGCCAAGATGTATGGGCTTGTCTTTGCATGGGGCTTTAGGCAAGCTTGGTGCCATTACTAATGAGGACTTGAGCAACCCCTGTTCTGATCGGATCACACAACCAAACTTAAATTGAGACCAAGGAAAATCATACTCAGCAAGGATGGATCCTAAGCAAGCAAGGAAGTCTATTGGAGACCTCAACAAGGCTTTAATACCAAAGATATGAACCTACAGCAAAATGCACTACCTAGAATGCAAATAGCATAAAACAAAAAGCGAGGAGTAAATGAGAAAAGATAATTCCCAAAACCCATAATGTACACTCTTCATTAGTGAGGTATAAAGAGCTTTACAAAGGTGAGGTTGAATGGTTGCAAACTGTCTTTGAACTAGGTGTGTATAGATACACGCCTCAACTAGTCTAACATACATGCAGTTAGTGATCTATACAAGTTCATGTATGCCTCATTCAGTCCAGTTAAGATGAACTGAACATGCAAACTAAGCCTCTAGCTGGTAACTAAAATGAACTGGACATGCAAACAAGGACTATCTAGTTTCTAACTAAGATAAATACAAGGATGAAGAAAATGATTAAGAATATATTGTATTATAAATCTCATCATAAAATTATTATTGAGGACCTCAACACCAATTGTGATTGTAGAATCGTCTACACTAACGCAGTTGAGCTTAAACTTTGAATGCAGGATGCTCTAATTGGCTTTCAAGTTATTGTTATTCCAATAAAAGGGAATAACAAATGCACAACTGCAAGCCAGAACGAAGAGGGGATTGTGTTAGAATGCACTGTTAAATCCCATTGGCCTCATTTGGCCAAACTTAACTTGGTTCATGTTGAGAGAGTTCTACTTGATGCAACCATTATGAAAAAGTTGAGGGGGAACTGAACAAACTAATGTCATTCTTCATCAACTAGGATAATCTTGTTGTTGTGAGGAAGACTTACCCCTCTAGTTTATCACACAATTGTCCTTACACCTTTTGAATCAGAAAAAAATGATGACTTGCTTGAAAGCAAGTTATGTGAAGCTCGTAATATAAAAAAGTACTAATGCAGTTTGAAGTGCAATTAAGCATTGACCTCAATAATGTGATCCCATAGGCATTGATAAAATCTAACCACCACCATGAAAAATGTCCAACAATGTCTACTTGGAAGTGCAAGTCATTTAGGTTATGCACCATGAGTCATGAAGACTGGAAATAGTCCAACATCTCACATCTAGATAGTATGGTGGTGTTCCTCATCATTTTGCCTAGTTAAAAAAAATCATTATTATTATTTCTTTTTAATCATTGTCAGTTGATAGCTAGCCTTAAGTCCCTTTTAATTTTAATTTTTTGAAGAAGCTATACGAGGCTTCTACTAGGGGTCACTCCCATAAAATATCATTGTATTGCATCTATTATTAGGTCAATTAAACCATATCCAAGCAACATTTCCATGAATTGTTTTTAGCTTGCCTTTCTATCAAAATATTTCCATCACCCCCAAACTACTCATTTTCCTCTATCAAATCATGGGTATTTTTTCCATTAAGAGAAATAATTTCCCTCTTCCAGTTACCTTCTAAACTTTAAATTTTTCTGAGAAGGAAATCAATACCACAATTGGCTAATTTATCTACTACCTGTTTCCTTCTCTATAGACATGCTTACATTACCAAGATACTACCTCCATCAACAATTGATGGACATCAATAATTATACTATTGTTGATCATTACCCACATCCATTTTTTTGACAGCTTTAATAATAATCTGTGAATCCCCCTCAATTGAAATATATCTCCATTCTTTTTCAATGGCAATCTTGATCCTTGTAAGAAGTGCCCTAGCCTCTACATAGTTGTCCATTGAAGTTCCATATAATTTTGAGTAGGCAAGGAGAATTTTGTCTTCATTATTCCACAAAGTACTACCTCCGCCAACTGTCCCAAGGATTCCATTGAAAAGCACCAATAAGACATAGGTTTAATGAACCCAAGTTCTAAGCATTTCCATTTTATCATGGGTCAATGTAAATTCTTTGTGTTAACTCCACTTTCACATATCACCCCTGCATTTATGTTCAAAGCCTGTAACAAAGAGGCAGCCTATGTTCCATGGAGTTTTTGGGATGTGGACAGCACAGGATGGCAGGGATTTGGCCCCAAAATCCGGGACAGTTGATGGATGGCTTATATAAATATTGTATAAAAGCTCCAAATTGAATTTTTAAAGCAGAAATTTTAAATATGTCACATAACATAATGTAGAAGCATAGGAATTAGGAAATTAGGAATATGTAAAAACACAGAGAATAATGAGCATCAAATATTTATAAAATATCATTCATTCATGCAACAATAAAATTTGAAAACCATAGGCAATTTGGATTGTCAATTCAACAGTAGGTCAAGTTCCAAGTACATAAACAAAGTGAAAGTGAAACCAAGTTTGTTTTTGCAAAGGCATGTGAAAGTGAGCTTGTTTGGTATTTGCTTGAATGAAAGACTTAATAAACTTATTGCTTGAATGAAAGACTTGATGAACTATCTCCTTTGATTATGGAAATGCAAATGGCTGTGTGCACTCTATTATTGGTATTTGGAGTAAGGTTGTGTTGGACTTTACATGGATTCAATGTGAAAGCATGTTAAACTGCCTGTAAAAGTTGCTCCTAGCAACTATAGGTCTCCTACACCTATGAGGCAATAGAGATGAAGTATATTAAGTAATCTATGGGATTGTAATCAAAGGGCATGTCTGAAATTAGTTACTCTACTTGCAAAACAACAAATGGAAGATTTGTTGAGTAATATTTAGACATGTTCCAAACTTGACGATCCAGGTATTGGCATTATATACATGTTCTGTGATATTGCAGGCCTGTTAAATGCATTTAATTCCTTTTTGCATACCTATATATGCATTTATATCTTCTGGAAGACCTGTACATGCATTATACTTGTTTGGCAGACCCATTACATGCATTTGATGTCTTCTGCAAGACCTGTACATGCATTTATGACTCCTCTGGGAGGATTGTATAAACATTATTATAGTGAATTTCTTCTTGGATCTGACTGAGGGAACTGGATCATGTTGTTCATGTTTTTTTATTCTGTTTTTTAAATCCTCAAATGGGGTGGATGTCATTCGAGACACCCAGCCATCCCAAGGTTGGTTGTGGGATGTCCCTGGCATACTGTCGGTGTCCCAAGGATGCCAGGGCATCCCAAAGACATCATCCTAGGACGGCCCCATTTCAGGGACAACTCTGGATGCCCCAACACATTTCCGGGACAGCAACCACCAAGTCCCCAAAAAATGGGTATATTCCAAGGAAGTTTCAGGGATGTCCCCACATTCTTCAAAAGCAAGGGACAATGAAAAGAGGGCCCCAAGGGGGTGGGATGTGTCCCCATGTAACATGGGAGGCAGCACATCTTTTACCAGACGCAAGAATTCCCTTGATGAGCACCATCGTTGTAAACACTATGCAAGAGAGGCAACAATACAAATCCAACCTTGGACATGATTTTGAGATTTGTTCTTCAAAGACCACTATTCTTTTCAAGCCACAGATTCCAATAAATGGCAAGACCAGTTCTCTATAGAATGCTTTATGCTTTAGCTTTAAAACAATAAATCTAATATTTCATCAACTCTTGCAATGTCAATGGAGCAACCCAATAGATTCTCATTTTCTTGAAAACGTAGCCCAAAATGGTGGAAGCAAAAGGGGCAATGAAGAAGTAGATGATCTGATGTCTTTAACTCCTTACACAAAGCACGGCTAAAAGGTCCATGATATTCTCTTCTTTGCATACTGACACCCATAAGAGTTTTACTTTGAACTGCCAATCAAAAGAATGCGAAGGCCTTAGGAAGGGCCTCAGGTGACCAAACATTCTTCCAAAGAAAATACTTGGAAGTAGCTAATTTTGATTGTTCTAAATCCATATATACCAACTTGACCAAGTAACCTCCATCTTTGATAGATTCCAAATAAATTCATCCTTTCACAAAAAAAAAGGCAAATAGAACTCTTTAAGCATCTTTTGGACCTCCTTTGCTGCATGTTTGAGGTCCCCCCCCCCCCCAACAACCAAATTGCTATCAAAAATCCAAGATCTAGAATTGTTATTCACATAAATATAATTTTTTACTTTTGAGCCTCTACAAGCCAAAGAGATCCAAGCCAATGGTTGACATTTTGGATCAGAAATAAGAGAATAAGAATTTAACCAAGCATTAAATTGAAAATTCCCAAAATCCCTCTCACTGACCGACCATCTAAAAGGTCTTTTGAAAAATTGCAACTTCTCTGATATGAAGTTCCAAGTAGTCGATCCCCTATGCAGTGTTCATTTCCTTCACAAATTTACTGCATCCACAAAGCCTATACATTTTTGACATAAAATTTTTGCCTAAATCTTTCCTTTATGTTTGAATAATCTCCAACCACGTTTAGCCCCTAATTCCAAACTCATAAATCTATCATTTTGCAAGCTTGTCCCTCCAAGATAATTTCCATTGCAAACCCTATCTTGTTTGCAAGGAGTAAATCTAGCTCACATCCTTCTCAAAGAAGATCTCTTATAATTTTGACCAACTCAGATGCTATAACTACTGGTAACCTTGAAAGTGAATCATATATATGGGGGCAGATTGCAATGTAGCCTTTTGAGTGTAGTCTTCTAGCCATAGTTAACGGCATACCTTTCCAACCAACTAAACAAGATTTCATTTTATTTAAAATAGAATCCCAAAGCTCTTCTTTATTTTTTTATCAAACAAGGGAATACATAGACATATTGATGTCAGTTTTTCAACTTTAAAACTTAAAATATCAGCAATAATCCATCGTAAATTAGGGGCAATGTTGATTAGAAAGATCCTAAACATTGTCATATTAGCCAACTGTCCGATAGGCTTCTCATAGCATAGTAGTATTGATTTAAATTCCACAGCCTTGCCAACCAAAGGATGACCTAAAAGAAGAGTGTCATCAACAAACTAAAGATGAGATTTCAAAGGACCATTTGTCATAACTTATATAGCTTTGGTTTTGCCTTCCACATTTGCCTTTGATAGAGCCAAGAATAATGGAAGAGATGAGGAGATAGTGGGTCACCCTCGGGAAGTCCATGATGTGATTCAAAGTATCCAGTACAAGATCCATTGATCAAAATAGAATATTTGGAGTGCGATAACAACATCTAATCCATTCACATCAACCTCGATCAAAACTTTTTTGAGAATATTGTATAGAGAACTCCAAAATACGTCTCATATGCTTTGTTAATATCCAATTTTATATGGCATTTGGTGGAAGCGGGGATTATGCGAACTATTGATTCACATTTTAACTCTTTCTCCAAATGAAAATTATTTCATGGAATGTGAGGGGCTTGGGGGCGATACCCAAGCCGAATACTGTGAAGCGTTTGATTAGACAGTATCGTCCTTATTTGATGTTGATTCAGGAATCCAAATTGAGTTTAGAAGGAAGCTCAACAACTTGCAAGAGAATTTGGAAGGAAGCTTTGAGTTTAGTGGTTGCTGCCCAGGGTAGTTCTGGAGGATTGCTTTGTATGTGGGATCCTAGGAAGATAGAGGTTATGGATGCAATGGCAGCTGCAGGAATTTTGGAGATAAGAGGGTATCTGCTTTCAAATGCGGCTCCCTTTCAGGTAGTTAATTTTTATGCTCCTTCTAATATAAAAGAAAAGGTGGAGCAATGGAGGGCAATGGAGGTAATTTTAGAAAAAGGGAAGGAGATGTTCCAAATAGTTGGAGGGGATTTTAACGCTATTGCTTTGTTGGAGGAAAAGCAGGGAGGCTCCAGAGTCTTGGACGCGGGGAGTCGTTTGTTCATTGACCAAATGGACAGGTTAGGTCTTAGAGATGTGGTTCCGAAAGGCTGCTTGTTCACCTAGAGTAATAGGAGACTAAACTTGGACCATATCCGAGAAAGATTGGATCGTTTTTTAGTTGACGACTCCAAGGCATCGAGAGGAATAGTGTTGCGCTCAGATTTCCTTTCTTTTGCGGCATTGGCCAATCTCTCTTGACATCTTGAGTTGGATTAAACCAAGGAACAGCCCTTCTCGATTTCAACTTGCCTGGCTCGACCATGAGAGTTTCAAGGATTTGATCCTCAGATGGTGTACGGACGAACGCACGAGATTTGGAACTGTGATGTTTATATTTTTTAAAAGACTGCAGTATGTGAAAGAGAGGCTAAAAGAATGGAACCATCTAGTTTTTGGGAATATTGAGTGAGAGTCCCAGGAGGCGGTGCGGGCTCTTAAGTAGGTGATTGAGAGGATTCGTTTGGAAGGTCTTTCTCTGGAGCTCTTGACCAAGGAGATGGAAGCACTAATGAAGGTGGAGGACTGGGAGCGAAAGGAGGAGGTAATCTGGAAACAAAATTCTAGAATCACCTGGCTGAGGGAGGGGGATAGAAATACAAAAATTTTCCATCGGTCAACCATGGCTAGAAGGGAGTTTAAATTTATTAAGTCTCTAACCTGTGGAAGGGGGCAAGTCGTAAGGACATGGAGTGAGATGCAAGGGGAAGCAAGGAGGTACTTCTCTGATCTTTTTTCGAAGGATCCTCTGGATGATGAGGCACAGTGGAAGATATTGGAGTCGATTCCTCCTTGTATCTCGGTCGAGCAAAATTTGTTCCTGGCCAGAGAGGTGTCTTTGGAGGAAGTGCAAAGGGTAGTCTTTGAGATGAAAAAAGGTAAAACTCCAAGACTAGACGGTTTTCCAATTGAATTCTTTCAATTTATGTGGGAGGATCTAGGGGAGGAAATCCTACAAGTAGTTGAAGAGGCCAGAAGGTCTAAATCTGTATTAAGATCTATGAACTGTAGTTTTATTGCTCTTATTCCGAAAAAGGATGGGGCTTCCTCGTTGGATGAGTTTCGACCCATTTCCCTTTGTAATTGTATATATAAAATTATTTCTAAGGTGTTGGCGAAGCATTTGAAGGTGGTTTTACTGGCCATTATATCTAAGGAACAGGATGGATTTGTGCAAGGGAGATAAATCATGGACCAGATTATATTGGCACAAGTTACTCCATGAGACTCAGTAAGGAAGGTAATATGTTTATTAAACTAGATATGTCCAAAGCCTATGACCGAATTGATTGGAGTTTTCTGACTAAGGCTCTGCAAAAGTTTGGGTTCGAGGATAGGTGGATTGATTAGGTGGCAGCTTGCTTTTCCAATCCTACTTACTCAGTCTTGATAAATGGTGTCCCATCAGAGCAGTTTGGGGCAAGTAGAGGCCTGAGACAAGGAGACCCTCTGTCTCCCTACTTGTTCATTATTTAGGTGAAAGCCCTGGGTAGGGCTATCCACAAAGCTAGGGAATCCCAAGAAATAAAAGGGTTTGCAATGTCCAGGGAGGTCGTGCCTCTAACGCATCTGCAGTTTGTGGATGATTCCGCTTGTATGGGGATAGCAAAGATCAAGGAGGCCAAGGGGTTCAAAAGATGTTTGGATCTATATGGGAGAGCTTCGGGTCAAGTTATCAATGAAAATAAGTCTAAGGTTTTCTTTTTCAATGTTGATAATAGGGTGCAAACCCATATCCTTAATATTTTTAATTTCAAAAAGACTTGGTTCCCTTTAAATACCTTGGGCTTCCAGTGGCAGGAAGACATCTTGGAAAGGAATCCTGGAGGACTCTTACTGATAAAATTCGATGTAGTTAAAAAATTGGACCCATCGATGGCTCTCGCTAGGGGGGAAGATTTACTCTAATAAAATTGGTGTTGCAAGCTATTCCAGTTTTTCAATTTACGGCTATGATTGGTCCCAGGCATTGTGTTAAGGAGATTGACAAACTTTTGAGGGACTTTCTTTGGGGAGGCTCAAAATTGAAAAAGAAATGGAGTTTGGTAAAGTGGGATTCAATCTGCCTCCCGCTAAATAAAGGGGGGTTGGGTATCCGTAGATTGGCTGATCATAACTTGGATTTATCGGCTAAACTGTTGTGGAATTGGATGTTGGACCAGTCTAGCCTTAAGTCGAAGGTTCTATCTGCGAAGTATGGGGATGAGGTGGAACCAATTTATAACCTCCCCTTTAACGGGGGGGCCCATCATTTGGACTGCAGTTAAAAAGTTTAGTACTGTTATTATTGCCAGGCTATTTTGGAAAGTCAAAAAAGGGAGAAAGGCAAGATTTTGGGAAGATGCGTGGGATCAATACCAGCCAATTACTTCTTAGTTCCTGAACCTAGGTAATGCTGTAGAGATTTTTAAGAATGCAAATTAGGTCTATGTTAAGGACTTCTGGGAGGAAGATGAAGGGGGAGGGAATTTGAGGAGGTGGAAAGACTTCTCGGTTTGGAGACAAATAGCTGAAGAAGACAAGGATAGTCTGAGGGCTATTTTGGATCAAAGGCAGTGCTCGTGGTTAGAAGAGGAGGACTATTTAGGTTGGGGAGATAAAGGAAATGGACGGTATTCCGTCAAGAAGGGATATGACTGGCTCACAGAGGAAGTGGGTAGGGAGAAGACGATTTGGAAGAAGGTGTAGATTTCAAGTATCTGGACGAAAGTCAACATTTTCATTTGGTTAACCATTCAGAATAGGATTTTGACTCAAGATAACCTTCATAAGAGGGGATTGGTGGGCTCAGAATGGTGTGTGCTTGTTATGGGGCAAGAGAATCTGTGGACCACCTTCTAGTTCGATGTCCCTTTGCTAGTTGGATTTGGGAGCAAGGCGAAAGGATGTTTAATTTGCCCCGGCTTGGTGATGTCTCGTTGGAGCAATTCTTTGATCTATGGGGCTCTAGGGGGGTGGGTGGACAGTATGCCCTTCTAGTCCATTGTTTCAAGGCCTTCACTTTGTGGCAAGTGTGGTTGGAGTGCAACAGGCATATTTTTCATGATGAGTGCTCATCCAAGGAGTCAATTCTCTTAAGAATTTTGCTCAATATTAGAGAGGTTGTAAGAGGAATCAAAGGTTCCCAGCTTATGCCCAGAGATGAGGAGTTATTGGATCTTCTTGGGATTGTGATCCCTGGGTGGGTTCAGTCCCAATATTTATGGAATTGGAGCTCGGGAGTAAGGAAGGTTTCTCCTAAAATTCTAGACAGGGGAGGGAAGTGGAAGCCACCACTGATGGATTGGGTTAAGGCTAACATCGATGGTGTTTCTCATAGCAATCTGGGGGAGGCGGGTATTGGAGAGGTGGGTCATACGCACGAAGGGACGATGGATTTTGGCTTCCATCGAGGAATTGGGAGGAACAGCAACATGGTGGCAGAGGCCATGGCCATCTGTGAAGGCATAGCCATGGCCATCTTGAAGGCGTAGCCATGGATCTTAAGCAAGGATACTCGAGAATTGAGGTGGAGTCTGACTCTCAAGTCTTAATCAGTAGGTTGAACAAGCAGGAGGAGGGGGGAAATGGAATGAAGGGTCCAATGGGTCTTGGACAATATTATGGCTTTAAAAAATAAAGCGCAGATAAAATTTCTCCACGTGGTGAGGGAAAAGAACAGAGTTGCAGATAAATTGGCTAATTGGGGAACAGAGAGAGGTCATCATTGGTGGGATTATGGCAGGGGGGAAAACTTGGGGGAAGATTATATGGACTTACAGGTTTTGCTTCTACAAGATTATCCCAATGATGGGGAAGGAAGAAGTACTAGTGTGGCAACTCCTGGGAGGAGAGACTAATTGTGCATTGTTAGGAAAAACTTCAAGATTCCACACCTACAAGAGGAAGCACAATAACAAAAATATAGAACACGGAAACAATAACACAAGTGACATAGAGATTTTACATGGAAACCTGCAATGTGCAGGTTAAAACCATGAGGCAATGGCAACTTCTCTTCTTATTAATTTCAGCAAAGATTACATTCACGTCCTTGGACGTTTTCAACAACTCAACATAAATGCAAGGGATCTCATCCCTTTTATAGCGCAGAGGAAGACTCCAAAACTGTTTGTTTCATCTTCCAATGCAAGCCTCCAAAAGACTGTTCGTTTCCGCTCCCAAGACTGTTCGTTTCCGCTCCCAAGACTGTTGGTCTTCCGCATTCCAAGATTGTTCGTCTTCCGCGTACTGACGTCTACCTAGACGTCCACTGCTTTGGCGTCTTCTTGGCATGACGTCTGGCCCAGCCCAGACGTCTGGCCGCAGACGTCTAGTGGCCATACGGACTTCACACCTAACATGCACATAGAGATTGAAGGCCTCACGACTATGTAATCTGGTTTCTGTTTAATAAAATTTAATCTTTTTTCGCCTAAAAATTATATATATATATATATATCCAATTTTATAAGCATATCTGGTTTTTTCCTGGAATGAAGAGAATGTATAGCCTCTTGCGCAATAACTATACCATCAAGGATCTGCTCAACACAAAGCCACATTGTTCCTCAAAGATAACATGATCTAAAATGTTTTTCAATCTATTAGACATCATTTTTAGAATTATCTTAGAAATCATGCTAAAAAAACTTATTGGATAAAAATTAATGAAATATTTCATCTCACCTTTCTTGGGAACCAACACAATAAAGTTGGCATTGATCTTGCTTATTATACCCTTCTTTTTCCTAGCCTCTTTAACTATAGCCAACATATCACTCTTCAACATCTCCTAAGAATTTTAAAGAAAATTGTAGGAAATCCATCAAAGCCAAGAGCCTTGTCAAGGTGGAAAGAGAAAATTGCCTCTTGGATCTCCTTCGCCAAGATCTTTCTATTCAAGCTTTTGTTTTATTTCTCTGTGATAATTGATTGAATATTTTGCAAAAGCTCAACTTGAGTCTCCTCATCCCATCCAACTTCTGATCAAATATATTTGGAATAATTGATTGCTTCTTTCCTGATCTCTTCTTCTTCATCAGTATTTCTTCCATCTAATATTGATCTGGTAAAAGGGCAAATCTGTTTTGGCAATAGCATGAAAAAACTTGGTATCTCTATCACCTTTCTTAAGCTATACCTCTTCATATTTTTGGGTCCAATATGACTCTTCCATTTGTAATATGTTATGATAATTAGAAAGCAGTTGTTTTTCCTGCAATAATTATGTTGGTCCAGACTCCATACCATTGGTTTCTAATATCTCTTGTAACTCCTCAATCTTGGATTTAATTTTCTTCTTTCTTTTAAATAGGTTACCAAAGGATTTGATATTCCAAATCTTCATCTACCTCCTTAGATATTTTAGCTTTTGAACAAACCTATAAATGCACAATCCTTCAAACATTGCTTCATCCCATCACAACATAACCATTTGAAAGAAATCAGGCTCTTGGAGCTACATGGACTGAAAAAGAAATGGCTTTGGATGAGCACATTTGATTAGTTTACATCTTAATAGAATAGGTTTGTAATCTTATGCTACTTGAAAAAAAATATCTGAAGAGATTTTCTACTTTGTTTGTAACAAATTATAGCATAACAAAAAATTGTTCAATCTTTCAACCACACGAGATCAACCAATACGCCTATTACCCCATATACAATGGATGCTTGAGAGAATAGCATCCCAAAGGCAATTTATATTGACAAAGAAAGCAAAATCCTCCATTGATCTAGACCAGCCATGAATACCACTATTGTTTCCTAAAGGAGATAGAATTGTGTTGAAGTCCCCCAAGAATCAAGAGTTTACAATTATGAATCATCAATGAATTTGACATGAATAAACTAAGGTCCTTCTAGCATCTATCTCAAAGAGTAACTCTATATTTACAACTCCAATTTTCATTTTTTCCTCTTTCCTACAAAAAAGAATAACAATCAACCTACTTCTTGCTTCTAGCAATTATTCACCACATTTGCGACTGTCTCATTCCATTGCAATACCTCTTGATGCTCCTGATAGCAGAAACTATTAGCCACTCCCCCATCTTATAGTGCTTTTTGAATGCATCCTTATATTCCTCACTGAGTATTTTTGTTTCCTATATTAGAATAAATTCAAGACTATAACTTATAATTCTTTGATAATTTCTTTTTTGGGTCATATCCATGCTTGAAATTTTCCAAGATGTCATCTTCATCATTATTTTTTATTTCTATTTATGGGCATTGCCCAAGTTCTTGTTAATGCTAGCGATATTTGTTTCTAGCTTCCCAAAAAAATCTCCCTCTGTGTTGGCTTAAGTCGTTTTATCATGTCGGTATGATGTTTGTTTTGTCAATAAAGGGAATAATTTGCATGACATTTTGATTTATAATAAGCATGTGTTGGTATATCACCTCCTGCCCAATTTCTTTATCATTTCAGGTACCTAGAGACTTTTTTTTGGCTTATGGAAGAAGCATGCTTCTGGGAAATATATTATAAAAAGTAATCACCACAGGCAATTTGTTTCAGCGTGTATTTTTCTAATTTCATTAACCCAAATAGTTTCCTTTTCATGATCACAAAACACTAAAAATAATCCTCATAATCATTAGAAGAGTAATGACAAGTAAGATTGGTCATGTGAACCAATAAAAACAGCATTAATATGAGGCCAACATGTTGTCATTTCAGCATGTAGCTCATGAGGTATTTTAAGCATCATCAAAAGAGGAAAAGAGTTGCTTTCCCTTATTCACTAGTGTATCAATGTATGCCTATGAAATTTGGAATGATTGGTGGAAGTGAAGAGTATCACGCTATAAGCCAAGGTTCAAATCCCATGGGTGAACCTTAACATTTTAATCACATGGTATGAGCTCAATCAGTTAAATTCCTCAACTTTCAAGGAGGCGACCTAGGTTCAAATTTTGCCAAGTGATACATCCATAATTGCCAAAGCTGTTGTTATATCAGTATGAGGTCATGATGTAGTACAGGTGGGATCCGTTTCAATCCCATATAACCAGTTTTATAATTAAAATTTTTAAAAAGAATAAAAAAAGTGTATCAACGTACAATATCATGCGTATGTTTCTTATTTCTATCACAGTATCAAAGCAAATTGACATTGGAGCCATGAGAATAAATATGTTATGTCCATTAAGTATGTTTGTGATGGATCAGAATCACGATGCTGAGGTAATTATGCTAACAAATATCAATATATTGGCAACAACATCTTGTGAAGCAGTGAAAACATATATATTTATTCTTACTTTATCATGGTATCCAAGCATGTCAATACCAAAGCCCAACACCCTATCAATCCAGAGGGGTTGTTGGGAACATATTGTGTTTATTATGTTTGTAATAGATCATAATAAGGATGACCTTCAGGTAACGGTGCAATTATAAAATCATTTCGTTGACAACAGATGACATTACTTTTGAAGCACTGAGAACAAACATAAAAGTATTTATACAGGCAGTGTGTTTATGGTGGTTTGCAAGCCCAAAACGGAAGTTTGACAATTAAAATAAAGAATCCAGCAGAAGAAAGTTTGACTCCCCCAAGAACATACTGCATTAAGCAGTCACAAGAAGGGCAACAAGAAGCATACCATAGTCACAAAAAAAACACTGTGAAGGATTTGAGCAAGTTGTATACCACAAGGATTGAAATCTTTCTCAGGCCAGAGAAGGGCATCAGGAGCATCTGATGGAGTGTGGTCAACAGATGGTGGAAAAGGACTAGGAGATCACAGCATTGAGAGAACAGGTGGAAGCATTTTGTGCAAAGGAAGCTGAACTGCATGCAAAGCAGATAGAGGCACAAGGGAGGATTGTTTCCCTAGTGCAGGAAGCTCAGAGGCGAGCACAGCAGCTGAGGTATGATGTGTCATTTACATTATTTTTTACCACAAGAAAGAAATTTGGTATTATTTTACTCGACCTTGTATCTCATTGCAAGATATTATATGTTGTTTGTTCAGATTTCTATCACAAGATAAACACTCTATGCCTTATTTCAAAAACAAAAAACTTTCATCTCATATCTTTAATATTTTCTTCTTTACCATGATGGGCTAAATACTAATTGGTCATTATAAGCTCTCTTCCTAGACTCCTTGATGAAATGCTGGAGCTTTGTTAATTGCAAAAATGTCTTAAAAGTTTAAACCCTCCAAATCCTGCTGGTTCTCTAGACTGAAAACCTATATTGTCAAATAAAAACTGATATTAACTTCCTTCCCACCAAGCTTTTTAATTTATCCATGGAATAGTTTAGTGATTGAGGAACTCATAGTGGTCTGAACAGACTGAAGCATCGAATGCAGCCTAATATGTCAATTTTCCCTTCTTCTTTTTTTAATTTTAGTATGCCATCGTAATAAGCTTGTTGTAAGCTTGGAACCTAATAATCAGACCCACCTATTGTCCCGTATACGCATCCAATTCCTTTTGGTTCAGGAAACCTCTTATTTGAACCTGCGTAATCACGGACAGAATCCTCAAAATAGATTCGAAGAGTTGGTTCATTTCCGATAATGGGAAACATCCGCACACAGAGCTGCTAGGATCAGAGGACACTTCTCATCACAGGTAAATGCTTACCTAAAGAGAGTGGTTTTAATACATTAAAAACATACATATGTCGTAGGGTAAGAGGTATAGAAAATATGTTGAAAAAATGGATGCTAAGAATCAAATGGTATTAATTTAATTAATCAACTTTTTTTATTTTTAGAAGTGAATAAGTTACGATTTTACTAAGTGAGGGTGATGATGTACTTGTCCATCCCATAGAACCCATTAAAAAAATGGACGGTAGAAAAATTTCAATGGCATTATGTTCGAATTTACGTACTACAACTACACAGCGTAGAATCATCCTTGACAGACATCCCTTTGCCTAAAGTTTAACATTGAATCCCCAAATCATAAAGTTTGTAATGTGTACCATCTCCAGGCCGATGAGAAGAGAGCAATGTAATGTAGATAAAGTGAAGGGGAAACCATACCTCTGGTAAGGCGGTCAATGCTGCTTTTGAGAACGCCCTGGCTCTTGAGAGCTCCTTCTGCCCTCGCATCAAAATCCTTCATCGCTGGGCCCAGGGCACAAGCAATCCCTTTTGCTATAATCTCTCTGCTTTCTAACTGCTCCGCATCTATCATATGTTCATCATGCTGTTGGTGTTCTTGGTGGTGCTGTTGCGGAATTCTGTGGCTGCCCTCGGCATCCTCCTTTTGAAGTGGTTCCAAATTTTCAAAAAAACCCACAACAGAATTGTTCGTGGGTACGGCATTCGAATGTCTGGAAAATTCAAGAGCTTCTTTACTTCTAACGGTGGCGGAATTGGTGTGGGCGGATTCAGGTACAGACGCAGTCTCCTTAATAGAGATGGAAGACGAGGAGGAATCAGCATCGTGTAAAGAAAGAGGTACTTCAGATTTAGATGGTATATCAGACTGCAGGCCTTCTTCATCCATATGTTATGTCAAGTGTTTATCTGTGTCTTGTATGGATAGTTCAATGCAAACTGTCAACAGCAAACTCCCAATGCGTCACGATATTCGATGTGAGTAGCCTTGCAATTTGGAAGAATTCTTTGGGCTTTTAAAACACAATTCCCCTGCAACTTCTCCTCAGCAACAAATTGTTCTGTAGCCAATAGCTACAGATACTCTGGTGTTAAAAGACGTTAGGGCCAACTCTCAAAGTGTGAATTTTTTTAAGTAGTTTGAAACCCCTACCAAGCTAAGGTTGGTATTTTTATTTCAGTTTGACTTTTTATAAGAACGAGAGTTGAGCTTTAGGTATTTTTATTTCAGCGTGACTTTTTTTTTATTGAGTAAATACTTCTTATACATATACATATCCACGTGATTGAGTCCGGGTCACATCATTGATAATGCAAGTGGCATCCTTGCCGGTAGACCACATCAACGTGACCTCTTATAAAAAGGAGAGTTGAGCTTTGGGTATTTCTATCTCAACATGACCTCTCATAAAAAGGAGCGCTGAGCTTTGGGTATTTTTATCTCAGCATGACCTCTCATAAAAAGAAGAGCTAAGCTTATCAATAAGAATTAAACACACAGCCACACACAAGCCCTCATCTTATCATGACATCTCATAAAGGTAACACACATCGTTGTCATATCATGATTTCTCATAAAGGCAATACACACACTACCATCTCACCATAATCTCTCATAAGAGGGAGTTGAGCTTATCATTAGGAAATTTATAATACAACACCACGTTATCAATAGGGAATTTATAACACAGCCTCACATATGTTTGAACCTTGGACCTGATACTATTCATAAATGTAAAAGTAGTTTTTAAGGTTTTTTTTTATTTTATTTGGTTATTGTGAAAAACCCTTATGACCCACGTACAAGGTTGAGCAGTCTCCTCCCAACCATGGCCCATCGTAAAGTCGAGAGCTATTAAAGTTTGTTATACGAGACAATTTTTGGATAGGATTAAACTTTGATTAGGGGGTATACAATTTTATTTTATTAAGTTTTAATCTTAAAACTTTTTATTAAGAGAGTTGAGCTTTGGGTATTTCATCTCCTCGTGACCACTCATAAGAAGGAGAGCTGAGCTTTGGGTATTTCTATCTCAACATGACCTCTCATAAGAAGGAGAGCTAAGCTTATCAATAAAAATTTAACACACAACCACACACGTTGTCATCTCATAAAAGCAACATACACGCTATCATCTCACCATAATCTCTCATGCGAGGGAGTTGAGCTTATCAATAGGGAATTTATAACACAACCCCATAGGAAATTTATAACACAACCCCACATTATCAATAGGGAATTTATAACATAGTCCCACACATGTTTGAACCTTGGACCTCATATTGTTTATAAATGTAAAAGTAGTTTTTAAGGTTTTTTTTTATTTGGTTATTGTGAAAACCCTTATGACCAACGTGCAAGGTTGAGCAGTCTCCTCCCAACCATGACCCACCGTAAAGTCAAGAGCTCTTAAAGTTTGTTATATGAAACAATTCTTGGAGAGGATTAAACTTTGATTAAGGGGTATACAATTTTATTTTATTGGGTTTTAATCTTAAACTTTTTATTAGGAGAGTTAAGCTTTGGATATTTCTATCTCAGCATGACCTCTCATAAGAAGGATAGCTAAGCTTATCAATAAGAATTTAACACACAACCAGACATGTCGTTATCTTATCATACTTCCCATAAAGGCGACACACATGCTACCATCTCACATAAAGCCGAAAGCTATTAAAGTTTGTCAATATGAAATAATTTTTTGAGAGGATTAAACTTTGATTAGGGGTATACAATTTTATTTTATTGGGTTTTAATCTTAAACTTTTTATTAATAATTTTAAATTTAGAATTCTAATTTTTTAAGTTAGGCCACATTTAGGTTCTTATTTTTTAAATGTTATAATAATTTGACAATTACACATATGTTCCTTAGTAAGATTTGAAATTGAGCCTTCTCCTTGAAAGTTAAGGAATATATTTTATTGACTTATCGGATACAAAAGGGAGATATTTAGATGAATCTCTATGTAGAGTTTCAAACTCTTACGTTAGGCCCGGGTATACAATTTTATTCTATTGGGTTTTAACCTTGAACCTTTATTAGGAATTTCAAACTTGGAGTTCTATTTTTTTTTGTTAGGTCCCATTCAAGTTGTCTTTTTTGAAAATGGTATAACACTTTGACAATTATACATATATCCCTTAGCAAGATTTGAACCTGGATCTCTTTAAAAAGTAAGGAGTATATCTTGTTGACTTTATGAGACAAAGGGGAGACATCTAGATGAACCTTCTACTTAGAGTTTCAAACTCTTATGTTAGGTCCATTTAGTTGTCATTTTTTGAAACAATTATAATGGTGGTATTCCAAGATAGGCCTCCTCCCTTAAAGTTGTGAAAAATAACCAATTGAGCTCATGAGACGATGGGAAGACATTCGGATATCACGAGATAATGGTGAGACACATCTAGTTTTGTAGAATTACAAAGCTATATAAACATAATAATGGATTCATTTGTGAAAATGATTTTATTTTTGTGTAAAAAATATTTATAAATTAAATTAGTTGAAAATCATATTACATCTCTTGCCTTTCTAGGATTATAGGCTTTCAAACCAAGGTTTAATAGAGGAGGTGGGAATATTCTCCCTCACATCTAATCTACTATAGCTATCTATACAAAAAAAGAGTAATCATAGAAAACAAGGATATATAATTCTATATACAACAAATAGTACTATCATCAATAATAATAATGGAAAAAAAAGCTTCCCTGGTCCGTTGAGGCCACCATCTGGGAGGATATCCATAGCAAGTGAAGTCTCCCCAATCAATAGCTCAATTAGCCATTGCATCTGCCACCCTATTTTGATCTTTAAAGATGTGTATGAACTCTGATGGCTCACAACGTTGTTGGGTCATCTGTATTTGCTCAAGTATTCTTTGTATTCTCCAATCTTTATTCTTTTGCTTACCTAGTCCTTTTAAGTGGTTAATCATAATTTGGGAGTCTAATTCCACCTAGATTTTCCTCCACCCCACCTTTAGAGCCTCTTATAATCCCCTTAAAATGGCATATCCCTTTCTTAGGTTATTGGATAAGATACCAAAGTTTTTGGTGAAGATAAAAGCAAGGAAACCATTCAAAAGGTGAGCTATTCCCCCTTACTTGCTCTTCTTGGATTTCCCCTTGAGGCTCCATCTATATTAATCTTGCCTAGTCCCTCTATAGGAGGTTTTTAATTCCCAATATTGATTACTTGTACAAGATTTAGGGTTACCCTTTTTTATGTGACTACCTTTGGAGACACTTGTAATCTCGATATTATCTAAATCCACTTTTGATTAGGGTTTTGAGGCTCTTTTAACAGGTATTGGATTGACTCCCTCATATTGACTATGATCCTTTGCCAAACAAAGAGGTTCTCCATATTCCTGGTTGAAGATACAATTATTTCTCGCCTTCCAAAAATTCTATAGAAGGAGAGTCATTCGCACCAAAAAATCTATCTAGTGGGTTGGCCCATTTCCTCTCGTTTAGGTCACTCCCTCCAAAGTTGTTTTATAAAAGATATCTCAAAACAGTGGATGCCTAGCAAAGTTGCCATTTATTTCCATAGTTTGATTGTGATGGTGCATTCTATAAACAGATGAGAGATCATTTCCTCATTTTCCCAACACATCTCACATCTAAAAGGCCCATGCATCCCTCTTTTCATCAATTGTTCCCCTATTAGAACCCTTCTATGAAGTAGAAGCCAAATGAAGAATATAACTTTGGGCCAAAGGTTTTGTGCCCATAACTATGTGAATATATCACTTAATGGGCTCGAGGTACTCTAACAAAGGGCTAAGTATCCAGAGGCAATTGTATATTCACTCTGATTTTTCCTGTCCCAACCAAGAGTATCCTCCTCTTAAGACCACAAGAGTGATCTTGTCTAGATGGTCCTATAGATTTCTTTTCTCTAATCCTATGATATTTGAATTGGCCACTCCTCTATTGGAATTCATTATCTTTCTACCTCCCAACTACTGAGGCTTACAGTATTTGGCTACCTTAACCTAATGGTTTCTATGAAGATTCTCCATCAACGGTCTCCAAGTTGAGAATTGAGTTATTAGAGGAGGATGACCATCCCACAAATCTGTCCAAAAGTTAACCTTTTATCCATTATGGATAAACCAGAATAATCTTTCCTTGATCATATCCTCTCCTATTCTAAGTTCCATTAAGATGGAAGATCCTCTACTAGGAAGCAAAAATCGAACAAACTTTTTCGAGGTTTTATTCTCTGCATATTTGGCCCTCGAGATTTTAGCCCATAATTCCTTAAGGAATTTTAGCAATGTCCAATATAACTTAGCTATAAGTGCCTTGTTTTGCTTGACAATGTTGGCTTTTAAGTTTAACTATCTCAAAATATCATAGGTCCCAATGTAAATAAACCAATAGTATTATAGATCAAAATATCAATAATTAACAGTAGAATAATATATTAGCAATTAAATATATATCTAGGCCAATATAATGATAAAATAGCATTCACTTATAATATCAAATATGAATGTAAATGGCCAAAATCATTCATGAACATGCATGAAGAATACTTACAATAATAATTGCTCAAAATTTGTATACAAGCTTTATTATCAATGCTTGCTCCTTTTCTCTTGTTTGTGTTTTTCTTGTTACATTGTATGGAGATTTGTCTCCATAATATAGATATAGAAGATGACTCTTCATGTACTTGACTATTGCTCTCCATATGACAACTCCCATGACTTTGGCTCATTATCTTGCCACTTGTATACTAGACTCTTCACTTTCTTCTTATATGCATACTTGAACCTATGAAATGAAATGAAATGAAATAAAATATTTTAATTACGTCCACGAGACCCAAACATGGCCTATGGGACCCCAAATATGGAAACACAATTATTCAAATCATATGACCATTAATATCCTTGAGAAGGTTGTTCCTTATCCTGCTAATTTGGGTTAGCAACTCCCCAACTTTTATTTTATTTTATTGTCTTCAAATAACTCTATCATAGACCCTTTTCCAAGTGTTTATTTGTATTTGTCACAGATGTTAGAAAAACTCGGACATTCATAGATGAAATGTTCCTTTGTCTCTATTGCCTCTGTGCTGCATAAAGTACATATCATGTCTTTCCATTGTTCATTTGGCATTGTCCATCTCCCTGTTTCACATCTAAGCCTATGAGAGCTAGTCCTTATATGAGTGTAGAGGGAGAAAACCGCCCTACCGCGTACAATTCCCAAAAGGTTGGATCCGTAAGAGAGGAGAGAAGCCTTATGGGGTGAACCGCGGGGGTTGTGTTGTTCTCTATAGTCGGTGCTAGGGGGGATGGGTTCACCAGGAATAACTTTAAGGAATCACTCCAAGTCCACAATATTTTTAGAAATTTTTTATGTATTCGATTCAATATAAATACCTAGATTTGGCCTTTCTAGATCTATGTTATAACAAATAAAGGTCAATGCAAATATAGAACGTAGGAATACAAGAGTTAGCCCTAGAATGACTCTTTTCTTTGAATGCTTTCTAACTTAGGGTTCTAAACAGACAACCTTTTAAGGGCTCAAGAAGAAATGCACAAACAAAATTATCCCTAAGTGCACACTATATGTTTTTTATCTTTCAAATGCCTAAAATTAATTGAATATATTTAATAAAATCAGATCTAGGGTTTACAACCGAAATAAAAGCATTCAACAAACAACCTAAAGACTAATCAGAATACTTAGCTTATCTGGTGTTTTATCATTGCCTTTATCCCTTTATACAATGTTATCAATAATACATGTTCCTACAAGATAACTCAACAAACACTTGAAAATGGAATTAACGTTAGGGAGCCTGCTTAGGCCATTGTACAATGGTGCTTGAAGGCGCAGCAGTCAAGCCCCCTAGGTCCTTTTAGCTAACCTTTGATAATTAAAAGCGAAGATTGACCTTTGGAGGAAAACAAACATCAATACAATACAACAAAACAGAATGCAAAAATTATAGAATAGAATATGCCACTATTCTTTAGATACAATTTAGAATGCAATGGAGAAAATAGGGACAACAAAGTACCCCCAGTTTATTCTTAGGCAAAATCGTGCCCCATAATGGGTGATCGCGATAATGCTAGGCAAAGTTGCACCCCATAGCAAACCAAGCACGATTTTGCATAAACTAGGCAAAAAATAAAATATGAATATAGAAGTTTGATTACGTCACTCATAAAACCTAAATGTACATGCAAAAGAGCAAATTCACCTGGTAGAGAGTGCAAAAGCAAAACATAAGGGTTTTAGATGTCTCGAATGGTCAATATCTCCTTAGGGCTCCAACAAAAATCCACCAAGAGCAAGGAAGAACAATGCAATCGACAATCAAACAAAAACACTTTGCGAGAAATCAAATGCAAGTAATAAAATTATTAAGTGTCAAATAAAATGAGTGTGTGTTAACTTGTGTGTTAGCGTGTGTGAAAATTGAATTCAAACCTTCCTTATATAGCGGATTTAAAGATAAAAAGATCGATAAAACCAAGGAGGGCCGACATAAAACATGCCAACCCTGAAAAATTAGGGTTGTATTGCGTGAAACCCTAAAAATGCGATATTGTGCCCCGTTCGGACCAATCGCAATATCGTAATGTAGAGTCATGCCCTGTCAAGGACCGGGCGCGATTTCGCATAAAGAGGGAAAACAAGCAAAATAGAGGGGGGAGGCCTGATCCTTACCTTAGGCAAGTCTAAGGGGTCCCCTAGAGGGCTCAGGGAAGATTGCCCACTGAAGTAGGTCTATTTTTCGTGTTTACATTTTACCCACTCTTTGACGCATTTATGGCCTAATAAATGTGTCAAAGAAGAGATGTAAACACCTACAAACAAAAAACGACAAATAGAAATGGGGTGGTTGGTTTAGAAAAAAGGGATGGTGCAAAAATGGTGTTATTCCGAACACTTTCAAATTTCATATGCAAATCGAGGCATTAGGGACATTAATGCCTCTAAGGCTAGGGTGCCTCTCGAGTTTTATGAGGGACACGTTCCTCATAAAAACTTGAAAAAACAGACTCAAAATAAGAAGTGAAAAAAGAAAAAAAGGAGAAAAAAGCGCACGAAAACAAGGTTAAAAGTGAAAGGGGTCAAAACCCTAATTCATTTTAATCGTGCGAGGGAGAAGAAAGAAGCTCTAGAAAAAAGGAGAAGATGGCACTACTGATACATCGTTTAGTGATCATGAGGGGCGAGACCAGCATGGAGTTAGAGCGGGCACAGGTAGGATCGAAAACCCTTCCTTGCAAGTCAAAATTTTCAATTTTTTTCATGCATTTTAGTGGTTTTTCGCCAAAATCGATGATTTTACCGCGTACAACTCGGGCGCGATTTCGCAGCCCAACCATGATTTCGCTTTGGGAAACAGTGATAAAATTGTGCATGGCAAAAATTGACCAGACAAGATTTCATGAAAACGCACCTAGCGAGCGTGATTTTGCCAAAAAGAGAAAAAAAGACGAAAAAGAAGAGAAAAAACAGGAAGAAGAAGGAAAAAGAATGCAAGAAAATGACTTTAAAGATGTAGAATTTTAATTGTGCTATGGATTTAGATTGATTTTTAAATTAATTAATTAATTTTAATGTATTAAATTTTAATTAAACTTAATAAATGGAAAAAAAATATTTTATCCTTAGTGACAATGTGTCCCAAATATTCCACTTCTATCAACCCAAAAGAAAACTTGGAATGCTTAGCATAGAGTTGATGTTATGCCAACAGCTGGAGAGTCTGATTCACATGAATAAGATGCTCTTCCCATGAGTGACTATACACGAGAATATCATCAAAGAAGACTAGGATGAACTTTCAAAGGAATGAACGAAAAATGTTGTTCATGGGACTTTGGAAAGTAGAAGGGGCGTTAGTCAAGCCAAATGGCATTACCAAAAACTCATAGTGACCTTCATGAGTACAAAAAGCAGTCCTAGAAATATCCTCATCCTTGAGCCGAATTTTATGGTACCTCGAGCAAATATCGATTTTGAAAAAATACATAGTCCCATGAAGTTCATCTAGTAATTCATCCACCACCAGAATAGGAAACTTATCCTTGATGGTGAGTTTATTGAGCTCTCGATAATTGATACACAACCGCTAGGACCCATCTTTCTTGTACACCAGTGAAACTGGAGAAGAGTAAGGACTGTTGCTTGATCGAATAACACCGACTTTTAACAATTTCAGTGCTAACTTCTTGATTCTAACTTAAGAGCATGAGGATATCAATACGGTATAATGTTGGGCGATGCATTGCCAGGTAACAAGGGAATAACATGGTCATGAGAGCGACGAGGCGGTAATTCTGTTGGCTCAGCGAACATAGAGTTATGCTTGGTCAAAATAAGTTATAAATATTTAGGAACATAATCCTCCTCTGAAGGATGAGGTTGGATTGCAAAAACTTGAGCTATGACATCCCGAGATGATTTTTTTAACAATTTCTCCATTCGATTAAAACTGAAAGTCTATGAAGGCCCTACTTTTAAGCCATGGAGAGTGTAGGACTATCCATTATGTGAAAATCGCATCCAAAGCTTGACAAAGTGCCATTATATGACTCCTAATGTGCCCAACCATTGAGCTCCCAACACGATATCACATCCCCCTAGTTGAAGTGCAAATATATCCTGTTTGAGCTCATAGTCCCTAATATTGACCTTAACATTATGACATTTACCTTTGCAAGGTAAGGTCCCACCATTTGCTACCATAAACTCAAAGGAATTACATGTTTGTACGTAACAATTTGCCTACTTGGCAATGCGAGGATCAATAAAATTATGTGTACTACCAAAATCAATCAAGATGGTAAGACGCAGGCCCTTGAAATAGCCCACAACTTTCATAGTTTTGGGAGTAGTAATTCCTGCAAGAGTATGAACAAAAATTTTATCCTGTGGTTCATCTTGGTTTTCTTCCTTCGGTTTGGGTGGTTCCTCTATTGATTCAATGTCATCATCACTGTGGTCGTTGGTGTCAGGATCATCAACATCGATGAGGAACAACATCATTTGGGTGCACCTATTCCCGCGAGAAAACTTTTCATCATAATTGTAGCACAACCCTTGGGTGTGTCGTGCATCCATTTCGACAATGGTTAGACGTTTGGGTGTAGCAGTGGGTGCAACAGGTTTTTGTTCATTATGATTTTGGAATCTAGGAGGAAAATAGGGTTTAGCTTGTGGAAATTTAGATATCCGTCTCTGAGCTAAAAATTTGGACTCAGCCAAACGATCCAACTTGATAGCCTGCACCATGTATTATGGTTTAAACATTGTTACCTCGGCTTGGAGATCTTCCCTCAACTCACTAACAAAACAACTCATGAAGAACCATTCATTCATACCTGTGGTTTTATTGGCCAATCTCTCAAATTGTATTTGATAATATTGAACTGTCGAAGTTTATTGTAACTTTATCAACTGTCCTGTAAAATCATCATACTCACTAGGGCCAAAGCGAGTGAGTAATTGAGACTCGAAGTCCTCCCAATAAGGATCAGAGAGATTTTTATGTAAACATTGATACCATTGTAAAGCTTCAGATTCCAAGTTGAAAGAAGCCATTTGAACTCAGTGATACATGGGGACATCATGGAATCTAAAGAATTGAGTAACACAATATAACCATCCATCCACATCCTTCCCATTGAACTTAGGAAATTCTAGTTTCAGTATCTTGAAGGTAGTATCACGATCAAAGCGAAGGTGAGATTCATATGTTCCCTTTCCTTGACCTCGATCGAAATGTGAGTGTTCAGTACTATACTCAAACTTGCTTGAAACACCTTGCAATTTAGACTCAACATCTGCTAGTTGTTCTTCTAGGAAAATTATGGAGGTATCTTGTTCAATTTTGAAAGTTTGAAATTGTCATCAAGTGTTCACTTGTTTTTTGCAAGCCAGTAACAACACTTAGTAGGGTATCCAACGTTGAAGCAGTGTTTTGCTCTACCTCTTTTTGATGTCCAATAGTACCACTTGCCATTTGAGATATCCTTGAACCTATTTTACTGAATTACTAAAAATAAAAGTGTGATTTTGGGAGCTACTATTTTTAGTAAGGAATCCAAAAAGTGCTTGGATGTTATATATCAAGATGATCAACTTGAAAAGACAACCACAATGAGCTATATGCCACAACATGGATTTTTGAGTACCCCAGACTCAGATTTCATATTTGTGAAATATTTGGCCAAAAAGGGCTAGTGTAAAATGATAAATTCGAGGAATTTTGAGGAAAAAGGGAGTTAAGGCTCAAAAATTATGTGAAAGGTGCAAAAGGGGCTACCTAAGACAACAAAACAAATTTGAGGATTTTTGGAGTTGTCTAGGGCCTGTTATGACTTTTTTAGTGCTATTTTTCCCTGTTTATGGTTTAAAAATTACTCAAAATATAGTAATGATAAAACCACGACAACTTATTCGTTATAGCTTTGATTTGCACAATTTTTTATTTTTTTGGTGCAGAATAAAAAAGTAGCAAAATACTATTTTTTTTACAAGTCTATTGGTGCAGTCAATTTTTTGATTTGGAACTATAGTTCATAAGTTGGATACTGAATCAACTGTCTCTAAGCTATGCATTCTGTCAATTGATCATCTTATCACTTTCCTATCACCTTAACTGCAGTTACTGACACTAATGGTTTTGTTTCTGACCCTAACCACCTATATTTTCTAACTGTTATAGTTGATTGTTATTGTTGCTGACCTAACTGCTATTATCATTAACTTGACTATTACTGCCACTAAATCAGATGGTACTAAAATATTTTAGACTGTTAGAGACACTTGCAAACTCTGTCCTAACTATTGGTGCATGCAAAGTGTATTCTTCTATGATAGGGAAGTCCTCCATATGCTCACTTTTTGGGATTGTGAATGCAGGTTCAGTAGAATAAGGAGATGTGCATTTTTGCAAGTTGAAGCGTTTAATAGAACCACGGTATGCTAGGTATAGGAGTATGTAACATCCATAGGACCTCTATTATACTGCAATGACAAACAATAGTGCTCAAACCAATATTTTAGGCCACTATCCAAGGAGGATTCCACACATACCCTTGAGCACACTATCTGCCTCTTTGATAGTACGAGAGGGTAATCGTTTGGTATGTTGTGTCCCATGGACTATAGATGATACAAGGTCGAAAATCTTCCTACTAGATAAAATTTTGTTCAACCTATAATGGTATCCTGATACACTTGAAGATGTGTGGGAGCTCGATTCTATGCGCAAGTGTTGTCTGAGGCCTAGGTATTGGAGCTTGATAGCCCCTCACTTAACTAGACGCTTTATGGGATATTTAGCTTAGCCAATAACGACAACTCCTTTGTGATATTTTAAAACCCCCAACACATGGTTTTTAGCCTACTCAACTACGAAAAAAATAGACTATATTTTTTTGGTTTTTGTAGATTTTTTTTTGGGATTTTTGAATAAATGAAAATAGATTGAAAAAACACAAGAAAATTATACCTAACAAGAAGAATTTGTTGAGCAAGAATTTTCACAATTATAGCAGAACTCGAACCTGGAAAGCGCTCTTATACCACTTGTATGGAACCTACTATTGAAATAAAGCTCACACACAAAATATTGAAAGATAACTGAAATACATGCAATAACAAAATAATACTATGCATAAAGTAATTGCATAATTGAAACAATCTCACAAATAACTCAAAATCGCAGGCCTCTTCGAGGGGACAACCTCCTTCAATATTTCATTAACTTGCAAAAAGATACCTTCGTACATGATTTCATAGCTTTTAAATAAATATTTCATGCAACCCTGACCCTAAGCTCAAGAGTTAGCTTACATGCAAAATGCCACTCGAGCTAGAATCTTCTACCAAACGTCGGTTACAATCTTGATAACGGTTACATCAAATGGCCCCACTTGGCTAGCCTAACTTGCTACATACATTACAAAATATTGTAAAATAACATTATAGATGGGATCCCCCACGTTGCAAGTGGGTCATTACATAATAATGAGAATTACAAAGTAACGTTAGGATGGTATCCTAACATAAAGCCTTCTAAGATGTGATCTTTAGTGCATTTCCTACTCTAACCAGCTTCAAGGGGAAAAGTAAAGAGATAACATAAGAAACAAAGATAGCAAAAAGGATAAAACATCCTACACTAACCTAAGCTAATAGGGGGTGATGCACTAAAATAAAAATAACATTCCTTTGCATAATAGTAAGACACACAAACATGTGAATGTAATGCATCGATCACTCAAAAAATGAACACTTCTTCTTAGCATGTTAAGCATGAATTGCATATAAAAGAAATAAGATAAAAATCAATTAGTCATGACCTCTAACATACACATATACATATAAGAAATGGGATAAAAAAACCCAAATAGCCATGGCCTCAAGTATATATATATATATATATATATATATATATATATATATATATATATATATATATATATATATATATGAATATAAAAATTATAGATAATGTCAGAAGTGGAGGTTCAAAAGCTTACTTGCAAGACCACTCAGGATTTAGGTACTGCTATATAAAAGAAAATGAAGGGAAAGTTATACAACTTGTTGATCCTTTACAATGCTAAAACTTATACTATTTATAGATTACAATGGAAAAATGTTCTGTTCAAAAACTTGAATAGAAAACTGTGACAATCCCTACCTGCTATTTTTTATTCTATCTTCATTGTGTCATTGTCATCCTTTGAAATATCTAGATTTGGAATCACCAATGCTAATTCATCGGATGCCCAACTACCACTGATACCTTAACTTCCTCTTCTATGATCTAGGATCTAAGCATGAGCTCTTTTCCATAATTAATGCTTGTCAAGCTTAGGTGGTTGTTGTTGTAGTTACCATATTTCTAACTTTAATAGGCTAACTGCCTTCCCTAGATTATTGAATCCAAGTGATGTAGTGGGTGGTTCTTAGTAATGGATTGTTAGTATAGCTCACCTACCTTTTTGGAAGCTTGTGTGTCATTAGTAATGTCCTCGTGATTTGGCCTTTAACTTTTATCCTATTATCTCTTTAGCTTCTATTTACCTTCTATAGCGATGCCCACCATTGATCCTCTATTTGAAAGGTTGTCAAAACTTTATACTCACCCTATCATGTTAGGATTTTATAAACATTTGAGACCTTACCATTACTTTTATTGGAAGTCTTGTGGATACATTTCTCTTCTTCTCTCATCAAGCCTTCTGTATCTCCCCTTTTTGAATTCCTTTATCCACTTTTGGTGGTTTCTTGAGACTCGTGGTCTGATTCTCAAAAAAAAAAATTTCATTTTTTCTTTGGGACATTCAAAACTTTTGATCTTCGATCATCCTTGCTCTTATTTTGTCCTTCAAGAAAATCTTGATTATCAAAATATTTGGATGGTGTAGGTTGTTGGAAATTTTACCTTGATTTATTAGTTGGAACTTTTGTTGAGGAATATGATATTATTTGGTACATGCTAACATACCCCCATGGTACCTTAATGGTATAGTTATAAATATGTAATAGATTAGGGTTGAGTATTTAGTTTAGGAGTGTGATTTATATTTCCATTTCATGTAAGTGTCAATGTGCAAGAAATGCACAAGTGTCATGTAAGTTAGAGTGCAAGTGTGTGTTGAGAGAATGTGCACAAGTGTCTTGTATTTATTGAAGAGAAATAATACCCCGATAAAAAAAATCTAGAAAAGCAGTAAGTGCAAAATCAAAGGAAAAATAAAGAAGAAGAAATACATTACACAAGAATTTATTGTGGGAAACCCTTTCGGGAAAAACCTAGCAAAAATATTTCCTTATTGTATAAACTTAATCATCTCCAATACAATGATATCCTTATCCATGTTTCGCTTGCTTTTTCTTGTGATTAAATTGCTTACGCATTTCACACACCAAACCCTCATTCAAGTGTTGTTTTATATACTAACAACACAAGAAGGAGAATTACAATACCATGGGAACAAATCCATGGGCTGACTATACATTAACCCAAAACCACACATATGGGTCTAAAAAATAGCTTAAACCCCTCCAAAAAAATTCCTAGGGGCTACCACCTCTGAACCCTTGCTTAAGGCTCGACCTGGCCCCAAACCCCAATGAGTATAGGGGTAGAGTGTCTAGTCCTCTTAGAGTTAACCCCACCTGATAACATGGAAAATATTCAACACAATTCCAACATGTAAGTGTATAAATATATAATGTAAGGATGTGCACAAGTGTCTTATATTAGGTAGGAGTGTGCAAGTGTCATAGAGTCAAGTGTGCATGTAAGAAGAAAGTAAAGAGTATAGTATACAAGTGGCAATATGATAAGTCAAAGGTCATGAGACTTGTCATATGAAGAGAAATAGTCAAGTACTTGAAGAGTCATATTACTATGGCTATATTATGGAAATAATTCTCCATAAAGAAGTATCAAGAAAGATTAGAAATAGAGTAATTTGGTTGTAATAGAGATCTAGTTTGGAATAAAGCTTGTATATAGATTTGAGCAATTAATATTGTAAGTTTTCTTCATGCATAGTTCATAAATGATTTATGACATTTACATTCATATTTGTTATTATAATTAAATCCTATTTGTAGTATTATAGTGGCCTTGATATACATATTAAATTGCTCATATATAATTCTACTCTACATTATTTATATTTTGACCTTTAATGATATGGATTTTATATTAAGGGACCTATGTTATTTTACAGTAGTAAGGCTTTAAAAGCCAACAATGGTATTAGAGCTACCACCTATCTCTATCCATTTTTTGTAGCATTATTTGATTAGCCACTGTTATTTAACTTTGTTCATTCTTGATCAAGTTAATTTAGAGTATGTCCACTTTGAAGGCAATGAAGACTTGGACTCTATTTTTAAAAGGTCTTATTGAGTAGAGATTGAGGGATTAAGGAATAGTCACCCTGATTTGAATGCTAGCGTCTTTCCACCTGGTTGAAGAAAAATCAGTGAAGATTAGGACTCGCTAATATTGATTGATTAGAAACCAACTCAAAAGAAAGTTGGATATTGGTTGATTGGAATACAACTTAGAAGATAGTTGTAAATTTAGGGACATACAAATTCACCCTAATAATATTCAATATTATCTAGAGAAGAAGAGAATCACTATTGAAGATTGAGGAAGAATCAACTCAAGAGAAATTTGGTCATTCAAGGACATTCATAGTCACCCTGACATTGATACTGGGTTCTCTAGAAATGAGGAGAATCATATTTGGTTCTTAGGTGTGACCTAAGACATTGCAGAAAGATTTCAGATTTTAGATAGAAATTGGAGCATCGTAGGTACCAGAGGAGATTGAGAAGCAACATAGCTTCCTACAGAGATAGAGAAACATTTTTAGATTCCAATGATAGAGGTACATCATAGGCCAATACTAAATTGACCTTGGAGTAGTATTCATCAAGAATAATATTTAGTCAAATTATCCCAAGAAATAGTCCATTCTGTAGAGGTCAATATTTGAAAGATAAAGTATATAGTAATATTACAATTAGAGTTCACAACAACAAGCAAAACTATGTATAGAACAATAAAGTGATTATAGCATTGCACAAATCAACAAACATTCATAAGGCACTAGAGATAGATTAGCATGCACTTGTAAGGTGCAAAGGCAAGTTTTTGTAAGGTGCTACAACAAGGCACTCATAAGGTGCTATAGCAAGGTGCTACAACAAACATCTAAAAGAGTAGTAGAATATAAGCACATAAGGCACTAGGAGGAGACAAGCACATAATGCACTAGGAGAAAATCACATAAGGCACTAGGAGAGAAGCACATAAGACTCTAGGAGAGAAGCACATGAGGCACTAGGAGAGAAGCATATAATACTCTAGGAGAGAAGCACATGAGGCTCTAGAAGAAAAGCACATAAACCACTAGTGGAGAAGCATGTAAGGCACTGGAGAAGAACTGTAGGCACTCAAAGTGCTAAAGGTAAGATAAGTAATCAAAAAGCAAGTCGAGCCTCCAAAGAATGTACTACTATAAAAAATCAAGTCAAGCATCCACAAAATGTGCTGCTATCAGAAAGCAAGCCAAAGAATGTGTTATCATCAAAAAGCAAGTTAGGTCTCTAGAGAACATATTATCATAAAAAGCGAGCCAAGCCTCCAATGAACATGCTATTGAGCTAGCCAGAGAACAAGCCACAAATAGACAAACTAATAGAAGAGCAAGCTATTAGAGATCTAGCCACTGAAGAAAGGATCATCAAAAGATGATACAGTAGCGGATGAGCCACCTAAGGTCGAGTCACTAGGAGATGTCCAAGGTTACGACCAGGAGCAATGATTTTCTCATCCTAAGTGATGTAGAGCATGAACCAAGAAACATCAATAAATTGGAATGTAGTAAAGAGGAATAACAAATATTAAGGAATATTAAACATTCTAAATTCACTTGACATTGCAAGTGTTGAAAGAGGAGCTAAGCAACTACAATTTATTGATCTGTTCTCAGATAATGAATAGACGTTACAATTTAGTGCATGTTAATTTTGGTGGGAATGAAATAAGTTTGAAAAACATTCCAATTCAGAGTTATAAGGTTTATAAACTTTAATTTTTTGAAAGGTTATACTATTTGAAAGATGTGGACTAATAAGGTTTATTTAAAATATCATATCCTCATCTGAGTCTGGTGGAACCAATCACAAGCCAAGATTTTGGGCCGAAGGTATGTAACTTCATTGTTTTTGTTAATGATATAAAATGTTGGAAACAATTTAATTTTCTGGGGACTTTGTAGGAAGAAGAAATTGCATTAAAATATCTAATGGACATCCTAAAGTGGATGGTTATTCCTAACCAGGATAGGCCAGATAGATTGGTGTGGGGGACTGAGAAGGATGGTTTCTTTTCTGTTAAGTCCACCTACCTACTGTTAGATGTTCCCTTTGATCCCTAGTTTCTCGTTAGTAATATTTGGCTAAAGGGTCTTACCCCCCAAGTTAATATTTTCTTTTGGTTGGCGGCTCAAGAAAAGTTCCTCACACTAGATAATATATAGAAAAGGGGATTGGTTATCCTGAACAAATGCTACTTGTGTAGTAGTGTTGAAGAATCACCTATGCACTTGTTGTTTGACTGTCCCTTCTCTCAGTCTATAATCTCCCAGTTCTTGAGGATATTAGTGTGGTTTGGATTTTTCCAAAGTTGTTATCTGACTTGATTGTTCAATGGAGGTCTCCTTTTCTATCCTCGCATCTTAGAGATTTTTGATCCTTCGATTTACCTCATTTTTGGTAGCGTATTTGGAAGGATAGAAATTCTAAAACATTTAAAAATATCTCCCATCCAGTTGAGTTCATGGTACTTTGTGTTGTTGTTGGGGATGAAATTAAAAGATTGACTACTTAATTTTAAAAACTTAGAATTGCAATCCATGGGCTTGAGATACCAAAAAACCACCCTTAGCTAGCTTCTAACCCATCATATTCATTCATCAATCCCTACACCTCCTTACCCCCACTACTTTGATATGTCCAATTTTGATAAGTTCAAAGGGAAAGAAGACCCCAAGGAGCGTGTGAGTAATTTTATCAATGCTTGTTATCTAATAAATGAAAATGATCATCTCATGCTTCAAATTTTCCCACTATACATCGAGGGAGGAGCTCTAGATTGATATAAAAACCTACCCCAACATAGTCTCTACACCTTTGAAAGATTGGTCAATCTCTTATTAGAATATTTTGTCCTCAATGTCAAGAAGAAAAACCACCTCCACAAATCTTTATAACCTTCATCAATTTGATGATGAGCCTATCCTAGACTATGGTGCTTGGTGGCAAGCTATGATCAACAAACTACCATTCTCCCTTCCCACCATTGAGCTAACTCAACTATTTATTCAAAGCTATGCTAAAAAAATCTCTTTACTATTATAACTCCAACAATATCGTATCTTTGAGGAAGCTCTGGCTCAAGACAAAATCATCAAAGATATTAAAGTACAATAAGGGGAGATAAAACTTAAGAAGGAGGAATGGCCAAACGATAATTCTAAAGGCAACAACAATAGCCAATTCAAATCCTCCCAAGTTAATCATGTAGTGTTGAGTGGCACAACCACAATCCATCCTCCACCTCAACTTGCTACTTATCGACCCTAACAACCAACCTACCAAGCTCATCCAAGTCCTGCTCAACCTCAAAATCCCTCTTCCTCATCACAATCCTCCACTTGTCCTCAACGCCCTCCTAGGCCCCCTTGCAATTTTACTCCCCTATCTAATCCCTTGTCAACCATCTTCTAAAATTTATATGAGGCACAAATGATATCCTTACCTGAAATAACACTTGAGGACATCAATAGGGCAAAATCCAAATGGTACAATGTATATCATTTTTGTATTTACCATAGCCAAAAGGGCTATGATATTAATGATTGCATACAATTTAAACATCTAGTATAAGACATGATCGATAAGGGGCATATTACAATTGATAACCCTCTAGCTTATTTTAATCAAATCCATGGTATATATCAAAACTTGTTGATACAACATGGGATAACTCAACAATATAATGGAGCCACAACCTCCACTACACCACCTAATCAATTTAATCATGTAAATAATATCCCATACTACCAAGGTTTTGTGGGTATAATCAACATTATCACTAGGAACCGATGCTACCCCGATCAATAACGCCCACAAAGTGGCCCTTCAAATGCACCCTCGTCCTCAACTATACCACATCCACTAGTGTCAATTGCACCTCTGTAGTCATGACTAGTCATACATCTAAAAAGCCAACTTGCCCACAAACTTAAAATGTCATTGGCAAAACTCTTGATCTATGAGCTTATCCAACAATATCCCCCACATAGGGAGGCACTAATGAATATCCTTAAGTCCATAGATCTTTAAACTCAAGACTCCAATATGTTTGCCAACTTTTTGGGTAACATAAGAACTTGCATGGAACCCTTTATCACATTTTATGATTATGAGATCAAAACTCTTTTAATAGAGGGACTTGATCCCCCATTGCATATTATGGCTCATATAAATGGTATGGCCTTCAAGCATATTTTGGTTGACATGGGCTCCTCCATCAAGATCATCACTTTTGTTATCCTCAAACACCTTAACCTTCCACCCTCTCATATAGTCGCTTCAACCTTTACTTGATAGGCCTTCAATAATGCCTTGCTTTTAACACTTGGAATGGTCGTCCTCCCCATTCAAGTGGGTGTAAATATCAACCATGTCTTATGCCATGTCCTTGAAGGTAAGATGCAATATAATATGCTTCTTGAAAGACCATGGATTATGGATATGTGGTGTGTCCCCTCGACATTACATCATTATCTCAAATATATCCATGAGGGTCATGTTCACTGCATCCTTGTAGATGTTGAACCTTTTAAATATTGTAACATGGTCTTCCATCTGCATGAGTCCACATTACCATATACCCATTTTCCCTCTCTAGTTTTCAACCCTTATAGCCTACTCAACCAACATCTTCTCACCATATCCCACTTGCCTCATTTGCACCTTATCCCCCACTTCCTTACTCAATTCCTTCTAATCCTTCCTCCTTTATCCTATCAATGTCTAACCATGCCTCCCCCACTCTGACAAATCACTCTCATACCTCTTCCATCCAATCCTCACACCCTTCTACCTATCAACTTCCTCATAATTCTTAAGCTCTTTCTCCTTCTACTTCCCAATATCACCATACACCCCCTTCTCCTTTGGTCCAACCTCTCATTTTCTTTGCCTTCCATCTAACCCTCCTTTATTATTCCTCCTCACTCACCTCCATCACAAATTGTTCTCTCTCATCATTACCTTCCTTCTTCATCTACCACCACCATCTGATATTTGTCTCCTAGTTTTATCCTCTTACCTACACCTCCTTATCATCCAATTCATCCTTCTTTAGGCCCTGTAATCTATAAACCCCAACCTATTTCTTCATACCCACCTCCTCATACCACTCATAACAATATGTCTATTTCAACAACTCCCTTAACCCCATATAATGCCCAATTGTTTACCCCAACCTCTTCTCCCCTCCCCTCAAAAATTGGACAAGTTACCACCATCTCCATCTCTACTTCCATCGTTTCCACTTCTACTCACCCTTCTCAAACCATCTCTTCTTCCTTGCACATAGAGGCCTCTTCACCTCTAAATATCCCAAACCCTTCCTCTTTCATACTTGAAAGTGCTCAAATCGTACACACTTATACTTCCATTCCTTCAATCATGTCCTCTTCTACTGACCACTCTATTGCTTCACCTTCGTCTAGCTTCAAAATCCCCTCTAAACCACTATTTAAATCACCTTCCCATATCTCTATATATATGTCCAACCCTAACATAGGAGAATATCTTGTACATAATGTGACTTTCACTCCTATCATAGAGTCGGTTAAGAATTTGGGTTGCCTTTGTGACACCCCCTTAACCATTGGTATCATTGTTCCCCTTGGCTCTTCATCCAAACATACCAATTTTATGTATGGAGGACTTTATTCATCTTCCAAAAAACCTCCTCCCAAATAGCTTGTGGTGCCATATTGTGGAAATATTATATATTTGTCCAATCCTTCCTTCACCATGTGATATTTCAATGTTTCAATTGGCAAGGCTTCAATATATGTTGATATGAGCAAGGCACTCATGATATCATTCAACTTCATTAATAGTTACCTAGGGATAAATCAGGTTTAAGGTACGATAAAAGTTCTTCGATCGACCTCCTCAAGGATGATCTTCAACATCTAACTTTAGATCTCAAGGAGGAGGAGTATGATGTATATATTTATCCTAAATATGCTCATTTATTGCCCGTAAACATTTTCCAAGTTGCCACCATTCATACCTACCAATCTAACACCTTGAGGGATGAACTTGAAGAGCAATTTGACACACTCTCAATTGCTTTCGATAGCTTTGAAGAAGAATCATCTCCCATCATACCCATAACCAATCACCTCAACGATGGTAATTTTTACCTTCATCTCTTTCCTATTCCCCTTCCCATAATTCTAATACTTCTTCCACTAAAGCATTTGAATGCTCTCATCCAACCCTTGCCTTGACCGTTGCTACCTCAACCTAATTCTTGTCCACCTATTTTATCCCAACTCCTTCCTCATGAGTACTAAAAGTAATCGTGATCCATCCCATGTCAGTCGACCAGCCACCTCGCTCATCATACTTATTTGAGATGAACTCCATCCTCTATCCAAGTAGACCCTCTCCTCCATGGTCACCATACAATATCCTATGACATCAATTTGAACCACAAATCCTCATAATAAACCAGTATGTTTGAGTATGTTTGGCTTCTACTCTACTCTCTATCCTTACACCACCTCATGGTATAAGTTACATCTCTCCCCATATTTGTATGAGTATCTCATGGTAAATCTTGAGGCCACCCCACCTATAAATGCTCCCACACCCATACATGTAGGAGCAAGCTGCATTCCAATCCCAATCGTCCTCATTGTCACACCTTGTACAACTTTCGATATGTATGGCTAGCAATATTGGGGCCCATGTGTACACCCTTGGTCGCTCAATCAAATCTATAACTAGTCCAAGTAGGTTCCATGGGAATCGTGCACTCGATGAGTCTAACAAAATGATATTGGAAATCAATATCATCAAGATCCCATGCCTAGGCATGAGGAACCTTACCTCATAATGTATCACAAATAGAATACCACATTGTCCAAATTAGTATCCCTCCACCATTGTACAAATTATTATCCCTCCACCATTGTCCATAAACTCTGGCCAACACAACCTCCCTCGTAGTAGTCTCCGTCGTCTATATCCTCTTCCCCTCCACTAGCAATCAAAATATATGATACACGTCCTCCAACATGATCATAATATCACTAGTAGGAATATGAAAAGTGCATGTGTTAGGATCCCACCTATTGACCAATGTTGTAATATATGTGTGATCCACATGCACATTCTCCAACCAAACAACACCCTCCAACCCAATATTTCATAACCACTCCTAGTTTACGATTGTCAACTACCTCCTCACCTCATAAAACACATTCTTAAACCAGTGCCTCAACCTCAATATCTTCTATTGCCATCACAAATACACACACAATCAGTATCTAACCCTCTTTCCAAAAAAATTGATCATCCTCCTCCCAAACGATCTTCACAAAATATTGTACGACCACATATGATCAAAAACCATGATCGTCCAACCTTGGACGACCATCCCCACACATGCGAAATCAACCCACAAAACAAAAACCTAAACAACAGAACCCCACCACCCCACATTCTCCCCAAACACATTTCCTAGTCTAGCTTACTTTAATCTATGGTTTTATTTTTCTTAAATAAAAAAATACAAAAAGTACTCGAAAGCAATAAAACAAACTACTTGTGATTCATTTCACCCTTTTAGTGCAAATGCGAAGTAAGCTTCAAAATTGAACTTATCGTCCCTAGACTCCCTCCAACTCCCACCATCAAACCTCTCATAGCTATTTTCTCCTTGTCCTATCAATCGACAAGACCTCCATATCAAATTTTTCCTCACACCTCTTTCTCTCCTTTTCCCTCATCACCAATGGCGAACATGATTCATCGCATGCCCAAAAATCCTATATATTTTTTCCAAGGGTGCGATCGTCTAGGTGTTAGGATCCTCAATCCTAACATTATTAGTTAGTATTAGTTAGTATTATTAATCATTTAATTATTATATTATTAACTCATAAAGTGAACCATCACATCTCTTCATAACGTGAACCATCACGTCTCTTCATAACATGAACCATCACGTCTCTTCACCAACGTAGCTTTAGGGTAGATATATATATTATGTTGGCCATCCATATCAAATCATCCAAGAAGAAGAATAAGAAGCATAGATTCTAATGAGGGAGCCCCCTATAAGTGGCAAGGAGGGAGCCCCCTATAGTGGCAAAGCGATTATAAGGGAGCCCCCTTTAAGTGGCCTACGATTACATTTATATTAAATTATTTATTAATTTTACAGTAAGACCTTCGGGTCTTACCATTTGGTATCAGAGCCATGTGGGACCCAACCATGTGGGATTTGCTCAAGGAACTTCATCAAATCACTTCCATGCATGAGTATCAAACTCGGTTTGAGGATATCACCAAACACAACACAGGGTTGGATGAATCAATTCTCATAAATAGCTTCATTAGTGGATTGAAAGAGGAAATTAGAATGGAGGTGACAAGGTTCAATCCCTATACCATGATGCAAACCTATGGATTGGCCAAGTTAGCCGAAGATAAACTCAATGTTCAACATCGATTAGGAAAAACACCTATGGAGAAATCACAAACCACTTACACCACCCCCAAACCTAATCGAACTTTACAAATTAAGCATCTTAGCTTTGAGGAGATGAAGGAACGACGAGCAAAAAAACTTTGCGATAATTGTGATGAGCAATTTGGACCCCACCATAAATGCACTACACTAACATTGTATTTATTGAAGGAAGTTGATCCTTATCAATCCATAAAAGGTAAAGATGAGGTAGATGTACAATTGTTGAATATGGTTGATTCCTGTCACTCCATAGAGCAAGAAGATGAGGTACTTGTGTCCAACATGACTAATGCACCTACTCACAACAATAAAGACAATGAGGTCAATGTGCAAGAAGTGATTGAAATACTTGATCATAGCCATGAATATAATAAGGTTGATGTGCAAGAGGTGATCGATGCATCAGGCAAGGATGAGGTAGACATTCTCGAAGTGACTCATTATGGCCAAACATGCACTCTACAAGAACTACACTCAATTTCCTCTCCAATAGTGAGTTATCGCCACAAGGTCAAACCTATTAAAAAACAAGGCAAAAAGGTGACTGCACACTCCTCCATTGCCTCTCCCAGGGAACAACAAGAGAATGTAGAAGTTTTACCACCTATTTTTATGCATCATTCTAAGGCGTTTGAAGAACCCCAAGGATTGCCCTTCTCTCATCATCACACATTTACTAATATTTTTGGTAGCCCCTTGCTAATGCCTCATCCTTCTCGATATCCCTGCCTACGGAAGGATGACATTAAAAGAGTCCAAGAACTTACACAAATCCTTCTTGGAAAACAAAAGATAAAGCTCCTCACCTTGAGCTTTGAGGACAAAGCTCTTTTTAAGGAGGGTGGAATGTTAGGATCCTCAATCCTAACATTATTAGTTAGTATTATTAATCATTTAATTATTATATTATTAACTCATAAAGTGAACCATCACATCTCTTCATAACGTGAACCATCACGTCTCTTCATAACATGAACCATCACGTCTCTTCACCAACGTAGCTTTAGGGTAGATATATATATTACGTTGGCCATCCATATCAAATCATCCAAGAAGAAGAAGAATAAGAAGCATAGATTCTAAGGAGGGAGCCCCCTATAGTGGCAAAGTGATTATAAGGGAGCCCCCTTTAAGTGGCCTGCGATTACATTTATATTAAATTATTTTTTAATTTTACAGTAAGACCTTTGGGTCTTACCACTAGGTTAGGCATAGGGTCTGACTGTCACAGATGGTCGCATCCCATGACCATCCCAGACAGTCCATACTTTTCAAAAATAAATTGTCATGTCTCCCCTCCCAAATTTTGTCAACAACCTCTCTATCACCATATTCATCTAATATTTTTTATCAAGCGACTCATTCATGTCCTCCCTTTTCCTTTCCCAACAACTTATCACTTGAGGGAATAGACAACACCCATTAAATTTCTATCCCATATGGACATAACGTACAAATACTCAATTTTGAAAGTCATGCTCATCTATCACTAACCCTATTATGTTGGGGTAAAAGCAAAAACATCTAATCATCATTTCTCTCTCCTGTTAGGGCAAAAGCATAACCATTCAATCATCATTTCCCTCTCCTATTGGGGCAAAAGCATAACCACCCAATCATCATTCCCTCTCCTATTGGGGTAAAAGCATAACCATCTAATCATAATTTCCCTCTCTTGTTGGGGCAAAAGCATAACCATCCAATCATCATTTCCCTCTCCTATTGGGGCAAAAGTAGAGTCCTTCATCCAATCAATCTAAATCATCTGTTTTTGTAGCGCATCATGTTTATACACATGGTACAAAAAGGAGCAAATATAGACACCTAGAATATGTCAATTTTGTAACCTTTCAGACATGTCTTGCAGTCTCCCCAAATTCATCTAATTCCTCTAATTTCTTCCATTTCCCTTTTTGATTTCTCTAATTCCTCTATCTGCCCTAATTTTCCTTCTTTAATTCCTCTAATTTCTTTTAATTCCTCAAATTATTCTAAAATCCTTCTAACTCCCCCTTTAATCTCTCTAAATCATTCTAATTTCTTCTAACTCTTTCTTAACTCTTTATAATTCCCTCTAAATTCCTCTTAATCCTCCTAATTCTCCTCTAATTTTTCTAATCCCTCCCTAAACCCTTATAATCTCTCCTTAATTCATCTAATTTCCCCTAATTATCTTTTAATTTCTCTAAATTCTCTCTAATCTCCTCTAACCCCCCTTAATTCCTCTAATTACCCTCTAATTCTTCCAATCCTCTTTAATTTCTTCTAATTCCTCTCTAATCTCTTTAATTTCTTCTAATTCTTCTCTAATCTCTATAATTTCTCTCAATTCCTCTCTAATTTGTAATATTTTCCAAATCCTCCTCTAATATCTCTAATTCCCCCTACCCTCCTTTAATTCCTCAAAACCCTTCTTAATTCTTCGAAGTGCCCTAATTCCCCTTTAATTCTCCAAATCCTCGTCAAAATTTCCAAAGTCCCATTTAATCCCTATTTCCCCTAATCAAATCTCTAATTAAGCCCTAATCATTTCCTAATCCCTAGTCAAATCCCAAGGAAAAGGTACAATAAATTCATAAATTGTAAAACAAATCCCTAAAAATCCTAGTCATTCCTCAAAATCCCCATCAAATATCCTAGGAAATGCCCACATTAAATTCCCAAATCTCCCCAAAATCCTCCCTCCAATTTTTGAGCCAATTTAAAATTCATAAACCCTTGGTCAAACCCCCATGTTAAATGCCCCTAATAAATTCACAAATCCTCCTACCCCCATATTGCATTTTTCTAGGAATTTAAAATTCCTTCAAATCCCTAGACAAAGATCCCATTAAATATCCTTCATAAATTCCAAGTCCTCCCCAAATCCATAAGGCACTTTTTTAGGAATTTAAAATTCCTCCACCTCATTCCAAGATCTTTGCTCCTTATGCCAATTTATGACACTTGGGTGGATGAGGACTCACCTCACCCAAGGTCATTAATATTGGAGGGTGCACATTCCTCTATGAGGAATTCTCTAGATTTTTCTTGGTCTCCCCACATGCCACTTGGATGCCACCTCATGCCATGTCATTGCCCAATCACCACCCCCTCACCCTTGCCAAAAATCTATAAATACCCTTGTTGTGGCTGCTCCACAACGTACCCCAAAATTGGGGACCCACAATTTTTGCATGTGTTCCAAGAAGACTAAAGTGGCCCATAGGCTAAAGATCAAGGAAAAAAGCAAAACACCACAAGGAGAAAAAGTGTCACGATATCGCGACATGTTGCAATTTCGCGGCCAAAGGAGAAAAGGTGTCGCGATATCGCGACATGTTGCAGTTTCGCGGCCAAAGGAGAAAAGGTGTCGCGATATCGCGACATGTTGCACCGTCGCGGCCAAAGGAGAAAAAGTGTCACGATATCGCGACATGTTGCACCATCGTGGCCAAAGGAGAAAAAGTGTCGCGATATCACGACATGTTGCACCATCGCGGCCAAAGGAGAAAAAGTGTCATGATATCGCGACATGTTGCACCGTCGCGACCAAAGGAGAAAAAGTGTCGCGATATCGTGACATGTTGCACCGTTGCGGCCAAAAGGGAAAAAGTGTCACGATATTGTGACATGTAGCATTTTCGCGATTTAAAGCAAAGAGAAAGAGCTAGAAAGAAAAAGTGTTGTGATATCGCGACATGTTCCATTTTCACGACCAAACAAGACAAAAGGAGAAAAGGTGTCGCGATATCGCGACATGTTGTACCGTCGCGGCCAAAGGAGGAAAAAGTGTCGCGATATCGCGACATGTTGCACCGTCGCGACCAAAGGAGAAAAAGTGTCGCGATATCGCGACATGTTGCACCGTCGCGACCAAAGGAGAAAAAGTGTCGCGATATCGCGACATGTTGCACCGTCGCGACCAAAGGAGAAAAAGTGTCGCGATATCGCGACATGTTGCACCGTCGCGGCCAAAGGAGAAAAAAGTGTCGCGATATCGCGACATGTTGCACCGTCGCGGCCAAAGGAGAAAAAGTGTCGCGATATCGCGACATGTTGCACCGTCGCGGCCAAAGGAGAAAAAGTGTCGCGATATCGCGACATGTTGCACCGTCGCGGCCAAAGGAGAAAAAGTGTCGCGATATCGCGACATGTTGCATCGTCGCGGCCAAAGGAGAAAAAGTGTCGTGATATCGCGACATGTTGCACCATCGCGGCCAAAGGAGAAAAAGTGTCGCGATATCGCGACATGTTGCACCATCACGGCCAAAGGAGAAAAAGTGTCGTGATATCGCGACATGTTGCACCGTCACGGCCAAAGGAGAAAAAGTGTCGCGATATCGCGACATGTTGCATCGTCACGGCCAAAAGGGAAAAAGTGTCGCGATATCGCGACATGTAGCATTTTCGCGATTCAAAGCAAAGAGAAAGAGCTAGAAAGAAAAAGTGTCACGATATCGCGACATGTTCCATTTTCGCGACCAAACAAGACAAGAAAGAACAAGAAAAGAAAA